>OU015497.1:4969068-5111568 GCA_907164885.2 Dolomedes plantarius | reverse complement strand
TAAATCAACAAAATTACTAATCAACAAAATTACAATGTTATCGGGCAAAAATTCGTGTCATTTTAACAAAAAAAAATAATTTATGCACATAAGGTTATAATTTTAAAATTATATATCTGAAAAATATAAGTGTACTTATACATAATTTCTTATATAAGTCTATTTTGATATACATTTAATTCGTAAAAGGAGGAGCACTATTTCAATATTTTTATGGGAAACATTAAATTCTCTCACAATAAACGTTGCGTTCCTTAAGAATACATCCTCGTAATTTACATTTACCAACATCTTGGAACAAAAAATTGTTCAGAACAAAATATGTCTAAGCATAAAATTTTAAAATTTTAAATATTTTCAATTTCATGTTGTTCGCATTAATTTATAAACTTAACCTTTACTTTTAAAAACACAACAGAAAAATATTATTTTTCCCTTGACTTACTTTAAATTGATATGTATGAGAATTATCTATCTATCGATCTGTCTATATTGTAATATATATATATATATATATATATATATATATATATATATATATATATATATATGCTCGTATTTCGCATTACTGAGGTGTTAAAATTTATTGTTATAATATCTGTCGGATTTAAAAAATCTCTCTTAAGTAATGAATCGACTTATAACAGAATTGAAATTTTGCATATTGGAGGTGAATTTTTTAAAAGAAATTTACACTAATAATTCTAATTATTATTATGGTTCATGTGATTAATAATTTTCACGTGAGATTATTTTTTAATTTATGAGTTTAAATTATTTGATTGATTATTCTGTTGACCTCTTCCATCGTGCGAGCATCTCGAAGCGATTTCTTTTTTAAGTAGTCTCTATATTAATATTAATTTTTAAAAAAACAACGAAAAAAAAGACTATATATTCCAACTTATACTGAAAAATAAATATTCATTATACAAAACTTATCATACTATGATTTTTTCATAAATTAATATCAATTATAAACTAATATCCCAGCTTTATTGAAAATATGAGACTCAACATGAATATAAAAACATAGTTGATTTTTCACAAAACTCAACGAATTTAACTCAAACAAACACTTGCTTCTTAAAAAGATTGTTCAAGGAATCTTTATTTGGTATGTATTACGATATATTTTTAATGTTTTATTAATATCCACAAATTTTAAGAATTTTTGGATTCCTCTATAAAAAAGAACCTATTTAATTTTAAATATGTTTTAAAGCAATACAAATTAAATTATACATTATGTGATCCTAGTATTTTTTCCAAGTAACTACTTCAAAGTTCGAGGTCACCGGAAAGAGCATTGACAACTGTGTTCATAGTACTATGCTTATGAGATATATATATATATATATACATCATAATCTATTTTAAGTTATATATTTTCTCTCTCTCTCTCTCTCTCTCTCTCTATATATATATATATATATATATATATATATATATATATATATATATACAGAGAGAGAGAGAGATAGAGAGAACAAATTGCCTTTGTTTAAAACTATCATATACCCGCAAACTACAGCAGCGTTAAGAAGTTTTTAAATGCTAACATTCACATAACTTATATCATAAAGTTAAATTACTCTCTCATTTCGAGTACAAAGACTACACCACATGACGGATATTTTACAAATATATGCTCTCAAGCATTCAAAGTTACATTTTAAAGTTTCAGAATGTTTATGTTCCAAAGACCTTGCATTCATTATCACATTAATGTGTATCTTAGTTTTTGAATGAACATGGATTACATTTTAAGGTATATATTTTCAAGTATTAAAACATTGTAATGAAATGTATTCTGGTTTAAGGCGGACATAAACTAACGACGCGTTTTAATGAAATACTTAATGAATCGCTAACTAATTTCAAAGCAGCGTTCCCTTTTCGCTGTAATGTGAAATAATGAATAAACATTCCTGTTATATTTCTAACTAAAATATCGTCCATTTTTGGAGTATTTGTTGCAAACATTATACAAGAATTAATTCCAACGTTACATTCCGACCACAGGTTACTACCAAAACATAAAAACTTATCTGATATATTATACATTAGAGGTAGCCCTCCTACAGCACGGCATCTTACAACACGGTTTCACTCTAACACGACAGGATAAATTGCGGGAACCCTCGTATAACACTGCAACCTGTAACACGGTTTTGCTCTAACACGATAAAAAAATTGCGAAAACCTTTGTACAACACTGTACTTCTATAGCAATAGATAACATGATTTTTCTTTCACAGATTTAAAAACTAAATTACCTTAAAATAATGACGGGAAGGAATAATGAACTATAGTGACTTTACATGAAAATGTATAAACAAATTATAATTTATTCATTTATAACTCTATAAAATTACAAGAAGGCCTAAGCTTAGCTAGAAATCTTGAATCATTTTTCCTTAATGCAGACCCTTCCGCTGAAAGAAGCCGAAAATTCAAAAGGGAGCAGCAAAATTGTCTATCTCCATACCGTGAATCTACAATGACCTTGTAAGAATTAGCAAATAAACCAAAATTACAGATTTTTTTTTAAAGAGAATAGAAGGTGCAAAAAATCTAAATGAAGAAAAAGGTTCTGAAAGTGCAGGTGATATCCTTCAATCGAAAAATCGTTCTCGTTTGATTGTGCTGAGCAGTGATGAGGAAGAAATTTATTAAATTAAGGTCGCATTAAATGAAAATAATATTTTTTTTGGTTTCTTTTCGTTTTGTGTTATACGTACATTTATATTTTTAATAGAAATTAAGTTGCTTATGTGGAATTTAAATAAAAGGTTGTTTTCAATGAGTTTTCGGAACGTAATCCCCCTTTTTTGAACTGTCTCTGGGTCTCATACAACACGGTTTCGCACAACACGGCATTTTCTAGGATCCTATCTACCGTGTTATAGGAGGGTGTTAACTGTACTAGGTTTTCTTTTTACTCACGCGGCAACACATTCTTCCTTTCCCTGATGTGATTCTTTTGGCTTCATTTCTTTTTATCTGATCACCCTGTAAGTGAGCCCAAATCATTCTTATGAGGGGGTAGCAAGGGAATACCACGCACTGGTCGGGTTTCGAATCCTAGCCCACTCCACTGAAGCTCATGAAGACAAATCGTTATACAGTCGGACCTCTGTTTAACGATGTCGCCAAATGCCGAAAAAAAGTTCGTTATATGGAAAATTCGTTAAATAGAGATTTACCTTTTAAAATACTTTAAACTACGCAAGACAGATTTTAAATTCATAAACACTAAATATTATTAAAAAAAGTAATTACTCACACCTCTATTTTGTAAATAAATGTCTACTTGTTTTATATATCTTACCCATCAAACAGAAATCTGCAAGGAAAACAAGAATAAAACAAAACATTGTCCGGAAATACATTGTATTTTCGATTACAAAAAAATTATATTAAAATTAATAAATTTTACTGACATTATCGCATTTATTATAACAAGTAATTTTAAGCTTACATTACCACATGCGTTCTTAAATTTAATTATTGGTAAAGTTTGTCAATTTTGTTTGAGTTTTTTTGTTTGAAAAAGTGCTTTATCTCATAATACGTCTCGCATCTTTGCAATGCACCAAAACCCCTTCAGGCGTATTTTCTTCAAACTGTAATCCGCGTCGGAATGTGTTAAACGAAAGTTAATGTGTTAAAAGAAAAAATTAGTTTGAAATGTTCAGAAATATTTTGAGAAATATGGAGAAAAAAATATTGGATCACAAGAAAAAGTACGTTAAATAGAGAATGCACTTCGCTATTTGGAGGTTATTTTACGAAGAAATTCGCAAAACGTTCTTGGTTCCAAGGAAAAGTTCGCAAAATAGAGAAATTCGTAAAATAGAGGTTCGTTAAATAGAGGTCCGACTGTAATTTGACGTACAGGACAAGGCTATTCTTAATGATATAGCTTCCATGAAAACCCATTAACCAGTAGGGTAAATAGTTAGGGTAATATATTACACATACACCTTAATTATTATTTGATTATTATGTATTGTTTAGTGTATACCGTTTTTGTTTAATGGTGTGGTTTAATTTGACCCACCTAAATGTAGCTAATTTTTATTGTACAGTTTTCTAAGTGAGCACTCCTTGTGTTAAAATTTGATACGAAATGTATAATCGAATTTAAATAAGATATAATAAGGACAAATTTGTAAGTCCAGTTGGAACACGGTAAAATATAAATTACATTTGAAGCTGTCGTTAGAATTGACGGTTGAAGAAATTTGAGAAATGTTTATGTTTTAGCACCTAATTAATAAATTAATTAATTAATAAATTAAGGAATTAAAATTGTTGCCACTGAAATAGATTTAAAAAATAAAAAAGGGATTTGATATTAAGAATTAATTTTTTTTAAGATACAGATCGTCGCTTTTTGCGCGGAGGATGCAATTATATAAACACCGTTTAAGCTCACGCTGTGGTCGGTAGAACATCACGAATACACCTTAAGTTAAATATATCTTAAGGTAGGAAAAAATAAAATGAATATTTGATACACGCTATATATTTGTTTTTATTATATTCATAGAATTAGTTTCATTAAACTTTACAATTCATGCATTCTTGCTATTGAAGCATTCATTGCGCAGAGTCTTAGTTTCAAGATGAACTATTCTTTGGTATCTATCAAGAATATATATATATATATATATATACACGTCAAATCCAAGACAAGTATTCGCCATGAAGCCCAGTACTGTGAAAATGTGTAATGAAGCAAATATAGCCATATTTTCTCGCATATATCGTCATAAGTAGTTGATAAATGCGCGATTGTATTTTTAACCAATCACGTAATTGCTAATATTTATTTGTATTTATTCTTGTGGTCTTCAATTCTGGTGGAATGGTAGTAATATGGTGTACTTTTGAAAAAAAGTAAACTAAATTTTATGTAAAACCTTTAAGAGTGAATTATAATATGAATTTCGAGGTATTTTTTGTTGAGCAACATGAGTGTTTCAAACAATCTAGCAATAAAAAACATAACGTGTTACGTTAAACACCTTATAGTATATAAGGAATTAGGTTTTGACGCTTTTTACTTCTAACCAGAACAATGATTTTAACCGTAAATGTCTCTGATTTATCAAGGTTTGATCTTGGTGCAGAATCCGGTATGTAGTAAACTTGTATTTTACTTTCCCTTTATTAGTATATATAAATGTTAGGGTCACTAATTGAATACGGCTCTAATTGATGGTCAGAAAAACAACAGATGGCAAAAGGTATTTTAAAACCGGATCTACTTGAATGCATAAGTAAATTAATATATATATATATATATATATATATATATATATATATATATATATATATATATATATATAGATATATAGTGGAATCTCGAGCTATCGTGTTTCAAGGGACCGATTGAAATGAACGATAGATGCGGATACATAACAAAGCAATATGATCGTTGGGACTGGATAAAATGAACGACACATACGGAAAAACGATGGATCCGAAAACGATCGATCGAGATTCCACTGTATATAAATATATAAATATATATATATATATATATATATATATATATATACAGATGGTTAGCGAAGAAGCGCATTATATATGGATAATCCTACCAATTTACCCTACCAATTTAACTATACCAATTTTGGTAATGAGCACATTAGGTTATTATGATAGTGGTGCACAATATAATCTAAATAATTAGTAAATCTTACACTTTAAACAGGTTTAACCCTTTTATGTCATAACTCTTATTTTAATATTATTATCAACTATTTTAATTTTATATTCAAAACAGTATCTATCTGTTTCAAATTTTCTATACTCTATTTTATGTTTCAAGTTTTGTTTTTATCATAATTTTTAGCAATATTGGAAGTTTGCAGGATTAACGGATGACAAGATAATTGATAAATGGAACACAAATAATCTTAGTATTTGCGTGTATAGAACACTGAAGTCATACATCAGTGCTCCGCAACCGCCGTGCCGTGGTACTCTAGTGTTCCGCGAGGTGGTCTTGACTATGCCGCGGTGATTTTATCGATAATAATAAAAAAAAACTAACCACCAGATTAGTTAGAAATTTCTCCAAGTAAAATATTTGCTAATATGTAATTTCCCTGGGTCGAAATTGTGCACAAAACAAAAACATGTAGTTACAATACATTGTATGTATGCTGGAGCGTCATATTTCTGGATTTCAGTTAAGAAAGACTATCCACAAATGACAAGGCCATAGACATTTTGCTCCATTTTTCTACGTCTTACTTATGCGAACAAAGTTTTTCGACACTGGTTCTAATTCAAAATGACAAGCGATCATGTTTAAAGGGTCTTTACCGTGAACTTCGGGTAGCTCTTTCTAATATAGAGCCAAATATAAAACGTACATATGTTCGTCAAAACAAGCTCAAATATTTCATTAATAAATTAGTTACGTTTAAATTAACCTTGATTTATTAGGCTTAAGTAAAGACCAAAAAACAAATTTTAATATAAAATATATTTTTTTTTTACTTGTAAACTATAACTTTATATTTGTATTAGTTTACAATTCGAGATGATTTATATAAAACTTAAATGATTATAATTAACTTGATACATGGAGCTATTTTATTGTGTGTGTTTTATTTATTAAAAACATATACGTATTATTGTAATTTATGTATTTGCAAGCTTTTACTTGTGTGCCGCGGAATCATCAAAAAACGTTGCTGTGCCGTGGAAGATAAAAGGTTGCGGAGCTCTGCCATACAGTACTATGTCATGAACTGTGTAAACCTTCTTTAATTATTCTATAACCAAAGAAAATTCAATGTACAGTCTCATTAGTTACCTAACTAGCTAGATCGATTTCTAATGTATGGTTTTAAACACAGCATACTTCGGGTAAAATGAAATCCTACTTTTTAAAATTATATATTGCTAAATATTTTGTTTGAATAGTTACTGTAATAAAACGAGTATCGACTCCACGTAACCTGTATTTTAGCGAAACTATAAAAGCATTTCAGTGACTTTAAATTTTACTAAGAATACTAGTATATATATATATATATATATATATATATATATATATATATATATATATATATACAGTGGAATCTCGATCGATCCTGTTCGGATCCATCGTTTTTCCGTATGTGTCGTTCATTTTATCCAGTCCCAACGATCATATTGCTTTGTTATGTTTCCGCATCTATCGTTTTCCCGCATTTATCGTTCATTTCAATCGGTCCCTTGAAAAACGATAGATCGAGATTCCACTGTATATATATATATATATATATATATATATATATATATATATATATATATATATATATATATATATATATATATATATATATATATCACTAACTTAGTGATCTTAATCCGCATGTCTATAAATATAATTTTAGAATTTGGAATTCGTCGAATTTCAATGAATACTAACTAAATGGCTTTTTGGTTTTATTCCATTCATTCCTCACGTATCATTTTCAAGCATTGATAAAAATATCCGCCCTATAAACAGTGCAATCTATACATTACAAAAAATGCATGCATATATATTTTATAATTCAGCTATTCCTTATCTTGTGCATCCATTTTATTTACTAGGATGATACAATGTGATAAAAGGGCTTTGAAAAAAGATTGACAAAGCGATGATTATATTTATTCAGTCTAAGAAATATACGAGTCTTTTACTCGGTTTAAAATGTCCCACATGTTTTCCAAATATTCTATTTTCCCAGGAACTCAGTCCTTGTGATCGTCTCATCGCCCTCTTAAAAGTCTACATAAACGTCTTGTTTGTTTTCTTTGTAAGAGCTCGATACAAACCTACATTTCAGGGGAACGTAGGAAGCTGGGAAGGCAAAAGCTATAAACTATGTGCTTTAAAATTCTATTATAATTTTTCTTATAACAAGAAATTTATTTCTCAACCGCCTGGAGACTTTTGTACCTGATCTTGAGCTTCGAGATAATTCAAAGGCTTCCCAGAAAATTCAAAGTAGAGGCGTGTCTTTTATATGGTGGAATATGCAAACTAGAAAATTTTCAGGGTCCCAGATTTGTGTTTATATCACAGTTAATAAGAAAACGAGTGGCAATTTATAGAAAATTATAGAATTAATTAGATAAATAAGAAAACTAATGGTATACCATTTTCTACTCTATTAATTCCTTAGAAATTACAAAATCATAACAGCATACAAACATGCAGCTCGGAGGAACAGAGATTTTGGATTTAAACGTAACATTATTATTAACTTAAAAGTTAATAACATTATTATTAACTTTTTATTTATCCATTATTCGCTACGTTTTTTCACGCCGGTCGGACGGCGGGCACCATTTATGTTTTCAAGGGGAATTTATAGTTGGACATAGTTAATCTCTATATATAAAACAGTTCCGTAACTGACTCACTGACTGACATACAACGCACAGACCAAACCGATGGACCTAAAGGGCTGAAATTTTGCATGGCGATTCTTCTAATAGTTTAGGGGTGCACTAAGAAAGATTTTTCAAAATTTCTTCTTAGATTTTTTTAATTAAAATTTTAAGCTGTTTTGGTACCTTTTTTTTAAGTTTGCATTTAAAATAATAATTTGAGGGTTATAAAATTTATATCAGGAGAAAGATCATAAAAATTCCTTTAAAATGAAATCTTTTTCGAACCTTTACCTCCATGTTCTGATTTTTGTTGAATTTTTAAAGATTCATTTTTAGAATTTAATTTATTAAATGCTGATTGTGTGATTTCTTTTATGGTACTTTAAATAAATTTATCGTAACGTGCGTAACAACTAAATAGACAAAAAAAAAATTTTTTCTTGTTAATGCGGCAGACGATTGGACATTATTTTGTCTATAAAAATATCCCTTACGATTTTTTTATAAATATATATATATTTTTCTACATCAATTGTATATATTGATCGTCGTATTTATTTATTTAAATATATATATATATATATATATATATATATATATATATATATATATATATATATATTTTGTGCATTAATTGCATACATTGGCCGTTGTATTTAATTTTAATGTGCTCCGTAGCGAAGTGCGGGTTTTCATCTAGTAATACATACACATAATATACAAAAAAACATATAATTCCAAAAATATAATTAAACATAAAAAAAAATTATTGTTAATATTCTTGTGTAAAATAAATTATTACTAAATAATGCATACAAATATACAAAGTATAAAAATTCTTTATAAAAAACTCCATTTCTACTTTTGTGTGGTTAATCATTAAAAACTTTTACATAGCATTTTACTGAAAAGTGAAATATTTTTATCGTGGTCGCACAGCGGTGGGCACACGTAAAACGATCGGCGTGTGCCATGGTGCCCGAGGGCATAGGGTTGGGGACCCTTGACTTAAGGTATGACTTAAGCAATGACTTAAGTCATTATTCATATATATTCGTAGGTACATCTATGAAAAAAAAAATATATATATATATATATATATATATATATATATGGATATGTATATATATATATATATATATATATATATATATATATATATATATATATATATATATATATATATATATATATATATATATATATATATAAATTTTCTCCGTAGTCTTTCTCTGATTGCTTTAAGGTATTCGACTACGTTTAAATCATCGATTTTGACGAAAATTCCAAAATTGCCCTTATTCCTTTTTTTTAAGATTGAAAATTTTTGTTTCTTAATCTGCTTTTATTATTTTTACTTGTACGATCCTTAGAAATGAAATTAGAGCGATTTAAAAAATTAGCAGCAGCTATGAATTTCAATACAAGTTGCAAACTTTGATCTTGTTTTCTGAAGAATTTACTTTTCACCAAAAATGTAAACGACTCTTGTGATGACTCAAAATGTAACCATGATATGTCTATGAAATTTTTCAAGTATGTTTTTCCGAACACTAAGAATGTAATGTACTGCAGATTTGGTTCTAGGTATATTATTTGTTGATTTATAGCAGCATTTATAAAAAATCTCATCGAAAATTACTAAAATTTTACATGTAATTACATATAATGACCTGCATTTTTTTTTTGGGGGGGGGTGTTTAACATATCGATTAGTTTGTAGGTCATTACACTTAGAAGGTACTTACGTACATATGACAAAAAAAAGTTAATGTTATATGCATAATATTTTTTTATTTGAGCTAGAGCCGTTTTTGTAAACATTTGCTAAATTTCGACCCAATTTCTTCAATTTTGAAATAATTTGCTTAGTTAATAAACTAGCAAATTACTAAAAGTTGCTAATTACTAAAATTACTAAAAGTTTACATGTAATTGCATATAATGACCTGTATTTTTTTTAGATTTTAAGATATCCATTAGCTTGTAGGTCATTACACTAATGTCTATTTTTTCATCATTTTCGAGTTTTGGTGTTATATTCTTTCGAAAAATAAGGTAGAAATTTTCTCAAGTATAGTGTTTCAAAAAAAGGGCTCCGAATGTATTCGGATACCTTAAATTGAAATTTGAATTTATGTATTGAAAATTCATGTCTCATTAATATTTTCATGTTTAAATATTTCATGTTTAAAATTCCGAAATTGTTTTTATTCCTTTGTTTAAAAGATTGTAAATTTAGATTTCTAAACCTGCTTTCACGTTTTCGATACAAATCCTTAGAAATGAAATGAGAGCGATTTAAAAATTAGCAGCAGCTATGAATTTCAATACAAGTTGAAAACTTGAATCGTGTTTTCTGAAGAATTTACTTTTCATCAAAAATGTAAAAGACTCTTGAGATGATTCAAAATCTAACCATGATATGTGTATGAAATTTTTCACGTATGTTTTTCAGAATACTAAGAATGTAATGTATTACAGATTTGGTTCTAGGTATATTACTTGTTGATTTATAGCTGCATTTCTAAAAAATATCGTAGAAAATTGGAAAATTACTAAAAGTTTACATGTAATTACATATAATGACCTGTATCTTTTTAGATTTTAAGATATCGATTAGCTTGTAGGTCATTACACTTAGAAGGTACTGATGTACATATGACAAAAAAAGTGTATGTTATATGTATATATCTTTTTTCTTTAGCTCTAGAACCGTTTTTGTTAAAATTTGCTAAATTTCGAACCAACTTCCTCATTTTTGTAAAAATGTGCATAGTTAATGTCTATATTTTCATCATTTTCGAGTTTTGGTGTTATATTCCTTCGAAAAATAAGATAGAAGTTTTTGCATGTATAGTTTTTTTAAAAAAAAGGGCTCCGAACGTAGTCGGATACCTTAAACTATGTGCTTTAAAAATTATAATTTTTCTAATAACACGAAATTTATTTCTGGAGACTTTTGAGCACGATCTGGAAGTTCTTCATAATTCAGTTCCAAATAAAGACTATCCAGATAATTTAAAGAAGAGGTGTATCTTTTACATCTTGAAATACGCAAACTAGAAAATTTTCTGTATTACTGATAGATGTTTGTACAACGGTAAATGAGAAAACATGCGGAGATTTATAGAAAATTAAAGAATTAGTAACGCAATTAAAAAATTAACAATGAGCAATTTACTACTCCATTAAATCCCTGGATATTACAAAATAAAAACAGCGTACAAAAACGTACATTTCAGAGGAACATAGCAGAATGATGGAAGACGGATGAAAAAAGTATAATAGGGTTTAGAATTTTAACCTTGTGCTTTAAAATTATAATTTTTCTAATAACATGACATTTATTTCTGGAGGCTTTTGTGCACGATCTGGAATTTCTTGATAATTCAGTTCCAAATAAAGGCTATCCAGATAGTTTAAAGAAGAGGTGTATCTTTTATATCTTGAAATACGCAAACTAGAAAATTTTCTGTAGTACTGATAGATGTTTGTATAACGGTAAATAAGAAAACATGCCGAGATTTATAGGAAATTAAAGAATTATTAACTTATTAAAAAAATTAACAAGGTACTACTTACTACTCCATTAAATCCCTGGAAATTACAAAATCATGACAGCGTACAAACCTACATTTCACAGGAATGTAGGAAACTGTATTTGAGAGATATAATGGGGTTTATAACTTAAGGAGACTCACGACTCTTTAAGTCGAGGAAATAAGACATATTTTCATACTTTTTGACTCTTCGTAACTATTTCAATTGACTCCCAATTTTTCCAAATTTTATGTATATGATAAATTGATATATTTATTTTAATGAACAAATTTTAAACTCTCAAAATAAATTTTAATAATTTTTTTTAAATGCTTTAGATATACCTTGTTTTTTAAGCATTTTTATTGTATACTGGCTTGCGCGCAAAACTATGAAATTAATTTTACACTTAAATATATAATTCCTGGTTTATATTTAAAATAAATAATTCAAAATACAATTGAACATAAAACATTCGACATTAAAATATTTTTTTCAATTTTTTAAAAACTGCTAAAAATATACTTAAAATTTCCTTAAATTTTTGCATTAATTTACCCCTGAAAAAATAACAAAATGTGCAGTGATTGCAATAATTCTCGTTCAGACGCAATAACATAACATGATTATGCAGTGATCAAAATTTCATGGAATTATGTTTCATAGTTTTTGAGATATCAGTTGCGGAATGATGCAAAATTGCATTTTGATAAAAATGAGTTTAAAATTTTTCTTACCATAAACTTGATCAGTATTTAAATATTTAGAATATCAATACCTCCGGAATTAAGCGGAATATTTTCATGCGGTTTGCTTTATTTTGTTCAGAAATGATCAGTCTTTAACATATATATTTTTTTAAAAAATCGAATGTTTTAAAGATTTAAGGGTAGTGAGTCCCCTTAAACTGTTTGCTTTAAAATTATTTTATGATTTTCCTTATAATTTGAAATATATTTTTCTTTCCTACACAGTCTGGAAGGTCCAAAGAAAGGATTTCAGGATAATTTTATGAAGGTGTATATGTTTTAAATCGGGGAATATGCAAACAAGAAAGTTTTCATTATGACAGATGTTTATATCCAAGTAAATGAGAAAACTTTTGCAATTTATAGAAAGTTTAAGAATTAATAACGTACTTAAGGAAAATAAAAATGCTATATTTGCTATCTCATTCAGTCCCTTGAAATTACAAAATCGTAACAGTCTAAAATCCTACATTTCAGAAGAATTTAGCAAGGTTGGATTGAAAACGTGTAATAGGGTTTATAACTTAAACTAAGCGCTTTAAAATTCTATTATCATTTTTCTTATAACATAAAGTTTATTTCTGGAGACTTTTGAGCAGGGCCTGGAAGTTCATGATAATTTAGTTCGAAGTATAGATTTTACAGGTAATTTAAAGAAGAGGCGTATCCTTTAGACCGTAAAATATACAAACTTTAAAAAAAATCAGTATTAAATACAAATGATTATATCCCGGTAAATGAGAAAACATGCAGAAATTTATAGACAATAAACGAATTAATAATGTAATCAAGAATATTAATAATGTATTATTTGCTACTCCATTAAATCCCTGGAAATAACAACAACATAATAGCACCTTGTGAAAAAAAGCGGTCATATTTCATGCAAAGAGCGTAGATTGCGGTCAAATATTTGCTGAAGAGAGAGGACAACCTACCATCATTGAAACTTTTTAGGCCCAATCGATGATTTTGTTATCGATAAAATTATTCGACATATAATACAAAATTTATATATACGCATGAAAGATTTATTTCGGTCAGGAAATAATCTTTCTTGCATTGCGTGATGAGTGTTGCCCACATTAAATATATATATATATATATATATATATATATATATATATATATATATATATATATATATATATATATATATATATATATAATACAACGGTCAATGTATGCACTTAATGCAACAGAAATCATTTATAAAAAAATCGTAAAGGATATTTTTATAGACAAAATAATGTAGAAGAAAATATTCAAATTAAATACAATTTATTTTGTTATTGTTGCCAATTTATTTTGTTGTTATGCACGTGACGATACATTAATTTAAAGTATCTCAAAAAGAAAAGAAACCACGTGATCAGCATATATATATATATATATATATATATATATATATATATATATATATATATATATATATATATATATATATATATATATATATATATAATACAACGGTTAATGTATGCAATTAATGCAAGAGAAACCATTTATAAAAAAATCGTAACGGATATTTTTATAGACAAAATAATGTAGAAGAAAATATTCAAATTAAATACAATGGTCAATGTATGAAATTAATTTGTATGTTTAATGTCTATAAAACATACTAATTTGAATTAAATTCTTCAAAAACTTCCATCTGAATGAATCTAGTGGTTAAATTTTATCTGTTCAGTATTTTGATATTTTTTTTTGCCAATTTATTTTGTTGTTATGCACGTGACGATACATTAATTTAAAGTATCTCAAAAAGAAAAGAAACCACGTGATCAGTATTTAATAAATTAAATTCTAAAAATTAATCTTTAAAAATTCGCCAAAAATCGGAAAATGAAGGTAAAGATTCGTTGTCATTTTAAAGGAATTTTTATGACCTATCTCTCGTGTTATAAATTGTATAAGTCTCACAGTATTATTTTAAATGCAAATTTTAAAAAATGTTACAAAAACAGCTTTAAATTCAATTTTGAAAAATCTTTCTTAATGCACCCCTACACTATAAGAAAAATCCTCATGCAAAATTTTAGCCCTTTAGGTCCAGCAGTTTGGTCTGTACATTATCTGTCAGTCAGTGAGTCAATCAGTTACGAAACTGTTATCTCTCTCTCTCTCTCTCTATATATATATATATATATATATATATATATATATATATATATATATATTGCACGAATTTAGAGATCGTAGTTTAGTAGTCTGAAATAGACTCCTGAAAGTAGATTAAAATATATATATATATATTATTAATTATGTGTAACGTTTAAGGTAGTACTGGTATTATAACTGATTTTTTTCTGAAATCAATGTTATTTTTTACACGGTGTTCTTTTTTTCAACGATTTTTCAAGGTATTACGTCATAAGCGAAGCTTAACGTTAACAACACGACGCTCTTCTGTAAAATCTCGCAAAAATACTCTTTGGAGCACACATTCTCTGTACATCAAGATTGATGTTCGCATAATGTAGCATGAACATCCCGGCCACGATACATAACTCGGTAATTTCTGTAAAGATACCAATCCATGTATGAGGCTTTAGATAATTAATGCTCTTAGCATATTTGGAAGTAGGCCAGCGGGGTTCTGATACCGCGCGTAAGTCGATTTCTATTCTTGATCCTGCGAAACTTAAGTGTTTTTACACACAAAAAAATTATCCATGTACGAGTACCTAATCAATCTCCATCTATTTGTTTATGTAACTACAGGGCGAGGCGTCCATACCACAGAACATTGTACTCCATTGTAGGTTTTATTTACATACTGTTAAAGGTTGTAAATGTTCTCCTACAGGTTCATTACACTTTCTTGCTAGTCATGTGACTTCGGAAAAAAAGCATTAATGACTGAGTTTGAGTAAATTGCTTTAATTTTGCTTATAATGGTCTTTTCGAGCTCTCTACTGTCTGTTAGCAGTTTATATATATATATAAATATATATATATATATATATATATATATATATATATATATATATATATATATATATATATATATATATATATATATCGGTTTCCTACTCTTAACTTCCACTTTTTCTAGCGACAGGTTTGGTGTTCTTTAATTAAGCAACTTTGTATCCAATTCTTCTATTTCTTATGGATTGTACGGTGTCTAAGTATGTTTATTGATTAGATCATACTTATCAGAAACAATCCATTGGTTTTTAGACAGTATCGGCACCGCTGATGAAGATATGCTGTGTAAAACGTATTTAATACTATTCTTTTCATGTTTTTAGATCCTGGCTGCAAGTAGTTTTAGAGCTTATACTGATTTTTCACTTTCAACTTTGTCTTTATATATATATATATATATATATATATATATATATATATATATATATATATATATATATATATATATATATATATATATATATATATACACTGCTGGCCACCCAAATTGCAACACCAAGAAATACAAGAGATATCACAACAAAATTTATTTTATAGATAACATGTTGACCAAGTATAAAATGATTAAATTTATAGACTTCTGTGAAGTGTGGTTCCTGCCAAAATCAGTAGCCAGAGTAGCCGCCATTGTTGGAGATCACCGCTGCCACACGCCTCGGCATTGATTCAAAGAGACTTTGGATGAGTTATTGGGGTACAGCAGACCAAGCAGCTTCCGCACGTTGCCAAAGTTGATCTGCTGTGGCAGCTGGGGATGGAATCTGGGTCAATCGTAGAGCAACCATGGACCACATGTTTTCTATCGGCGAAAGATCCGAAGAGCGAGGCGGCCAGGGAAGCAATTCAATCTGGCGATTGACGAAGAACCGTTGGACAATGCGTGCCACGTGTGGTCGCGCATTATCCTGTTGAAATATGGCTGTGGGCAAGCCTTGAAGGTAAGGAAGGACAAGTGGCTCCAACACCTCGGAGATGTAGCGCTGGCTGTTTAAAGTACCGGCAATGCGTACTAGAGGTGTGCGAGAGTGATATCCAATACCGCCCCATACCATAATACCCGGTGCAAGACCAGTGTGGCGGTGCATAACGCAGCTGTTCAGCATTCTCTCTTCACGGTGTCTCCAGACTCGAATGTGACCATCGTGGTGTTGCCGACAGAAGCGTGACTCGTCAGTAAAAACAATTTCATTCCATTCTGCCGTCCACATCCTTCTGTCATCGCACCATTGGCGGCGAAGACGTCTGTGGTTCTGCGTCAACGGTAGACAAAGGAATGGACGTCTTGCGGACAGACCACTCTGCTGTAAACGGCGTCGAATGGTACGCGCAGACACTGGATGATGCGTTACAGACTGCATGTGCTGTGCTATGGTTCGTGATGTGACTGAGCGATCCGTCACTGCCATGCGCACAATTTGCCTGTCATCACGTGAAGTGGTGCTCTGAGGTGGATGCGTTCGAACACACCGGTCCGTCGTACCCTCCTGCAACCAACGATCACATATCCGCATTACAGTTGTTTGGTTTCGTCCAACACGACTACCGATTTCCTTGAAAGATAATCCACAATCTCGGTAGGCCACTATCCTTCCTCTGTCGAACTCGGATACTTGATCAAAAGATGATCGCTGTTTTCGACGAGGCATAATTGATCGTTTTTTTTGAAAAAACCACAAGAAAAACACAATTGCCGAACTTGAAATCGTCGAAATCTCTAAGCCTTAAATAGCGCTTTGAAGTGGCGCCACAGGCGCTGAAATTCTAATCATTCTGCGCTGAAATTCTAATCATTTGCATATCTCACCTCCGCTAATGCATGTTGTAAATTTCATGTTATTTACATGTTTCCTTCAGTGTGTTGCATTTACAGTGGCCAAAAGTGTATATATATATATATATATATATATATATATATATATATATATATATATATATATATATATATATATATATATATATATATATGATTTTGAGTAAGGATTCAAAGCATCCCATAGACAGATATTACTCTTTTTCGATCTTGAGATATTATAACAAAGTATCTAAAGCAAGTACAAGTGTTTTTAAGTTCAAAGTTATATTTCATTAGACTTGGAGGCACTTCTCTGCAAGCAGTTAAATGCTGGTGGTGAAAGATCTGGTACAGAATTTCTTCGTTTCGTATATTTACCGCTGTGTGTTATAAATAAATTCCTATTCATGTGTAGCTTTCCAGGATTTCTTTAAAATCAGCATTAAGATACATTTTATCTCAAGAAGTCTATGAACAGTTGAGTTTTGGGAAAATATTTACAAGAAAAATAATTGTAGTATCATTTAATTGAAATATACAGTCTAGAGGGTCGTAAAACTGTTAACTGTTCATAAACTGATCATAAAACGTAAAACTGTTAATATCTTACAAAACGTAATTTTAACTAACTCAAGTGGTCTTTAAACATTATTTTTATGTAAAAGCATATGCAAAAGACCAAGTAAAAGCCATACTTGTTATAAATGTAATATATTTTAGCTATAGTTACACATATTTCAAAATTATTGGTAGTGTATTCAAAAATATTGGAAATGTATTGCCTTTAAAAATCACAACAAGCATTTCTATATTTTTCTAGGAAAAAAATCCTAATATGTTTAATAAATTAATATAATCATAAAAATTTTTAATAATTTAATATAATCATAAGAATTTAAATAAAATAATATTGGAAAATGCTCATTGTATATTTTTGACTTTTGGAAACAAATTTACCTTCATTTACAGGGATTTTCTGGAACTAACAGTTAAAAAGTTATCGCTTGTTCGCAAACTACTGTTTGCATTCCCGTGAAAACTAACTCTCATTCTAGAATGATATCACAGCATTGCAAATGTAAAATGCGTCACTAAATCTAAGTTTCTGCTGGGTTTGAATGCTTGTTCTCCTTACTATTTTATCTCTTCTAAACTTCCGTTTGTAGTAACCAGTAATGGCGCCGAAAATTGCCTCTATATATATTTGTAAAATGTGCCGCCATCACGTTCGCTTGCGGATGAATACTAATTCTTACATTTGAAAAGGCACTTAGCTTTCCACTAGCAAAATGGCTAATTTGGGAGCAAATTAGATTTTTGTCTTTTCTAGTTTGGGAAAACACTTTGAAATAGAAATTTATGCGATCTGTTATAAGCCGCATTACGAATAAACCAAAATATTTAGATAAAATAAGATATAAGAGATATAAGATAAAAATATTCAGCTAGATCTAAATATTTAGTTTGTTTTTTGATGCAACAAATTTACAAACAGGTGCGAAAAACCAATTATCCAGGAACGTGTAATGTACGTGAAACTCTCTTTAGCTCCATCCAAAAAATATGGGGTGTATTCAGTGCCGTAACTAGCCATTCCTGTGCCCTGGGCAAGAATTAGCATTTGGGCCCCTTAATTACTTTAGTTTGGGAAAATAATAAAACAAATACAGCATATGGGCCCCCCTTCGAAGTGGGCCTGGGCCCCTGTTCCACCTGCCTAATTGCGGGACTGGGTGTATTCATGCGATTTTGTAAATAGGTCATTTATAAATAGGGTCTGCGAATTTTTTTTTTCTTTTGCATTTTATGAATTTTAAAGGTGTGCAACATATTACTTTATTTTATACTAAGGAATTTCATTTCTTGGAGAAAAATATCATCTCTGTTATCCCGTATTTAAATAATTTGTATCACTTTTGTCGTGCACGAGCAAGTTAGGTCTACACATTAAGGCTGCTGTATACTAACCCTGCTAGATTAGCTCACCTCAGTGTTGACTTATGGAGAAAATGTGTCTAGTATTTACAGCTATATAAATGCCGATAATCCAATAAAAATAATATTTTCAGATAGCCTGATTTTTTTCTGCATCTCGCAACAGGATTCATTTTATAAATTTCGTCTACCAAAGGACTTGATGAGCGCTTAAAACACACTAAACTTTTTTTTTTGCCCAAATAATTTAAATTCAAAAATATTATTTGCATTTTTTTAAACAGAAAAATGCCCCAAGTTATATAATTTTTTTCTCTATTACGGTGTAGAATGACTTTTTTTTAAATCCAATTTGGCAGTACTTTATCAAATTTTCTCCATAGGTTAAAACTGGCGTGAGTGAATCCAATAGGGTTAGTACATAGCAGCTTTAATTCCTACCTTATCTTTCTTATTAAAAGCACAATAGTTGCCAAAATAATTTTATCGTTTTCACCAGAGCGAGTCATTTGAATAATTTATGCAGAATTCGAAATGAATACGACTGTTTACATTTTAAAGTTTTCATGATTAATGGGTTCCTTAACTGCATTACTATGATGTTGTTACAATTCGGCCAGGAAATGCCACAAGTACTGCATATTTATCTCGAGTTAAGTCCATGACAATTACGTTGAAGAAGACAACCGCTAATTCTCAACGGTGGTGACTTATTAAGCTACCTAACAGCGCGTAAATGAAAGGGCAGAATGTTCTTGCATAACAATGTCGGAAGACACTAATAGCCGTGAGTTAACTCCAAGTGAACCTAGGACATCCTTTATTTCCTTTCTTTCATTCTGTTTGTGAAATAATTTTCTTGTGTTCAGTTCTCGCAGCAAGAAATGTAAGTGCTCCACGTAGAGTTCTCAATTTACGTTTTAAAAATTCTATTCTGTATTTTTCGTGGACTTTTCTGAAATGAGACAGAACTCCTTCAAGCATGTGAATATTATTTCACAGTTATTGCGCATGGGATTTTTCAAATTTTTGAATGCATGTTAATGTCGTAAAAGCAATTTTATTACGAAAAATTTCTCTTGCGATATTTATATTTCTTTGCGATATATTTCTCTTGGATTATATATATATATATATATATATATATATTTATATATATATATATATATATATATATATATATATATATATATATTTATATATAATATATATATATATATATATATATATATATATATATATATATATATATTATATATATATATATTTATATATAATATATATATATATATATATATATATATATATATATATATATATATATTAGTAGTTATTATGAACGATTTAACATTGTGAATATTAACTGAAAATCGTTCGACTAAATAAAAATGTACAGGTAATGAATATAGATATTGCAGCCATAAAAAATACTAATGGCATAAAATTCATATAAATTTTCATATAAGACCGTATTTTTCTAATTACGTTAATTACGCATTAATTAAGCACAATACAATACAAGTCTGTAGTTAATGCTGTAAACATAAATATACTTAAAGTATTTTTTCAGACATATTACAAAGAAATATTATGCTAAAATGTTCACTTAAATTTAATACACTTTTGACATAGTCCACTGTAATATAATGGTACATATAATCCAGTTTAATGGTTAATTTAAAGTTTCATCATAATTTAATTAATAAAAAGATAGTTATAGGAACTACGCATAAGTAATGATGGTGGTATTTCCTTACGTAGTGTATCAAGACTTTTAAAAAAAAAGTTTATATTATAATTTTCTATAAGTTTTTATATATCCTTTAATTTTAAGGCTAACATCTCTTGATTTCTTTCAAATGCACAAAACATTAAAGTATAATAATTACAAGATAAAAAGACCTTTTTATATACCATGCTTTTAAATTTTCTGTTGAATCATAAAAACTTCTATGTGACAATTCTATGTGTTAATAAATACTTTAAAGAAAAAATTTAAGAATTATCCCATCAACTTGAAAGAAAATGAAGTTAATTGGAAGTTAATTTGCGTTTAACTTTTCGTTCCCGTTTCGGCCGATAGATGGCTGTACCAGTCTACAAAACAAAATTATCTGAAAATAACTGAAAGTTAATTCAATCCTGCTTAAAGATGGCTAAAAGTATAAAAAAAAGGCATTGTCATCGTGTTCTGAGCTATTCTAAAAGTTTCAAACGTCTAGCTAGTCGGGAAGTTAGTTAAAAATCAATTGCAAGATTTGTACTGGACAAATACACAAACAAACAAGAAAGCGAGTTAATAAAAGCAAGGAAAAAACGAGACTGAATCTCTAACGGAATGTGGGATATATATATATATAACTAGAATTAACTATAATTTTTTAAATAAATTTGCTGTAAACAAAATATTTCTTTATCCAACCGATAGCAGCAGTGGAATTGGAAATGAATTATATTCAACAAGCATCTGAACTTACGATAGATAATTTTAAAATGTAAATATTGTAAAATATTGTATAGCCATAGATCGTCCATTGCGTTTTAAATAAATTTATATAAAAATAAATAATAATCTTATGTTTTTCTTTAATGAACACTTTGAGCACTTACAAAAAGCAATAAAAGTGAAATATAATTATCATTGAATTTAACATCGTGTTACTATTATAGCATAGTCATGCACGATATAGAGTGGCAAGATATTTCGTTCAAAATATTGAAACTGTAAACAGATAAACAGTCCCAAAAAATTCCAAGAATTCTACAATAAAAAAATTGCTTCGTTGGCAAAAAAAAAAAGAGTTGTATAAAATGCGTAAAAATAGAAACCATCACGAGATAACATTTATATCAAAATGCGGGATGACATTTTTTTGGAAACCAAACTAATATCTGAGGATGAAGCTATTTTTAACGGTCGTTAGCGGTAAAGAATACATTAAGCAATGATCTACGTTATAAAAGTTTTTGAATTTCAAAAAAAAAATTCTTCTGGGATTAGGACAAAGTTGAAGACACATGAGGGAAAACAAATGATGTTGAAAGGGGTGATCGAAGTTGTTTGCTACGATTTAAAGTAAGGAAAGATTTTTTAGTTATTAAGGTGAAATCGCAGGTACTTTTATACGCTTGATAAGGAAATATTTAGTTGGAAAATACACTGCAAAATGTTTCCTTTAAATGTTTATGTTTCCTTTAAATAAAACATAGCTTTTTGTAAAATGAAAGACATTTTTTTTTTTTTGCTTCAGAATAGAAAATATTAAAAGCTCTACTTTGATTGTCCCACATTTAATATTTTAAGAAGAATATAAGCTTATATGGTTCCGTATAGCTCCATATATATTGAATTTATTTCTGCTTATTAAAATGCGTTAATATGTCTACCGTGTTTATAGGAAACACAATACCTTTATTAAGTCATTACACATAAAACAATAAATGTTTAAATTAACAACTAGATTCGAAGTAATACTCGCAGATATTCCAGCCGAACAGCGGTCCCGATATTGGGGTATAATGGGGTGACATATTTTGAAAATACAGGTGCATTACAAACTGACAGGTGCATTACAAACTTTCAGGTGCATTACAAACTTTCACGTGCATTACAAACTTTCCTGACTTTCAGGTGGAAGCCAGCCACCGGACTCTGCCCGGGGCTTGAGTATCGAATAAGGCTACATCCTAATATAGTTGGGAGCAGTACACGGACAAGGGGCGAGAGAACGAGGGTCAGAAGAACAAGAGAGCAAGGCAAAGAAGTAAATAAAGCAGAGAGTGCAAAAAACCCTCTGCCACATCTTTTAAACCATGGGGGCGCTAACGTGACGCTAGGTGTTAAAATATCGTTAATTGGCCAGATAACAAATCCAGCAACGGCAGAGTGCAGCATATCCGGAATTATACATGACTCCTCTCGACGGATCGAGTGAACTGTTTGTGGATTAGGAGCTCACGTTCTTATAACCGTCGAATTTGCATATTTCCACAGAATTCGCTCGTACCAGCGCCACCTGTCGGCTGATTTTGAGTTTTTTTTTTCCTGTCTTAAAAAAAATCGCGTGACCTCGCGTCACTAACCCTGCAAACATTTTTATATTTTGGTTAATCTTTGAGTTTTTATAAATTTTTAAAGTTTATACGGATTTTTTACCCTCCCGGTATATATATATATATATAACATAAAAACTCCTATACCCAATTCAAATTCTAAATTGCCTTGGGCGTTGCCGCGATTGAGCTATTTTCGCTTTTAAATTCCAAGAACAAAGCATGCGTAGCGTGCCTTCAAAAAAAAATAATTTCTAGCGCATCTTTACGTAATAATAATACGTCACCTATGACATCAGAGTCATAGGTTCAGCCAATGGCTACAGACTTGTGATCACATGGCAAGACGCTCGTGAAGTTTATATAAGTTCAAGTATGCCTCGGAGAGGATGATTTTGGCGTGGCACTGTTGCCTAGTAAACTGCCGTCAGCGATGATGAAGAATGGAGAAATAAAAAGTATTTGCAGACGTGAAAAGAGAATTGTATTAATGAATACGACTACGTTTATTCCTAGTGTGATATGCCGGCTCCGGCCATCATTCCGACGGGTCGGTATATTACATATATATATATATATATATATACAAATATATATATATACAATTTTTGTCCAAACTTGAAATCCGTCTAACTCCTTGATTCTCCGAACTGTGAAAGAGTACTAGGGAATGAGATTCCCTGGTTTCAGATCTCACTCTGGGGAGACAGTCGCTGCAGTGGCGTACGAGGGATTTTAAGAACGGTATTAGACCGTAAGATATGCAAGCTGGCAAACTTCATAGTTTGAAAAAAAAATCTAGAATACGGCCTAATGGTCTAATAACGTTCTTTCCAACAATTGCATGCCAGTGCAGCGACCGTCTGCCAAGAGTGAGATATGAAAACCGGTATTCTTACCCACTAGGACTCTTTCAAAGATCGAACAATCAGGGTATTAGACGGGTTTCAAGTTTGGACCAAATTTATCAGAAAGTTGTGTGTGTGGGTATGTGTGCATATATATATATATATATATATATATATATATATATATATATATATATATATATATATATATATATATATATATATAAACAGTTCCGTAACTGACTCACTGACATACAACTCACAGACCAAACCGCTGGACCTATAGGGCTGACATTTTGCATGGCGATTCTTCTTATGGTGTAGGGGTGCACTAAGAAAGATTTTTCAAAAATTCTTCTTAGATTTTTTAAAATTAAATTTTTAAGTTCTTTTTGTAACTGTTTTTAAGTTTGCATTTAAAATGATAATTTGAGGGTTTTAAAATTTATATCACGGGAAAGATCATAAAAATTCCTTTAAAATGAAATCTTTTTCGAATATTTACCTCGATTTTCTGATTTTTGGGGAATTTTTAAAGATTCATTTTTAGAATTTAATTTATTAAATGCCGATCACGTGATTTCTTTTTCTGGTACTTTAAATAAATTTATCGTCACGTGATAACAACGAAATAGACAAAAAAAATTTTTTCCTTTCTAATGCAGCAGACAATTGGATATTATAAAAAAAAAAATAAATATCCCTTATGATTTTTTTTATAATATATATATATATATAATTTTTACATCAATTGTATACATTGATCGTCGTATTTATTATAAATGTATATATATATATATATATATATATATATACATATATATTTTGGCATTAATTGCCTACATTGACCGTTGTATTTAATTTGAATGTACTCCGTAGCGAAGTGAGGGTTTTCAGTTAGTATATATATATATATATATATATATATATATATATATAACAGAAGAAATGTTGGGATAAAATACATTTAGAATAAGAAACCTCTCTGAATTCAGAGTATGTAACAAAGGAAAGGAGACAACAATTCATATTCCACTCCCAAAAGGCTGTTGCATATTCATATCAGAACGGTTATGCGTTCATATCGAGGCGGTTGTACTATATTCATTACGGGAATTGCTTGTAATAAATGTAATGTTTTTTCCGAAATAACAATAAAAGTTTTGATATTACTTTTCGTTTTGCGTATGATTGTCACAATAAATCAAACGGGGAAAATATTTGAAGCACATATTCTGTAAAATAAAAAGCAACATTCCCGTGATTAAATAATGGCAGCATTAAACTTGCTGAAAAAAGAGACCATTTTGCAACATTTACTTTTCCATGGATCTTTTCGACGTTCTGATTAAGCAAAATGTCGAACACATTTAGTTTCTGAAAATCGATAAGTCTATAAACGGTACTTTATTTTTATAACATTTGTGCGTGTTTTGTTTAGAACGTTCACTCCTAATTATTCGTCAAAATCGATTTTCTACGTACCTGGTACTAATGCCTTCCGCACCAACAATTAAAAAAAAATACTGTTAAACGTTTTGTCGTGCATAAAAGTGACTTCATTTTTAAGCGAAGTAAATCGATAAATTGTCTATGACTGTGCAAAACACGTCACATCGAATGTCTGATGGACCAGAATTTTGATCACTTGTATTGAAATTCCCCCCAAAAAATGGTTTTTCTGTTACCAAGAATATAAACATTTTATATATTGTCCCAAAACAATATGACGGCAGATAAAAAAATTATACTTAATGGAGAAATTGATATTCTTCAATAGCATTGAATATAGTAGCAATGAAGAAAGGAACAGCGATCTAAACTGGGTTATTTCGGCAAAACTTAAAAGTACAACTGTTTTTTTTTTTCCCAGCCTCTAAATACACATAGTCGAAAAACATGAGTATAATTACTTACCGAACTATTCAAAGATTCATATATTCAAACATATAATCCCAGTTAGTTTTAAGTAGAAATTGAATATTTATTAAATTTATGTGAATATAAAACAATCAATCTATCTCGCATTAATGCTGCCTCGATTACATGCAAGTCTTTTTGAAAATATTTCTTATGCTGTTATTGCTGCCTACACTCATAAAAAATAAATGAACTGGTTTTGTTCAGTACGTAATTTCCTCATGTTGATATAATATGCTAGATGAAGAAATTCAAAAACATACAATTTTTAATTTTAAGGTATTCTGAATGTGTAGGTATATATATAAAGTTTGGAAGAAATGAAAATTTTCAGCTATAACAAAGATTGAAAAATTGTAGTGTAATATTAATACTAGCATACTATGGCGTAGATTGGAGCACTTTCCTGCTGAAAAAGAAGTATATAAAAAGTTGAAACAGAAAACTAAATCATAAATATAGTCAAAAACAAACATATCTTACATTGAAACAGTGTAATTATAATATCTGGTTGTCAACAAAGCCGTCATTATCATTAAACGAAATATTGTTCATAAAAGTTGCAAATTCAAGATATACACAACTTGGCACTAGACAACATCTCCAAAATATCAGCCAGGAATAAAGTCCTGAAGATAGAAAGAAACACCTTAATAGTTTGCATTCTATCATACTATCATTCGCCCACAGTAGACTTCGAAAATGAAACTGGGAATATATTTAAAATATTTTAACGGAGTAGATTTTCCGAACAACCTTTAATTTCAGTTGAAATTACAAAATAATAAATATAACAGCATACATTTTAGAAAAAATATTCTGAATTTAAAACAAATTAATATTCATTCATATATAAATACTCATATATATATATATATATATATATATATATATATATATATATATATGTATATATTATTGTCGTCTTCGTATTACTTACTCAATAAATTTCCGCCGTCGTATGCATTCGAATAAAGAATAAATTCCCGTCAGTGAATACCTGTCGTAAATTCCATGCTTCTGGAGAAATATAGCACACGAGTATTCAGTAAAAAAAGATATTTATAATCAAGTTGAAAGCTTTCAATGAAGAAAAAAAGTACGTCACCAGAGATTCGAGGAGAAATACGAAAATTGAAAATTTTATTTACCCATAAATCATGCAAGATAAAACCTTTTGAACGTACATGTTTTGGAGTTTTCAAATTACACATGCAGATGAACACAAGTATGGGAGCGTTCCACCCGTATATAGAAACTTCTAAAAATTATATAAAAAAGTAATATTTGGATCGTTTACGAAATTTAATACAAACATTATTTAAATAGAACATTATGTATTTTTATAAAGGATTGGAAAGACCAGTTTTTATTTTTGCCATTTCAACCGATTACATTTTAACATTACCATCCAAATGGATATGAAACGAAGGTGATTAAGTTTACCGAGCAAAAGTTTCAACTATTCTTTTAAAATTAATAGTGAAATAAAAATTTTTTACAGTAAGGCTGCGGTGTTTTAATTTTATATATTAATATATATATATATATATATATATATATATATATATATATATATATATATATATATACAGGGTGTCCATAATTAAAGTCCCACTTTCAAAAGGATCCAAAAAAAGAACCACTGGTCAGAATGACTTCAAATTTGAACTGAATATACTAGAAGGAGGGCGAAACGATTTGGCATAATAAAAAAGTTCCAAAAGTATCAATAGATGGCGCTGTAAACGGCTAGAACTTTTTTTTATTATGCCAAATCGTTTCTCCCTTCTTCCAGTATATTCAGTTCAAATTTGAAGTCATTCTGACAAGTGGTTATTTTTTTCCAGCCTTTCGAAAGTGGGACTTTAATTATGGACACCCTGTATATATATATATATATATATATATATATATATATTTTATATATATATTATTATATATATATATATATATATATATATATATATATATATATTTTATATATATATATATATATATATATATATATATATATATACATATACATATACATATACATATATACATATACATATACATATATATATACATATATATATATATATACATACATATATATATATATATATATACATATACATATACATATACATATATACATATACATATACATATATATATACATATATATATATATACATACATACATACATACATACATACATATACATACATATATATATATATATATATATATATATATATATATATATATATATATATATATATATTAATATATATATATATATATATATATATATATATGTTATTGGCTTGTTATTGGTTATAACTGAAGCTATGTCAATTTAGTATCAGAAACAGAATATTGCACTGACCAGTGCAATAGGATTTTACTGAACTGCTCAGGAATTTTTATATTTATAGTACACCTATCGTGACTCTTCTGGTTTCCTATTATGAATGAGTTACTACGAATTCAGGCTAATCTCAAGATTTTACACTAGGAAGATTTATTATTGCATATATCCATATTATTATGGAAATCCTGTATTATGGAAATCCTGTTAAGGAATTAGAGTTAATCCTCAGTAAAAAATATGCAATGCTATTTTTGTTAGAACGTGTAAAAATGTTTAAATGATTTAATTTCGAGATCATGGTTTTGAAGTTCTATTCAACTCGTATATTTTCCTACTGTTTAAGGTCTAAATTAATATTTGAGCTTATGCTTTGTTTAAAAGAACGTGCATTTTTTCGGTAAATTGCAATACCTTTGTTCAAGATGTAGTGACAACGTTATTAGCCTTTCTGTTAACAAATGGTTATACTTTCAGGAGACATATGTCTGCAGCACAGCTTGCTGACTTCTTTCGTTACGGTGGTTAAAACTTGAGAATTGCATAACATCGCATAGTTTTAAAAATACGCATATCTCGGAAACGAAATCTTCAGTTTTAAAGACTGAATTTTTATTCCTCGTCTGCTGATTTCACTAGTAATATATTCTAACAAGCGAGGATCAATTTGAAACCATTTATTCTGCATCGAATGAAAGCTGAACAAACTGACAACTCTGATATTACATTCACAAACATAACATCGTTCGACTCATCAATATTCCCTTCTTTTGTTAACCCTTTAATATTTTAAACCTATTTTGTTTATTTTTCGTGTGCAACACGGTTCCTCACAAACTCAATAAATTTTTTTCACGAGCATTTGCATAAATGTGCGATTGAAAGATACAAGCCCAGTCTAACTATATTGTTTATGTTCCTCTTTTTGAAGTAATTCTCGAAAGTTAGTGTTTAGTCAATATTTTTACCATCAGTCGAATTCCATTCAGTTTCGATTTGTGGACACCGCATTTCCGAGCTAGAAATGCATTTTATCTGTACATCGACTGTTCTCGTTGCGAATCGATAATTTTGTAACAGAAAACACCGTAGATCAATATGCTCAAGTTATGCCTAGTGTAATGGACACTATTACCGGTTACCATGCAGTCGACTTGGTAAAATAATCGTGTCTAAGCCTTTGGGTTTCTTTCAGAGCATTGATTTTTAGCATGGTTAACTCTTTGCTAGTTTGTAAAGCGTGTTCATTGCGGTTGTGGTGGTCAGTTGTTTTATTACTATAATTTTATATCTTAAAGGACTGTTTCAGAATCCATTAACAAGAATATTTAATGTTCTTGTTTAAAGTGACTGCCTACATTCGGAGCCAATATTTTTTAAGGATTTTTTGGTCTTTTATGGTAAAATAGAATTTAAAATAAAAAATAAAAAAAAACTTGCCTGTAAATACCATACATTTTTATAAATTGGTCAATTTGAAGTAATTTTTAAAGAAATTTAGCTAAAACGCCTATCACTCTGCACAAAATTCTAATGCTACTATTTTAATTTCCTTCTCACACATGATACATGTGGCAGTTATCTTCAAAACGACCCAAAATCTAAGAGAAATTTTAAAATTCAAAAATAATACAGACAATTTTATGTTCTAATATGAAACTTTTCCCCAATTCGTCATTACTTCCCTTATAAAATAGCCCCAAACAAAAAACTATTTATTATACGTCAATTATTGGGCGTCATTTCATTAACGATAGTATCTAAAACATTTCCTGAAAATTTTATCAAATTATATGCATTATGTGAAATATCATGATAAAGGTAGAGATTTGTGCTAAAAAATATAATTCTGAGAAAAACGCATTTAAGGGGAAAGTGGACTTTCAAAACTGTGAAATTTGGCCAAAAATTCGATTTTTTTATTTTATTGAATTGTGAAACTACGGACGAGTAGGAATGTGTTGCAAAAAGAATTTTTTTAATTTCTGTGATTACTTTCCTAGTTATGGGCATTTGTATTTAATTTAGATATTATGTGGTTACTAATAGCAATAACTTTAAATGCGTTTTTCTCAAAATGAAAATTTTCATGTCATACAAATATTCAAACTACTCCAGGCGCATTTCTAACTATAGTATTGCTTTGAAATTTAGTATTGCTTTGAAATTTATGTTTTATATAATTAACTGTATATCGAATAAATCTTATTGAAAAAAATTATGCTTCGTAGCTCAGAATTTCTAAATTTTGTACTGGAAAAGAGGATTTATAGGTATTTTGAGTCATAAAAAGGGTGTTTCCACTATTATTATTTTTCTCTCTTTATATTTTTAATGAATGCTTAAAATAAGTCATAAGTTTCATTGTTAGTTCATAAGGTATCCTGTAAATAAAAATTACCATATTATATGCAAAAGAAATGCGCCTGGAGCATTTTTAATGAGGCCAATTTTTGATATAATTAATAATTCATAATTCCTAAATTATTAATATTTCATCTTTAAATTTTAACCACTTTTACATATCTATGGTACTAATCACATATTCAAAATTTCAAGCAAATCCATTCAAAACAAAAAAAAACGTTAGGTTTGAAGGCCCACTGTCCCCTTAAATTTGTTTGTCTCTTCAATTTTGTAGCAGACGATGTTTTTTTTTAAATACCTATAAATCTGCTTCTAATTGATGTAGAATCAAAATCAAAACGGTTTTGAAAAGAGAAAAGATTGAATTAAACGATTCTTGCAAAAAATAAAATTGACTAAAATAATCGAACAATGGCATTTTCAATGTAGGCAGTCAGTCACCTTAAGTGCTATTAATCAATCTTCTTTTAAAGAAAGTAATACTGGAATTGCTTACCTTTAGCATCATCTGAATAATACTTGAATAATAAGTCAACACTAAAACATTCAGCTCCATACAAGTATCCTTAAAATGCATTTAATATTGACTTCATATTAACACATAACTGTTGAATCCATGACATACTGAATTACCCTTCGGAATCAGATTTTACAAAATGAATAAATATCTTCAAAATGTCAACAACTGCACAGAATCTTTAACAAAAAAGAATAAACGGAATCGCATCCAACATAGCGATTTTTGAATTCTTACACGACATTGCTTAAAATAGAATATACACCCCAACAGAATAAACATTTCTTAGCCATTTTTTCCCCATTACTCGGAATCGAATGTACAGCAACAACAGAATAAAAAAAAGTTATATAGTGATGCCATCTACTGACCAGAAGCTTAATTAGAATACAAATTACAAACAATATGATGAATAAAATGAAACAATTATTATAATGAATTATTTAAAAATAAAAATAAAAATAGTAAGTATTTTATGAAGACTGAACAACGGTATAAATCTCGTATTAACCCCAAAACATATGTGTTTTAACACATCCTTGATCTTGCAAAAATACAACTACCTGAATTTTATCGATGTGAAATGTATGTGCATAGACCACTGGGCAAAAACACTGTATCGTCATGGCGCAAAAATTCTGTTAATTTCACATGGGCAGGATTCATTGAAAGAAATAATTGAAGTTTTTTAATCACATTAAATACTCTAGTCTAACAGTTTGCATAGATGAAACGCACTAACTATCCTGAGGATAATAATATAAAATAAGCATATGAGAGCTAAGACTGGTTCGTAGTTAGCAAAAAAGCGCCAGTGCTATAACTTAATTTGATTTAATAACGTTAGTACCAAAGAATTTAAAAGAAAAAAATCTTTGATCACCGTTTTCTCAAAATCATGTTTTTTTAATTAGTGTGTTTTACCTGTAATCCCACGATGTTCTTGTCAGCTTGAAGCCTTTTTTTTTCGATGTTCTACCTTATCATTCAGAAACATATATTTAATATGTTACATAATATGCTGCTCACTCGTGTACGTTTTTCTTGTGGGTGTATTAATTTAGACGCATTTAGACACAAGAACAGAGATGCCATTATTCCGCATGATTTCAGTCGGCATGAATCATATGCCGATGTTAGCAAGCAGTGGTATGCGCTGATTTGTTAACGTTGGAGTACACTAGCGGTATCCAGATGTATTGGATGTCGATGATGGAGCAGGTGAATTATATGCGCCAATATAACTGCATTCTGTTGTCGTTTGTGGAAGAGAGTGGGGGTGTTTGCTATTACGGACATGCAGATATCCATTTAACGCTTGTGTTTCTAGATTGTATTGAGTTGTCTCTCTACAAATTGTTTTTTGTGTATGCCAATCTATAGTATACTGATTATGCTTTGTGACACTCAAACTGTTTTTTTTTTTTTTTGTTATAAAGTCCGGTTTTGTTCTAAAATCTGTACTCACTGTTCTAAATTAACCAGAATCTGGAAAATTATTTTGCTGTGCCATTATTAGCAGTCGAATAGGGTTAGTAACTAATTTATCCAGAATGGAATTCATAAAATATCCTAAATTTAAGTTACATTCGTGAAAAGGGTAAAAAATATAAATTTCTATGTAGTACTTAAAGCATGTTTTAAGTATTTCAATATAATTTATAACATTAATTTTCATGCAGGACTAATCAAAATTTAGTTTTTTGTATGAAATAAGAAATCATGTCTGATATACGCTTCATTTAATCCACAAACTTTGTGACAATCTTTTTCCTGTAAGTTAAGAGAATTATGATCATTTTTTGAGACCAGAAAATATGACGTACTTTAAAAATTTCTGAATGTGCTTCGGTTGTATTATATGTGACGATTTCCTTTGCACAACCTTTTCCCAGTATAACTTTAATTTACTTCTAATTAAAACTCAACATATATGTTACGCATACACATTTATTTAATAAATGTTTTGAAATCAAAGGGGTTTTTTTCCCAAGTATTTATTGATTAACTGGAGTAGACAATAGGTTTTTATTAAACATAATAGTTGACTTAATTTTAGATCACACTGAAAGAAGAATAAAAAATTAAAGCAAACATGCAAGTTTCCATCGAATATCACAAAAAGGAATATTATTTCAAAACTGTAATGCATAGTACGATGCCATATGTTAAATAAATATAGTGATTCGATAAGGTAATTGGTGAATGTCATAAAACAATTTATTTGATCCAAATGGGCTATTTAATTTCCTATTGGTTTAATTTCAAATGTTTAGAAACGTGTATAGTGAATACTGCAACAAACATTATATGTATTGTTTCAAAAATATTATTTTCCAATAATTTGTATGTTTGTCAAGGTATTTGTATCTTTGTCAAGGTATTGACGCTACTGCGTCTACATTGCTTAAGGCTGCTATGTACTAACCCCATTGGATTCATTCACCTCAATGTTAACCTATGGAGAAAATTTGTCCACGGATTGCCGACTTGGATTCAAGCATTTTTTTTTTAAATTGTACTCCGTCGTAGAGAAAAAAATTTTACATTTGTGTACATTTTTCGTTTTTTTTAAATGCAATTGATATTTTAAAATTTAAATTATTCGGGGAAAAATTTGGTATAGTGTGTTTTAAACGCTCATAATTTCCTTCGGTGGACGAAATTTATAAAATGAATCCTGTAGCGCTTTGCAGAAAAGTTCAGGGTATCTGGCAATAGCAATTTTATTTGATTATCAGCATTTATGTACCTGTAAATAGTTGAGAAAAATATATTTTTAAATAAAAAATTTGAGGGCAGTGCTTAACCCCCCTATAGAGAGAGAGCCATTACAATCCCTTAAAATGTCAATCCTAAGAGGGGTGGAATTCTCGAACTGTCAACTGGACTCCTCCCACCACAAGAGTCTGCAACAAGAGCAAAAGGGAAATACGATTTTTTTTAGGTACATAACAGCCTTAATGTATCTGACTACATTTTAAACATCAATTTTGATGTAAATTCCGATTTTTTTTAAATTCCTGCTTCTTAAAGAATGTGAATTTCTGATTCTAAATATTCTTTTATTTTTTTTCCGTACGATTATCAGAAATGAAATGAGAGCGTTTTAGAAAAGAGCGCCAGCTGTCAATTTCAATACAATTGTAAACTTAAATTTTTGTTTTCTGAAAAACTTATTTTTCATCGAAAATGTATACGACTATTGGGGTAACTCAAAATATAATCAAGATATGTCTATGAAAATGTTCATGTATTTCTTCCATAATGCTAAGAATGTCATGAATTATAGATTAGGCTCCAGGTATATTATTTGTTGATTTATAGATTTATTTATAAAAAATCTGATGAGAAATGACTGAATTGTTACATGTAATTCCATATGAAGACGTGAATTTGCTTTAGATTCCAAGATATCGATTAGTTTTTAATTCAATACACTCATGAGGGCAATACGTATGATTAAAAGAAATTGTTGTGAATAAATTGTTTGTTTTTTTTAATCTAGGGCCTTTTATGGAAAAATTTGCTGAATTTCGACCAAAACACCTTCAAGTTTGAAATGTTCGAAAGTTACATCTACGTCAGCGAAAAGCTTATACGGCGGTTTCTATATTCACATATTTTATACTGGCTTTACAACACTTAATATTATTTTAAATTACATTATTATACAAGTTTACAAACATTGCAGTAGCATAATTATTTCACATAAACATAATTTTGTAACAATAATAGACACATTTCCAAGATCGAAATAATAAAGAAATATGCAATACCATTTTTTTAGCTATAATACGAAATTAAATTCTCAAAAAATTATGATACAATATACATTGATACTAACTTATTTAAGCAAATATGTACAAAGCCAATCAAGGTACATGTTCAGAACATTGCCATCGAAACAGACCATTTTACCAATACATACAATTACCTATGTGATTATTTTCACAGTTAAAAGGCTTTCCGCATTTAATGCAGAATCCCTTTTTTAATAAAAAAATACCTATAGCAAATACATGCAGCTAATTACAACTAAATTTGTTCACAAAATAATATGCAAAGAAATATAAAACTTAAGGAAGAAGAAATATAAAATAAACAAATAAAGACAAATCTAAACAGCTCAACAAGAGACTAAGAAACCACGTGCGAAGATGGCATATGCCATCTTCAATTTTGGAAAAAAAATTGCATAGTAATGAGCCATTTTTTTTCCTCATTTTTCTATTTTGGTGCTACATTTCCTCAAAAAATAGGACAAAAATTTTCGCAAGTTTCTTTTTTTATGTATACGCCTCAACTTAGCTCGATACCTCAAACAATACAAAATAATATCTGCAATTACCTGCAAGTTATTTTTTAATATGGCGTAAAAGTGTGTAATGAATGAAACAGAAGCCCCATAGAAAAGAAGCAGAGAGAGTTATTCACTCTTTGTGAAAGAAATTGTATTGGATCTTGTACTACAGTCTAGTGTTATTTTCTTTCTCCTAATTGATTTATCCTCGACAAACTATTGCCCAAAAGAAAAATACCTCTTATATTGGAACCTAAATAGTTGGGATACCTATAGGCGAGTTATTAGAAGAATATATTTCACTTATACTTCATGTTAAATTCCTTGTATTACTGAAATAAAGACAGACTCCAAATGGCGAATAACACTGAATTGTCCTGTCGTGATTGTAATCGAAGTTAATTCTTTCGGAAAATCATCCATGTATTACTTTATATATATCTATCATTTTCATGTTTAATGTGTTTACCTTCTTTGCTTTCTTTTGGGCATCATTTTATTTTACTTTTCGGTTACTGTTTGCTTGCTTTTCGATGAACAAATAATGCTTTCGAATTTCGGTTCAGACTTTCAGTTTGAAATTTTGTAACACACGAATGAATAAATCCGTTTTATTACATGCATGCGTGCTGGGCACGAGTTCTAGATTTCGTTGAAAGTATTAGGAGCAATAAGGGCTGGACATTTCTTTCAATTTTTTAATATTTTGAGTTATTTACTGTCTAAATATTTTTAACAGTAAATGCATACGCTCACACACACTAACACATACATTGCATTACTTAAAATGTCATTCTCAGCATTTTACATGACAACAAATAACGTAAAAAAAATAACAAGACAAAGAAAAATATTTTTTTTCATCATTTCAGGTGTTGAATTATACCACGAGACTAACATAATTATAACTCACGAGTCGATAAAGGACATTATATGGACAAGTAATAAACCTCTAATTTTGACAAGTAATAAAACATATGTTTTGATAAAAGATTAATGAGAAACGAGGAAAGGGAATTTCATTAAAAATTTGATGAATATCTCATGTATTTTACATCAATAATTTAGATAATACATGCATAAAAATATTTCTTAAACTGCCATGCTTAATTTTTCACCCATAAAAACTCCTTTGAAGATAGATATATAAGTATAAAAATTAAGTAATTAGTTAGATAGATATATAAGTATAAAAATAAGTAGTTAGTTATTAAGTAAAATATTATGATTTAGCATTTTTTTTTATCCTGCAATAAAGATTTACGTTGCTAAGCTCATTAGTATTCTAAAACTATGCAATGGAACTTCATAATTTACTTGTTGTCGATATGAATTTGGATTTATTTTTGGGATAAAAACGATAAAACTTCCCGAGACATCTTTTAACTTAGGATTACGTTCCTCCATAACTGTCCTAAGGAAAGAAAAATTTCAGACGCTAAAACGGTCCGTCCTCGCGAGTTATAATTTTGGCAGCGCGCCAAACCCAGTCTATCACTCGGATAAGTTAAACAGAAAAGTACCAAGATGCGTCAAAATTTTTACTTACTTACACACACACACACACACACACACACACACACACATATATATATATATATATATATATATATATATATATATATATATATGTTTTATGGGTTCACGAAGAATGTTTTCGTGATTTATAGTTCCTACTCTAAATTTCAACTTACTTTCATTATCTACCTACCTACCTATATCTCTCTCTCTCTCTCTACATATATATATATATATATATATATATATATATATACACACACACTGAAGTGCCACTGAATTAGGGATAGCAAAGCCTATGCAAACTGTATAGCGCTGCGCATCATGTATGCGCAAGTCAGGGCACTGTGGTAACTGCATATATAGCGCGTACTGTGGTTGTTCTGAATTAGTTGTTGGAATTGCCAGTATGCGTAAACTGCCTGATTTAGACGCCTTCGATCGCGGACAAATAGTAGGTGCGCGATGCATGGGCCATTCAATTTCCGAAATCGTCAGACAGCTAGGATTTTCAAGGTCGACAGTGTAAAGAGTATGCCAAGAATACATGGATGGTGGAAAAAAACTAGCGATCGGGCAAACTGCAAAGGACAATTAGCGTTGACAGTGCGTGGTGAGAGACGGCTCAGGCGTATTATACGTAGCCATCGAAGCCAAACATTAGCTCAAATTACCACCCAGTGTAATAATGACGGTGCCAGTCGTACAGTCAGTAAACGGACTGTGCAACGCTCGCTTCACCGTATGGGTTTCGGGAGCCGTCGACCTACGAGATTACCATTGCTCTATACTCGCTATCGGGCTGCACGTCTTGCCTGGGCAAGAGAGCACAGAGACTGGAGTGTAGAGGACTGGAAACGAGTAGCATGGAGTGATGAGTCTCGATTCCGACTACTTAACGCCGACGGGAGGCTGAGAATATGGCGTCAGGCTCATGAAGCCATGGATCCTGCATGCCTGGCTGGAACTGTACAAGGGCATGGTGGCTCAATCATGGTCTGGGATGTTTTTTCGTGGCACAGTTTGGGATCTATGGTGCGTGTACCAACCTCCCTCAATGCAATTCGGTACGTAGAGTTGCTGGGTATCACCTCCATCCGTTTATGCTGTTCTGTTATCCGCACGGTAATGGAGTTTTCCAGCAAGACAACTGTACCTCTCACAATTCCCGATTGGCTACTGGCTGGTTGGATGAGCATTCCTCTGACTTCTCTTTCATGAATTGGCCACCTAGAAGCCCAGACTTAAATCCGATGAGCATCTTTGGGATGTTTTGGAACAAGTCGTGAAAGGTCATCACACAGCACCAAAGAACCTTACTGAATTATGGACAGCTTTAGCCAATATTTGGCAAGCCATTCCCGTGGAACGTTTCCAGAAACTTGTTGAATCTATGCCTCGTCGTGTGGCAGCCGTTATCAAGGCCAGAGGAGGCCCAACTCGTTACTAGGTAGGTATCCCTAATTCAGTGGCACTTCAGTGCATATATATATAGAAATAACACATGCATATATACGTACAAAAGAGGTAAGGAACGATAAATAATACTACGTTAATAACCCGCAGTAGTTTCGTTAGAAGAGACTACCTAATTTTTTTTTACTTTATACCGATGTCTGCATAAAGAATAAGAGAATTCATCTATTGGATATCATGTGTTCAACTGTCTGATCAGCAGATTAAAAAAAAACAGAAATTCCGTCAGGGACTTTATAGGTTTTTATTTTACAATGGCACTAAAAAGTAATTAATCACTTTTTTATATTGAAAATAGTTACAAATATTTGTACGTGTTTCATCACAAGAAAGGGCCCCTTAAAATGCGTTATTCGATACTTTTGAGCTGTCAGATTCGTAGAAGAGGATGCGATGGCCTCTGATCAATAAACAAGGAAAACTACCCTGAAGTGCATGTTTATGATATATCGAATCTCTGAGACTCTTCACGAAAAAGCAGACTAACCAATATCTTGTTAGGAACGGTTTGCAGCTTGTATTGTCCTAGAGGGCGTCGGGGGTATTTTTTAAGAACTTCACCTGAGCACGCTAAGCCTTTTGTGCAGAATTCTGCTTCATGTTTCTTGTTTGATAACTCATCCAAAATTTCTTTCCAACAATTCATCGCTTTGTTTGTTGGATATTGAACCTTTTGTCTTCAAGGTTTGTGAAAGAATTTCCAAAAACTTTCTAGCACTTTAAAATGATAAAAAAACTTTTTTTACAAAGTAACTTTTGTTTTAAATAAATAATACTTTCAGAATTTTTACTTTAAATCTTAAAATCCTGAATGTAGTTAAATTCAGGTTAACAAAGGGAAAAAATAAGGAAAATGATTTCAAGAACTTGAAATGAACTTTTTCAAAGACTACGGATCTTAAAAATTTCTTTTCTGAGATAATTATATATGAGGAGTATGAGATGTACAGAAAGTCGAACATTGACAGTACACAAAAATGTTCTATAGGGCATTTTATATCTCGTAGAAATATATGTTTTGAGTTTTTTGATTTTCAAGTCTTTACAATAAAATTTGAGAGTTAGTTTGTCCCTCGAACCCTTAACTCTTTTAATTTGAATTCTGGTGTAGACTGTTTTAGGGGGCAGGGACTTAAAAATAAGAACTACACGTATCAGCTCCACCTGGTAATCCAGTTAGTTATCATACATTAAAAGATATAGTAAAATAAAAAAAAATCCCTGGTTAAATTGAAAATCGGCCTTTAGAACATCATTTTTGTCTAAGATTTTGAATGAAGTCAACTTTCGACTTGTTTTTCTCAGAGCAGAATTCTCCCCCCCCCCCCTCCCCCTTCACTAGCTATTCAATGTCCCCTGCTGTATAAGGATGGATTGTATTCTCCAGGTTCTACATCACATAGAGGCTTGAAAATCGATAGCGTCATTTATAAATGAAAATTCGCATTCAAAAATGAAAGATTTATTTCTGGTGGAACTTTACCGACTGAATATTATGTAATAGACGAAATAATTAAGGTGTATGATGAGGATGTCTTAGAATTAACAGTCAGACTTGACGTTCGAAGTATACATTCAGTTCTGGCAGCTGGTTTCTTTCTTCAGGTCGCAGCTGAAAGTATATGCTGAGTTATCAGCTGTCTATTGCTTGACCATAGAACATTGCAAAAATTAGGGAAAGATAATAGTATAAACATGGAGGTGATAGGCGATGTATAAACAGACTATAAACTTAAGAATTTATAGCATTTAAATACTTTGTTACAGGATCTACGATAAATCGAAATAATTTGAACTCAGTTCGATGTACTTAAAGTTCAATATTTACTTTGCATCATTGTATTCAATTCATTTTCATAATAATTACAGTTTTGTTTTATTGAGTGACAATAATTTCATATTCTAAATACATTCATATAAAACTTTCATTCATATTGGAATTCTTTTTGTAATTTATTTTTAATATATTGAGTTTTTATGTCATATGAACGAAGTATCAAGTATAGATTTCTATAAACACGTCAACTGTTTCGAATCACATTTTGTACGTACCAGTTAATCGTAGAGTAACTTAACTTTACTTTCGTGCTCCCAAACATTTTGTTTATAAACATATCATATTTATTTAAGCCTAAAATTATCATGTCGTATTTTAAATAAAAATATTGAACATTTATGGATGTTTTTAGCCCTCCCCTCAATATTTCGTATTAAATATTATCTGCTTCGTTTAATTATGACTTAAGAAATTTTTTTTATTAATATGTCGAGTTTCTTACGTCCGATGTAGTACGTTGAAACTAGTAAGTATGGAATTTTATATACACCCTAACAGTTCGGCATCACATTCTGAACGTAGCAGTTAACCTTTAGCTTACGAGACCCATTTTTCTAATTCCTTTCTTAGATAGCGAAATTTCATATCCCCTTTGTAAGAATATATATATAAATGTGTATGTGTGTGTAATAATAACGCCCCACTAATTTTAATTGTCCTATATCTAACGCGTATCTTAATTTTTCCTCAATAAAGCCCAGCCCTATTTCAAAAACGAAATCGAAAATCGAAATAACCTAATATTCTCTTTAAAGCATGCGCGAAAAAATTATTTTTAGACTTCCGTAATCTCGATTCCCCCCTTCGAAAAAATACCACGTGATCGGGGTCAACCAATTAAAAGAATTCTAAGCCTAGCGGCAAAATCAGAAGTTACTCAGCATAAAAAGGTGAGACGGAGCATTTTCGCGCTCTCTATTTCTCTTAGCGCCATTTCATTACTTCCTTGCTCGCTGTCCGCGTACTGCTCCAAAATATATTAGGATGTAATCGTATTCGATACTCCAGCCTGGGCAGATATGGGCTGTCCGTTGACGTTATTGTCAAACATCATGTCGTCAGCTTGTGCCAATTCGTTCAACCATGTATAGCTGTGTGTATCTTCTCTGATGTCTTGAAGTTTGGTCCCATGGAATAAAATATTTCAAGTGTTCATCGTGTTCCTGTTCTTTCCTCAAGTGTTTATGTGTGAATTCATCTCCTGTACCGGTCTACTAGAAGTAATTACCACACTGGCTACGTTTACATTGTCTTGTTTCTTGTACCCCACACAGTTAAAGTTATCCGTGCGGGAAGGTACCAGATGGTCGTTATATATATATATATATATATATATGTGTGTGTGTGTGTGTGTGTGTATACATATATATACATACATGTATGTATATATATATATATATATATATGTGTGTGTGTGTGTGTGTGTGTGTGTGTATACATATATATACATACATGCATGTATATATATACATACATGTATGTATATATATATATATATATATATATATATGTGTGTGTGTGTGTGTGTGTGTGTATGTATACATGCATATACATACATGTATGTATGTATACATACCCAACAAACACAGAGGCATCGGGCCGGGGCCGGATGATTCCGGCCAGCCGATTTCTCCATTGCCGGGCCGGCGCATTAGGTCAGTATCGGATCCGTCACGGGCTTGTCCTCTCGCCCGCGACTTCCCCGTCGAGTACTGGGCCGCTTCCGGTAACAATGAAGCTATCGTACATCCGACTGCTTACCTTGATTGAACCGCAAACTTCCCGTCGATGTGGACATACAGCCGCACCATTGCCGGAGGCTGACGGGCCGGTTACGGGAGCAATAATTCGTGTCGACAGGCCGTCAAATACCCATCTCGAAACCATCAAAGCGCCGTCGATCAGGGTTACTTTCCAGTGCTGGGCCATAATTGGAATTCCGACAGATTTTCTAAGTTTTTCTTAGACCCCTTCCTTTCACATGCTTTTTATTTTTATTAATGAGATCGTTTATGATAACAGTACTTGTGATAACAGTGTTTATGATAACATTTGATATACATCAGATGATATATATCTGATATATATCTGTAGATATCAGATGTTATATATATAATACTTGATATATATAACATCTGATATCTACCCTTACACTTTATTTCTTTTTTTTTTCTGGCTCTCCATGTATAACTAGTATTAATATTTTTAACTTTTCTCTTTTTCTCGTGTATTTTCAGGTAATAGAAAATATTAATCTCTGCTAAAACCTAAAATTTTTGTTCAGAATAATCCCTTAAAATTATATTTTGTACATGTTATTTTAAGTAAAGTTCGTAAATGTTCTCGAGATAAGAAAATTATAATATTTTCCATAGAGGAAATTTATTTCATTCTTCTCAAAGTTAAAAGTGAGGTGTATTATATATTTGAAAACCAGGAATTACCCGATTATACAACTTTAATTGTTATAATTTATTTGAAAATGATTTAAAATTAAAATTGAAAGTAGTTCAATGTTTTATAAATTTTGTTCAGTACTTTTTTAGTAGTTGACAAGTGAAAAAATTTCATAGTTTTGCATATCAAAGAATGGTTCATTGTTAAAGCTTAGCTGTTCAAGAAATATTTTGTTTTGAGACATCTTCAAATACGTCTTGATAAGTTTATTCTTTGGTGATAAAAATAATAATATTCTGTCATCCTACAGTCTTATATTGCTGAATACGATAAGACTGAAAAAAGGACTGAACAAAATTTATAAAACATTGAACTACATTCAATTTTAATTTTAAATCATTTTCAAATAAATTATATAAATTAAGATTATATAATCGGGTAATTCGTGATTTTCAAATATATATTACACCTCACTTTTAACTTTGAGAAGAATGAAATAAATTTCCTCTATAGAAAATATTATAATTTTCTTTTCTCGAGAAAATTTACGAAGTTTACTTAAAATAACAAGTAAAAAATATAAACATACCTCTCGGTCAATGTCCAATGACGGTATATTAAAAAATATGCTGGAAATAAAGAAAATCCCACACAGTCGAGCATCGGAGAGAAATGTTCAACCATGTAGAGAACTGCAGACATTAACTGTGTCGGAATATAATTGGCATAAATAGCGTGCGCCATAGGTTTCGCCAAAACAACATCGCCAATTTTTATACGTCCTGTATTGGCGACTGCCCAAGAGCATTCCCGTCTATTTTTAGAATTGCAGGAAAATACTATTTTATGCCCTGAGCCTATAAATCACGGCCCGGGATAATTTGCACTATATTAATTTTGAACGTGTCCACCTCAACAACTGAAAAACAAAGCTTTTTGTCTCTAATTTTTGTGCTGGATTTTGTGATTGCTGACCAATAAAAATATTTCACAGGTAAGGAAACTTGATGATATTTTTTCATTAAAATATCAGAGCACCTCACTAGAATCAGCAGAAATCCATCAAATATGCCTCATTATTTACAGTGGCTCCCAAAAGTGTTCGTACACTTACGATTTTCAATGAAATAGGGGTCTATCCATTAATTAAAATGAATATTTCAGAATGCGTATTTAACAATAAGATGTATAATCTATTCTTAACAAAACTACATGAAATATTTTAAAAACATAGTAAAACTTTATTTTTAAGAAACCAGTAATCAAAAAGTAACAAAAACTTTATCCCACAACAGTCATCGAACACTTGTAAAAAAATCTCTACTTATAAGAAAATATTCTAATTTTTCGTTAAATTAATATTTAGTAGGATATCCTTTAGCATCAACAACAGCTTTTAAACGTCTGGGAATAGATTGCACTAGTTCTTTTGTAATTTCTGCATCAATGTTCATCCATTCTTCCATCATAATTGTTTTTAGTTCGCTTTTTCTTTTAAAAATGTCGTGTTTTCGTACTCGAACCTCCAGTTCTCTCCAAAAATGTACTATTGAGTTTAAATCTGGCGATTGAGGTGGTGTTTTCAAAACTTGTGGACAATTATAGAGACACCAGAGGCGAACGTTGAGAGCCGTGGGCTTAGGATCGTTATCTTGATTAAAAAAAAATTAAAAATTTCAAATACCCAAATTTTAGGCTGATAATTTTAAATTGTCTCTTAAAATATTTATATAAACAGAACGATTCATTATGCCATCAATAAATACCAAATTACTTAGTCCTGATGTTGACATGCACTCCCACACAAGGACACCTCCACCGCCATGCTTAACTGTTTCTACTAAGTTCTTAGGATTAAGTTCCTCATTTTTTCTTCTCCATACAATTATACGCCCATCGGAACCAAAAATGATAAACTTGCTTTCATCGGCAAATAAGACATTATTCCAATAGGTTTGGGGCTTATTAATCATTGATAGTGCGAAGGAAAACCCGAGCTTTCTGTTTTTCTCACTCACAAAAAAAATTCTACGGGCAGAACGCCCATATAATCCAGCTGCTCTGAGAACTCGTCGAACAGTTTCAGGTGAAATTGAAGTAGAAAATGTTTCATTAAATTCTGCAGAAAGTTTTACAGCACTCAAACGTAGATTTTTCACAAATTTTCTAATTAAAAATCTCTCATCACGTTTTGTTAACTTTGCCGGACGACCTTTTCTTATCTTGATTTTGATCGGATTTTCTTCTTTAAAGCGTTTTATCACATACTGCACAGTATAATGGGATAAATTAAGTAATTTAGCAACACTCCGAACAGATTTACCACAACTATGATGAAAAATAATCAGTTTTCGATCAATGCTGTTTGTTGTTTCTTTGCAAGCCATTTTTAAATAATAAATAGAATATTACGGAATAGGCAAGCAAAAATTAAAGCCAATTGATATTTTAAATGCCACCACAATTCAAAAATAAAAATAAAGCGCCAGGCGATAATTTTAGTTATGAATTTATCCGAAAATATTTCTGTGTACGATGACTTTTGTGAGATAGTTTTTGTTACTTTTTGATTATTGGTGTTTTAAAAATAAAGTTTTACTATGTTTTCAAAATATTTCATTTAGTTTTGTTAAGAATAGATTATAAATCTTATTATTAAATGCCCATTCTGTAATATTCATTTTAATTAATGGATAGATCCCTATTTCATTGAAAATTGTAAGTGTACGAACACATTTTGGAGCCACTGTAGGTGTTCATATTCAAAATGAACTATTTCCCTTTTGGAACAAAAAATAAGACATGAAATAATATCACTCTTAAAATTTTGTAAATATTATTCTACTATTTTAGATTCCACCCCTGATCTAAGCAACCAAGACCGACTTACTCTTGTAGTAAGATTTGTTCTATTAAGTAATAAATCAAAGCAAATGGAAATTAGGGAGCATTTTTGGGGGATTTATTTCAATATCAGATTTCCTTGAAACAGATAAATCAAATAGGTCTACAAAATGTAAATATGTGGAAAGTATGTTACATGATCCATTTAAAAATGAAAAATATATTATAGCTGAAGATTTATGCAATGAAACTGACAACATTGCCCTCTATATTTCTCTTGAAATGAACGCGTTAAATGTGATTCAATACCTATTTACAAACAACCTCATCTATCTGTGTCCAAATTTAGTGATTACCATACAAATTTTATTAACATTGCCTGTGACTGTGGCTAGCGGGGAAAGAAGCTTTTCAAAACTTAAAATAATAAAAAATTATTTGAGGTCTACAATGGGACAAGAAAGGCTTTCAGACTTATCTATTATTAGCATCGAAAAGGACATTTCGGAAGATATAGATGATCAGATATTATAACAGAATTTGCATTAAAAAAAGCAAGGAAAGCAAAGATTATCTTTTTGACTGACTTATTAAGTATATGTATTAATAGATATGTGTTGTATGTATTTAATATAACGTATTCATTTAGTTGTTATATCAATACATTAATAATTATTATGTTAGGTTATAAAATTAAAAAATAAACTGAATTTATAATATTTTCTGTAATTCGTTGTTTCATTTAAGGTAAAAATATTCCAGAGAAATTTCAATTAATCCATACGGTATGAGGGGGGGGGGGGGGGGGGGAATTATTCTCGCACACGTATGGCAGCTACCCTAGAAACTGCCCTGTATTTACTAGCACATTAAAAGCTACTAAATTACTGTCAACATTTACATACATACAAACACACACTTTCTAATTTTATCTCTGATGAGATGGAGTTTGTTTTTATGAAGCATATTCGAAAAATATAAATACAGTTCATATCAATGGGTGTTAAAACTTATAAAGTATTTGTACCTACATTTACATATACGTTGGTCTGCTATATGAAATTTATTTTCAGTCATCAATTATTTTTATTTCATTTCCTAGATTCATTCTTTATTGTTCTATACATCACTAGCTATAAAGTATGCGAATAAATACTGTAAAAATGACGAATAAAATTCAATGTACCTCAATATTTTAATAACAATATTATGACTGTATAGAGGTTTAAAAATGTATGATATGTTTTTAGTGTTTAATCTGTTAAACATTTATTGAAATGCATTCGGACGCAATTTCATTTAAAAGAGAACTGTCACTCGAAGTATTTTACTTTATGCTATGAATATATCTATCTTCTGATAAATAAAAACGGTCATGTTATTCATTACAAAATCAATATACTTACCCCCCCCCCCCCCCGCGAAAAAAAAGTGCCGAAAATAAGCTAAAATGGTCATGTTTCTATAAAAAAATGGCTCCAATTCCTGCGTCACGAAATATTTAAATCATGAAATAATTATCAACACCATCACCGAAAAATTTGAAGTCCAAATAAGTGTAACCCAGCGGTCTACCAAAAAACGAAATGTTGCGCCTAACGAAATTGATATTGGCCCAATGCAACTGGTGGTAGGGTTGCCAAGTAAATCGCAGAGAACCTGAGTATGAAATGAAGCGCCAGATAGATACCCGCTTTGGCATCCAAGAGAGTCTGCCGAAAAGTCCGTCTTAATCAAAATGAAAAACAAATTTAGGCAGGTACTACTCTTTACTCTCTTGTGCATAAACTCTTGATTGAAAAAATTATCCATTTGTAAGTGGATGTTTATTTCATTTCTATATAAAAGCCAAAAATAAATTAATATAATCTAACAATAGTTGATGTCTGTCAAAACACGACGGCTAGATAGTAAATGAATGTACTAATACACAAATTATATTCAACACATCATTGTCAAATGTTGAAAATCATAATAATGCGCAGAAACAAATTGTGATTAAGCGGCTTCGCGCTTAGTGAGTATCTAAAGACAGATTTAAAAATGTCACTGAGCATGTGCAGAAAGCAATTTTTTTAAATTGTAAATTATCGCTAATTAAACAGCATGAAATAAACAATTTCCATGAGGTTTACTGTTGTATTTCACAAATATAATTATCATAAAAATAAATAAGGCAGAGATAGAGACTTCTCGGAATAAACGTGTTTACCATTAAAACATGTCACTGAGCGTGCGCGGAAACAGTGAGTTTCTAAAGACAGATTTAAACATGCCACTGAGCATGCGTAAAAATCAATTGTAAATTATCGCTAATTAATGGAAATTGCTGTCACAAAAACCAAATTTAACAAATCTACAGATTACAATCTTTCGTTTAAGACCAAAATGAAGTAAATTGATGCAGTAGTTTTCTCTCACGGACTGCCCAAAAAGTCGGCTTAGCAAATTAAATATATAGATGATATATATTATGCATATATCACATAGTATAACCGAAAGATTATATTATGTCAGCCGTATACTTCTGATATAATTCAATCTTTTCATACAAGGAAAATTATGTGAATTTTTCGTGCAAAAGAAGTTGAGAAAGTTCACAAAAGTGAAATAAATATTTATGAAAAGTCTGTTTAATCTAATCTTCGCCTTCCCTTTCAAATCCATAATTCTGATGCAGATTTCTGTTACTTGTGGTTACGAATCGGACTATCGATTCCGGGACGTTACAGGGTGAGCGTTTTCGGGTAGATTCCTATCCAATCATCACCGGCCCTCAAACGGGTACACGCTACGGGATTCCGCGTCGAAGATTCGTAAATCACCCGGCAACGGTACGGATCATTTTCCCCGAGCCTATCGTTCTACCGGCGCCTCCAGAACCGGCCCGTCAAGTTGCCGTCAGTCTTGTGTTTGTTGGGTATATATATATATATATATATATATATATATATATATATATATATATATATATATATATATATATATATATATATGTGTGTGTGTGTATGTGTGTGTATACATATATATACATACATGTATGTATATATATACATACATGTATGTATATATATATATATATATATATATATATATATATATATGTGTGTGTGTGTGTGTATGTATACATGCATATACATGTATGTATGTATACATATATATATATATATATATATATATATATATATATATATATGTATATATATATATATGTATATATATATATATATATATATGTATGTATATATATATATGTATATATATATATATATATATATATATATATATATATATATGTATATATATATATATATATATATATATATATATATATATATATATATATATATATATATATATATGTATGTGTGTATGTATACATGCATATACATACATGTATGCATGTATGTATATATATATGTATGTGTGTGTATGTATACATACATATACATACATGTATGTATATATATATATTCTTTCTTATGCCTGTATTCTTGTGGTACATGCTATCCGACTCAGTAAGGAAAAAGGTTAATAATAGTAAGTACCCTAAACTTTAACATCTCTTTCATGTTTCTGAACGTTTTGTCTCAGCGTCTCATTTTTATTTAAGCTTGAAAATTTTCATGTCCTATTTTACGTAAAAATGTGGAACACTTATGGATATTTCTGGCACTTCCAATATCATGCCTGAAATATCATCTGCGCTTCTTCCTCACCTTTAAAAATCCTAGTCATGTAAAAATTTGTGACGATAATGTTATTATTCGCCTTTAAAATTTCACGCGAATGCAATATTTCCCTATCTTGCGGCGGCAACCGGGTAGAGAAAAAGATTTCCTAAACTTTTACCGTTCGTTTGGCCATTTGCCACATGCATTTTTATACAACTAGTTTGAAATCGGTACCACACCTGAATGTTTGCGTTTTCAAGTTGCATTTTTCTCCATGTTTCTTTTTTTTTTCAACTTTACAGGAATTCTTTCAGCGGAGAGTAATATATGACTGAAGGATGTTCAATCTTGAAAATTATTATTTTTATATTCCTTTAACAGTGTTCGTTATTTAACAAATTACTTTAATACACCTTTATGAGTGTATTACTTAATGGCTTGTAACTTTGGATAATTATGATTGAAAAAAACGAAAATCCATCATGAGACATGATTTATATCTTTATACATACTCACATACATATCTATATCATAAATAAACATATGCGCTTGCGTGTGTGTTTGGCCTTATGAACTATTTTAGGGTCAGATGTATTTTTCATGTGTAATTTATAGCATCCTTTATGTGAAAAAGAAAATTACATAGCATTATATATTACCGTCTTATCAAACGGTTTCACTGCCGAACAAGCTATTACAGAGGCTGTTCACACATTTTTTAGACGATGTATATTGTATTCACAAAACTAAATTACATAAAATTCTTGTGTTTTAAATGTACTATTTGGCATCCCTTATTCTGAACTATCTTTCGACACCGCAATTTCCAGGATAATAATGCATTTTGAAGTGTCAGAAGAGGTATTCTATCCCATTCCTCCTGAACAGCTTTCCAGAGTCCTGTAAGGGTTTTGGGACGACATTTGGATAATGCAGATTTTAAAAGTCCGAAAGCACAAATATCCATAGGTGAAACATCGGGAGATTTAGTAGGGATATCAGTGAAGGGTATGGCCTTGATACCAGTTTTTTGTTCCATTTCTTTTAGGAAATTTACAGTGGGTTTTGATGTGTGACTGCTAGCTTTGTTCTGATGGAGTCTCACAGATTGATGGCACTGTGGGTAAAGCGATGGTATTTCATTCAGAAAAATTGGCGATAAAATATGTTCCTGATAGTATTTGGAGTTAATCTTGACATTTTTTTCCACTCTCTTTATTTTTAACTTGCCATTATAAGAAAAACCAGCAACAATCATGAATCCCTTAGAAAAACTTTCTTTCGATTCTTTGAACCATGTACTTAAATTTTTTTCTGCAATTTTTTTCTGCTCTTTTTTTGTTGCAATCATTTAAATGCACCCATGATTAATCTGTTGTGAGAATTGTTTTTCATTTTTCTTTGGATAAGTGTTTCTCATATAGAATTCTGCAGCGTGTCCTGCGTTCAGCGATATGATTTGGAAGAAGACGATGCACCTCGCGTTTTTTCCTTTTCTTAAGATTTAAATCAACGTTTATCATTTTGTTTACAGTGGACACCGAGCATTTTAATGATTTTGCAACTGTCCTTTGACTAGGGGGATTTTCTTTTAACATTAAACAACGTACCTTTGCAATAGTCGAAGATGTCCGTTTTTTCCTTGGATACTTGTTTGGAATGTTTGGCCCACTTGAGGCTCCAATTTGACGTTTTTTCCCTTTCTTGTTGATGATATTACCTATCGACGCTTTAGATATCACAAAACCATGACTCTCACATCGCTTTTGGATAACGGAGTATGCATATTTCTCTTCGGAAAGAGCATAAATGTAGCCTTCGAACCACTGCTTTGTTAAAAACGCCATTTTGAATAAAAACAAAACTTTCAAGCCGCAGACGATAATTTCGACTTTTAAAAACATAGTACAATTGCAATTATTTCTTTTGAAGCAAACGATTTTTTATTACCGCTTACCAAAATCGTCTAAAAAATGTGCGAACAGCCTATGTATGTACGTGATTGAATTAAACTTCTAAGAATATCGGCTTTTAGCGTATGTACAGGCCTGTCGAGTAATGTCAAATTGAAAACTTCATATCGCAATGACTTGCAGGAAACATGTGGAATACGCGATCAGGAGCAGACAACTTAAAATCTATACTATAACTAAAGAGATTTTACTCATACCTTTAGTTATATTTTGGATGTCAGGAAATCGCTTGTACTTTCTTTGTATATAGAAATGGTTGAAAGGATTATAGGGGTCTCAGGGGTTTTAAAGCTTCAAAAAATCGAAAAAAAAATTATTATGAATTATTTTTCTGTAATTAATTCTGAGCATATTAAAAAAAACCGCATTAAAAAATTCTTAATAGAACGCGAGTTACAGACTAAACAATCAACCGATACATGACATATCCGGTGTTTGTTTACGTTTTGGTACGCCAGCTGACCCAGCACATGCAGTCAGCTGATCACGAAACGCCTACTTGCGTTGCAACTAAAATACTTGAATAAAGAAACAAACTTCTACCAATTTAACCCCATGGTTTATCATTTTCCACTTTCCGCTGAAGAACCGTGATAAAAATACTGTAACTTTCGCTCTGTTGTTTTTCTAAAACGAAGTTCAAAACAACGTGTTGTTATTGTCAATCTTGTAAGGGATTCACCGCTATTTTCTGTTTATTTAAATATAAATGTTTTTTATTTCTCATTAAATCTTCGTAATTTAAGTTTAAAAATAGAACTTTTTAGTGTTTTGCAATGGGGAAAGCGTATAACCGATCTGTGAGTTACAAAAGCAGAAAGCGTACCTTCCATGAAAAAAAAAAAATTATTCTGTTTATACAGGTAAATCAGCGTCTGCTAAGAAGCTGAAAATTGATAATACATCCTTTTCAAGCATAAAATATGACTCAAATTCCGATATATTACAAGGATATCGTTTCATCGATATAAATATATTATTTAATGAGCTAAGAAAATTTATTTGTTGCAGTTTGTGTCATTCAAAAGTCAACTTTTACGAAGGGTCAGTTCGTGGCTGCTCTTCAGTTTTCACTATAAAATATGAACAATGCAATGATACTAATACAATAAACAGCTGTCGAATGCTTGGTTCAAGAAAAAATATCCCATAAATTAATCAATGTGTCATTTATAGCATGCGGTGTATTGATCAAGGGTTGTCTAGCCTTCAAACTTTTTGTGCTGTCATAAACATACCACCCCCAGTTACTCAAAAATGTTATGACAATATTGTGAAAAAAATTGTTTGTGCCATTAAAACTGTTTTTGAAGAATCCATGAAGGCAGCAGCAGTGGAAGAGCAAAAAATAACTGGATGTTCTGATCTTTGCATCAGTGGCGATGGCTCATGCAAAACCCATGGCCATACGTCAAAAATAATAATGTGTAGTATTATTGGGACAGAAAGTGGGAAAGTTATCAATGTCGAAGTACTGTCTTCTTTCTGCAAAGACTGTGAGATTTCTGCATCTAATTTGGACCACAAATGTTAAAAAAAAAACCATTCGGGAAGTGCAGGAATTATGGAAGTCATTGGAATGACAAGAATATTTCAACGTTCTGAATTTTGCAGAAAAGTTCGGTACACCAAGTATCTTGGTGATGGTGATACCTAAACTTTTAATGAACTTTTGAAAGCTAGGCCCTATGATTGTGAAATTGAAAAACTTGAGTGCATAGCACACGTACAAAAAAGAATGGGGAATCGCCTACGAAAACTGAAACAACAGATGCGGGGTGAGAAATTGTGTGATGGGAAACCACTGAGTGGAAAGGGGTGGCTAACGGACAAACTAATATATAAATTAACGGTATACTATGGGAATGCAATTAGATCAAATGGTCATTCTCTTCGAAGCATGAGAGAAGCTGTATGGGCAACATATTGTCATTTGAGCTCTACAAATGATGAACCAAGGATTATGTTCTGCCCTAAGGGTGCGACTTCCTGGTGCAAGTTTCAAAAGCATGCTGCATGTGTTGATGATAAAAAGGGAATTTATAATCATACCCCTTCTGTACCCTTGGAAGTAATGAAGTGTATAAAAAATATATATATACATATTTATCAGCTCCAGATTTGTTAAAAGGATGTCTAAGTGGGAAGACAGAATTCAAATGAATCATTTAATTCTGTGATTTGGAAATTTTGTCCGAAGACCTCTGGTTGTGGTAAAAATGTTGCTGAAGCTGCTGTCTATGAAGCCGTGATTGCTTTTAATGAAGGTAGTGAGGGTTGGTTGAATTCTCTTAAAGAAATTGGTATGATTCCTGGGGTGTATGGAACAACAGCAGCTTTGAAATTTGATGTAAAGCGAGTAAAAATCGCAGAAAAACGAGCTGATCTTCAAGCATTACAGGCTAGACAGGCTAAACGAAGGCTTGTTCTTGCTAAAAATGAAAAGGTTGAGATAGTTGAAGGGTGTTCTTACACACCTGGAGGATTTTAAATTACGTGAGTGTGTTTTATATCTAACTTCATCAAAATTTTAACTTTAAACGCTGTTTTCTCAGAAGTATGATTTTCACCACTATCCGTAAAATTTTAAAAAAAGTACTCAATATATCTGTTTAAAATTTTGCATGCTTGTATACATGATTATGTTCTAAAGAATGAATCAATATAATGAGGGAATTTTGTTATTTTCAATATTTTTATTAATTAAAGAGAAATTTAAAAAAAATATTTTTTATTTTTTCAAATTTGTATGAATTTTTATAAATGTTGTTGATGTAATATTTTTACATAGTTAATTCATTCTATAGAGAAAACATTTCTGATTATTTTAACATAGAATTAAAGTGTATATGTTAATTCTAACTTGAGTTACTTTACGGATAGTAACTGGCCATTTAAAAAAAATCTGAAAATATCGTTGTAATAAATGTATCATATTTTAAAAAAATTTAATATCAAAAGTGTTTATTTTATCAAAATATTAATTTTGAATTAGTTCTGAACAGTATCAACAAATTTTGTCTATTTGTAATAAGAATATAATTAGTTATTGGATGTCGAAACCAGAACACATTTATGCTTTAATATAACAGTTTAAAACCCCTTAGACCCCTTAGCGTATGTACAGGCCTGTCGAGTAATGTCAAATTGAAAACTTCATATCGCAATGACTTGCAGGAAACATGTGGAATACGCGATCAGGAGCAGACAACTTAAAATCTATACTATAACTAAAGAGATTTTACTCATACCTTTAGTTATATTTTGGATGTCAGGAAATCGCTTGTACTTTCTTTGTATATAGAAATGGTTGAAAGGATTATAATACAACAATAATCTTTTCCTTACGGGGAGGGGAGGATAGCATGTATCTCAAGAATACGGGCCCAAAAATCAATATCAATATATATATATATATATATATATATATATATATATATATATATATATATATATATAATATAAGGTAAGTATGCCTAATATGAGACCCCAGCTTATAGGACGTATAAAGTGCTGCCGCCTGGCGACTGGAGCGTAAAATAGTAGTCTATTGCATCATTCGTAATCGGTTAGTCATTCCAGTGTTTTCAAGTGCACACAAAGGTGCAATATTATTTTTCCTGAATGTGTGCTCGTCGACTTTTTTGCATCACCATTTTCATAGGCCGTTTTCACCTTTAAGATAAGACTTATTAAAACTGTTAGTATTGTATAGGTATCTAGAAATGTGGAGTGTAAACATGCCTGTTTGTTTTTAAGCTAACGTCAATCCTAACCTAAAAAATTCGCTGGCGTATTCAACAACATGGTCGTGCCCAATATGAGACCCTAAATCATGCCTAATATGAGATAGGGTCTCATATCAGGCATTTTAGCTTTCACTCTCACAGCCTTGTTTCCTATGAAGCTGCAGATGCAATGACGCACAGGCGAAATCTACAACCATGTAGCAGTAGTGACAATGTGGAAGGTATTGATCAAACAACAAGTTCAAACCAATTCTTAGTGACTCCTGAAGAAATAAATCCGTTGCCTACGTTACCTGAGAAAAACACCTCGAAACCAAGTAGGGCCCGTACCGATATTATCACATCATCGCCCTATAAAAATAAATTGATTGATAGCATTAATAAAAGAACTGCAGCATATTAGAAAAAAAAACTTTGTTTCCTACAAGGAAAAAATAGGAATAGACCTAAAAGATAAGAAATCAAAGGATAAACAAGGAAAAGGAGATTAAGATTAAAAAAGAAAATTGTACGGAAACAATAAAGGGAAAAGAAAAAGACAACGAGATCCCTACAGGAAGGGGAAAATTAAGGATGGATGAAAATGCAACACTAGTGTGTGTGTGGCTAATGTCCCTGGGGGATGACAACATTACACCCCAGTCCGGTGTACATATGAATATAAGACATAGAAACAGACAAATGTCACAATCACAGAAGAATTTTATTGACAGACGATGACACCGGCGATGGACGATGGGTTGCAGCTCCCCTTTCCAGACGGGGTTCCAATTGCAGGCGGAAGACTGACCGGTTCCCCAGAATACAGCCAAGTCTTATGCGGGAATCGAACCCACACCCCCGGCGTGGCAGGCTGATGCCTTATCCACTTAGCCACTGGGCGACGCAACACTAGTAGAAAACAGAGAATGAATAAGCCTAATTATAGCTATGGTGATCTCAGCTCATTTGAAGATGATGAAAAACTTTCTCTCCATGACAGCAGTCATGATGGCATTGATGAAAACGACGCTGAATGCCTTTTTTGTGATTGTTCATTTTTAGAAGACAAACGGGGAGAGCAGTGGCGTCAATGTAGAAGGTGTTTCACGTGGGCCCATGAAGATTATGGGCCCACGTGAAAAGTTTGAATCTAAAAACAAAAAGTAAACAAAGCATGCAGTGTAAACCAACTAATTTGTTTAAAATGTCACTTTTTTTCACCTATTAGTGTACATACGTAACTGTTATCTAATTATTGTGTACAGTTTTGTTTTTACGAAATTTTCTGTAATTCTAATTCATATTTAGAGTTGTAGAATGGGGGTCTCATTCATGGGGGACTACTTTTTTCAGATCCCAAAAATGGAACACTTCTGTTTATAATTTCATACAAGAAAATTGTATGGTTATTTTCATTTTTCTGTCATATATATATATATATATATATATACCTGGCTTTGGGAAGAAGATCAATGTAATTTTTTCTCCATTGGTTCAGGCTTTCCTGGTTTATAAAGTCCCTTGACCACATATTATTAGTGAGCTAGAAATGTATATGTTCACAGATAATGTTGGAGCGTTAAAATTGGTTGAGAATTTCTATACATCACAATCAAACGAGGCACATAGACATACGACATCATTTCGTCCGACATGCTTTAAAGGATGAACTAGTAAATCCTATAAAGCCCTTTAAATAGGCCAACCTCCTTTAAGCGACACACTCTCACCTAGAAATGTGTTATTCTAAAATAAAAGAAATTGTTACAGGCATGTTTTTGCCCATAATTATTGTTTTTAACTATGCGATCATGACCCACTTCACAATAATACTCTATTTTCAAAATTTATATCGGTGTTTTTAAACTGTAGATGTGCGATTTAAATGTACGCACAGAGAAAAAAAAAAGTCAGTCAGTCGCCAGAATAAGTTATTTCTGCAACCCACTTCACGTGGGTTATTGTGAGACATGAGTTAAATAAACCACTACCCGTGTTTTTATACGCGGATGTAAGTGAGTTAAAAAACTACTGAGTTATTGTTACTGAGTTTTCAAAACAAGTGTGCTTAAATAACTCACATATAGTGAGTCATTTATAGTGAGTGTATTGAATCGGAGAACCATATTCAAGTATTAAAACATAAATATTATGTAACTTGAATTGTTAGAATGTAGTTCTTTTGGAATGAAAATTTCTAGCTGTACTTAAAATTTTACCCATTAATTTTTATTTGAAAAGAAGTTAATTTTTGGTATACAATGTCTAAATTTTTTAACGAGAATAACAAAAATTCTTGTATCGTATTTGTTGCTCACTGAAATTCTTCAAATTTGGGATTATATAAAAATTTGTTAATTTTAAAAAAATCTGGCCTTTTGGCCGATTGAATAACGCCAAGTTTGTTTTAAATGTCCTATTATAATAAAGGGGGTAGATACTGCTATTATAGCTGTGTTGTGTACTGTTGAATCACTGAACATAAAAATACTCTAATTCATATATTCCGAAAGATTTGAAAGGCTAAATTTACTGTATTTTAATGTTCCTTCCTAAATTCTTCCAAAATTTCATTTTATACTACGTAGCTGATGATTCATTTGAAGCTTCCGATCACCGTTACACATTGGAAATAATAGCACGAAGTGAGATTAAGTGAGAAGCGAGACAAAATTTTTTCAAAAGTACTTCTACGAAAAGATCATTAGCAAAACGCGTCTTAAAGAAGAATTTTTACTTCTGAAAGTGCCATTTTCGAAGAAGATTTAATAATACATATGCACTGAAATGAGGTACAAGTAAAATTAAGTAATCATAAAATGGCTCCAAAATAAAAAAAAATAAATAAATAATAAAAAAAAATAGCGAAAAGGGACTGATATACCTAATCTTAAAACGAAGCTTATTTTCTTGAATTACATTAAATAAATTAGATACAAAGTGATATGGCGTGTTTCCCATTACAAACATGAAAAAAAAAACTTGGTCCATTTTATAAAAAATTCATCATCAGAACTCTGCGAAATCAACGAAAGTTTATTGACTTTACTAGAGTTTAGTTTTCTTCTTATTACTTTCATCGTAATTGATTTATCAGTAAGTGCAGAAAAAAAAAATTGACGAAGAAAGGTGATTTTTGTACCACGATAGCTTTCACAGGTAATACGTGGAACGGAGTTAAAAAGAAATTTGTTCTACTGCTTGCTACCTACACATCTTATCCATTTATCTTTACAAACAGACACCGCAGAGAGTACATTCCCGCACACAGTTTTTAAAAAAGAAGCCGTTTAATCCAAATATTTAGCTAGTGATTCTTGAAATTCGTGGAATCACAATCAGCCGATTTGTTTAATATATGCTTCTATGCATTACTAATCTTTCAGTGACATTTTAAAAGAAATATTCTGTTGCATTAATCAAATAAAAGTTGTAGGTTTTCGACATAACCTGAAGTTTTATTTTTTCTGTAAACAGTATTTTTAACTCATAATTTTTACAAAAGACTGATCCATTACATTTGCTAAAACAATATAATTATGCCAGTGACATTTTCTTTTTTTTTTTGGTTTTACTAATTGAACCATGTACGTCTAACAAAATTTATACTTTTTTATTATTCATGTATATTTGACTCACTCATCGCTGTTATAAATCCAGGTTTTAAATACATCAAACAACGGGTGTTATAAGAAAAACTTCGTTATAACAGAGTGCTATAAATTTTCGTAGTTAGTCCTTAAATGTTAATTGCCTGTTTTATTTTGGTTGTTTCCTCTTGTCCTGACTTAGTTTATTCTTGTTGGGTTAATTGTTTACTGTATGCGAAAGTTAGTATTATGAAGATTTTAATTTGCATTTATTTGTAAAAAGACTGCACTTAATACTTAGCACATTCATTAATCCGAGGAAAATAGAGGCAGACATGATTATTTCCGCATTGTATCAAAATACAAATAATTTTAGAAATTAGGACATAGTAAATTAGTGATAAAACTAACCAAATTTCCACTGTATTCTTATAGAATAAAATTGGCAACCTACTCTTACTGATTCAATAGGAAAATATTTCAAGAAAATCTAAATCAACAGTCTATATATATATAACAGTTCCGTTACTGACTGACTGACAGATAACGCACAGACCAAAACCTCTGGACCTAAAGGGCCGAAATTTTGCATGGCGATTCTTCTTATAGTATAGGGGTTCACTAAGAAAGATTTTGAAAGAATTCTTTTTAGATTAAATTTTTAATCTTTTTTTAAAATTTTTTTAATTTTGCATTCAAAATAATAATCTGAGGGTTATAAAATTTATATCACAAGAAAAATCATTAAAGTTCCTCTAAAATTATATATTTTTCGAAGCTTTACCTCCATTTTCTGATTTTTAGTGAATTTTTAAAGATTTATTTTTAGGATTTAATTTATGAAATGCCGATCACGTGGTTTCTTTTCTTTTTGTGATACTTTAAATTAATTTTGCGTCACGTGTATAACAACGAAATAAATTGTCAAAAAAAAAAATTAAAATACAGTAAAAGATAAAATTTAACCACTAGACTAATTGAGATGGAATTTTTTTCAGAATTTAATTCAAATTAGTATGATTATGGATGTTAAATTAAACCTATATATAAAACAGTTCCGTGACTGACTGACAGACGTCGCAGAGACCAAACCGCTGGTCCTAGAGGGCTGAAATTTTGAGAGTGAATTTCTAGAATGACATAGATGGCCGCTAAGAAAGGATTTTTTGAAATCCAATCCCTAAGGGGGTAAATTGGGACACTCCAATACGTTTGTGTGGAAAATCGTATTATCTGCGAATATTCCCGGCGTCTCCTCTTTGTGCGGATCTCCGTCAAAAAATAGCGAGGAAATTTTGGTTATGGACGAGGAAAATGTTCCTCAAACTGTATTATATTCTTTAGTACTCTTTATTATGTTTTATTTGAATATTTTCTTCTACATTATTTTGTCTATAAGAATATCCGTTACGATTTTTGTTGGGATATTCAATGCTCATTCCCCGTTTGTCGCCAAAGGCTGGTATAGAGATCAGCCGCCGCCAAGGTATCCCTTACGATTTATTATACCCAAATACGACCCCAAATACGATTTATTATACCCAAAAATATCCCTTACGATTTATTATAAATATATTTTTTTTACATCAATTGCGTATACTGATCGTTGTATTTATTATATATATATATATATATATATATATATATATATATATATATATATTGGTATTAATTGCATAGATTGACGGTTCTATTTAATTTGAATGTACTCCGTAGCGAAATGCGGATTTTTAGCTAGTTACATATAAAACAAGATCTACATTTTTAATGGCAACGTTGTTTTTGTTGTTTGTTCATAATTGTCCTTTTAAATCGAGTCTCTTCTTTTTAAAGAAGCCATACGCGAAAGTCATCAGATGCATTTAAGCAATTTCTGGCTTTTGTTTTGATGTAGAAAAGTGACCAGAAACTTATTTCACAAAGGTGGCACATGGTAAAAGCGTCTCTAATGCTGTTTTGGCCAATTCTGGATAAAGTTCTAACTGCGTACACTAAAAACTGTTCTAAGTCCAGATTTTCAAATTCCGTCTCAATACGTGCATTAGCTCGTATTGCAATAACATTAATGTCTTTTAATAAAACATTATCGTCGATTGAACTTAGGTCAGACAAAATGGATCTGTCTATTAAATTTGCTTATATTTCCCGTGGATAAATATCCATCAAATGATTCACTCAATTGGTTATTTTCATTAAAAAATTAGAACCTTCTCTCGCACCCCTAGACATGCTCTTTGGCACCCTCGTTTATGAACCACTGACCTAGAGGATATAAATTATCATCCCAGCTTTATTCACAGTTTGAAAAATGTATCAACAAGTACACCCGATTATCTTTTTGCACGAAAGATACGTTCTAGAGACTACCGTGGAAATAGAAAAATATATGTAAAAAAGGATACATTGAACGTATAAAAATTAGAGACAGGTTCCAACCCAATAAATTTAACAAAAAATTGTTAATTTTAATATTAAATTTGGATACGATCGACTGAACTTGAATAAATATACAAGATCATATCCACAATTATTATCTTAATTATGCTTATAAGGGATTTTTTTTTAATTGAAAAAGGCGCTGTAGTCGCAGGTGGTAAAAAATAAATTGATTTATTTTTACTTATACGAACATAATGCATGTAACATAATCATTCAGTCACTCAGCGTCAATACTAGAGAATAAACGTTCCCGTTTCCTGTTATTTTAATGAGTAGAAAAATCACTCTCTTCAGTGAAAATATTTAATAGTGATGATAATATCTACAAGTGTCTATTGAATAAAATTAACATCTTGTGTCTCTTTTGTTTCACTGGTTTTGAATACGAATTCGGTTATCAGAGGGTGTGATTTTGTTTCTGTTAGTTCTTTAAACAATTCTTCATAACGTGTCATAATAATTTTTAAGGGGACAGTGGACTTTCAAAATTGTGAAATTTGTCCAAAAATTCATAAATTTTTATTTTATTGAATTGGAAAAGTACGGACGAATAGGAATGTGTTGCAGAAATAATTTTTAATTTGTGTGATTACTTTCCTAGTTATAGGAATTTGTATTTAATTTAGATATTATGCGGTTACTAATAGCAGTAACTTTAAATGTGCTTTTCTCAAAATAAAAATTTTCATGTCATACGAATATTCAAACTGCTCCAAGCGCATTTCTAATTATCGTATTGCTTTGAAATTTAAGTTTTATATACTTAACTGTATATCAAATAAATCTTATTGAGACAAATTTTGCTTCGTAGCTCATAATTTCTAAATTTTGTACTCGAAAAGATGATTTATAGGAATTTTGCGTCATAAAAAGGGTGTTTTCACTATTATTATTTTTTTCACTTTATATTTTTAATGAATGCTTAAAATAAGCAATAAGTTTCATTGTTAGTTCTATAAGGTATCCTATAAATAAAAATTACCATATTATATGCAAACGAAATGTGCATGGAACATTTTTAATTAGGTCAAATTTTGATATAATTAGTAATTCCTAATTCATAAATTTTTTATTTTTCTTCCTTAAATATTAACCACTTTTACATATCTATAGTACTAATCACATATTCAAATTTCAAGCAAATCCATTGAAAATTAAAAAAGTTAGGTTTGAAGGTCCACTGTCCCCTTAAATCACGTTTAAATTTTCACAGCCCATACCACATTGTTATCAGTTATTGATTTATTGGCTAGTTGGAGAACTTCTAGAGTTGTACTTGCAGACAGTGTAAACCACTCATTCATCATTAGTACTATAAAATAACGGGAAATCACCTTCATTCTCTGAAATACTCTCTGATAACATTGCACGCAATATAAGCTACGGTACAACGCCATAGTTTTTAATTCTTTTTTAGAAGTTTAAACTGTGTTAAAATAAAAATAAAAATTAGCCGGTTCTTTTTCCTGGAACGTGTTAGTTCAAAGCCGTGTTAAAAGAGAATATAGAGTATTTATCATAAACCGATACTATTCATTAATCTTATCTATATATGTAAAACAGTTCCGTAACTGACTGACTGACATACAACGCACAGACCAAACCGCTGGACCTAAAGGGCTGAAATTTTGCACGGCGATTCTTCTTATAGTGTAGGGGTGCACTAAGAGAGATTTTTGAAAAATTCTTCTTAGATTTTTTAAAAATTGAATTTTTTAGCTGTTTTAATAACTTTTTTTAAGTTTGCATTTAAAATTAATAATTTGAGGGTTATAAGATTTATATCACGAGAAAGAACATAAAACTTCCTTTAAAATAAAATTCTTTTCGAATCTTTACCTCTATTTTCTGATTTTTGGTGAATTTTTAAAAATTAGTTTTTAGAATTTAATTTATTAAATGCGGATCACGTGGTTTCCTTTTCTGGTACTTTAAATAAATTTATCGTCACGTGCATAAAAACTAATTAAACAAAAAAATAAATAGGCTAAATAGTAAACTATATAGGCAAGAAAACTATTTTTTTTCTTGCTAATGCGGCAGACGATTGGACATTATTTTGTCTATAAAAATATCCCTTACGATTTTGTTATAAATATATATATTTTTTTCTACATCAATTGTATATATTGATCGTTTTACTTATTAAAAATAAATAAATATACATATATATATATATATATATATATATATATTGGCATTAATTGCATACATTGAGCGTTGTATTTAATTTGAATGTACTCCGTAGCGAAGTGCGGGTTTTCAGCTAGTTTATCATAAACCGATCTCTGCCTGAATTATACCCTTGTAGAAGCTGTTAGAAGTTGCAAAAATATACGGTATCTACATCTAACGCTTAGCCAGCACTCATGGGCCTGCGTTTCGACGACAGCATAATACAGTGTGTACATGAATGATTATCCCAACTTTGCAGGGCTATTGAAAGAAAACTAAACAAAGTACAAACTAGTTGTTCATCGGAAATCAAAAATAACAGTTGAAGTTCTACACAGTTATAAGTGTTCAATGAGAGCCCCTTTAGTAACACAAAGGATATCGATGCTGTAACGACTCCCGTACAATAACGAATATTTTGTGCGTGGAAATTTCGGGAAGACCAACCAACGCGCGGTTTGTGCACATAATTGATTTAGACGGCTGCAGACAGCCAGTCTTAGCGACATAAAGACCGGAAGTGCTACCGATAGCTCGGGAGCAGTTCGTCAGCTACAAAGGGAAGTTGCCGACTGGAGGCGCCTAGTCGTCTGGAAACAATAACTGAATAAAGAAAGGCGGCGTATTCCAGACCTATCGAGAACGTTCAACAAAGGTATATAAAGTCTCCGGACGCGAGTTAATTTCTTGTCAGTAATTCAGAGATTAAGTTATTCAGAGTAACGCTGGAGCCTGAGACAAGGAGATACTGTCGGGCCTAGATAGACTTGAATGAGCGCAGCGACGACTCAAGTCTGACCTTCCTCGTCGATGCCGTGAACCTGCGAATTTAATATTTTAATATATTTTGTAAATACCCTGTATTTAGTCGAGAAATGCAATTAAATCATTAAATACAAAAAGGCTGGCATTCTTTTATTTAAGGCAAAGTCCTTACAAGGCGGTGGTGGGACGGTTTGAAAGGCTGCAGATATGCGTGCCTTAAGTTTGTCGGCGTCATCTGGTAGTCGTGGAACAAACACCGGATGTTTGATGTGGCCCCAGAAGGAAGAGTGATGTCAGGGCTGCGAGGAGACCATTGATGTAGAGCAACGTCCTGGGGTGCTCGGCGAACAATCGACCGGTGTGGCAATTTTGTCATTTAAAAACCCAATCTTCATGAACTTTCAACTGTTATTTTCGATTTCCGATGAACAACAAGTTTGTACTTTGTTAAGTTTTCTTTCAATAGCCCTGCAAAGTTGGGATATTCTTTTATGTACACTGTATATCCAAACGGCTACACAATATAGGGGAAACCCTTGTACCTAGGGCCGGCTATTTTCAAATGGCATTATCTTTACTTATAACTAACTTACAATAATAAAAATAGTTTGTATACATTACTTGCTTTATTCTCTTTAAATAAAAATCACATCAAGTGTAGAAAAAAAAATTTTGTAAAGGATATTGAAAATTTTAAAAAAACATTGCAAATGGCCCTAGGTACAATAACACTATTGTACCTAGGGCCAGTTATTTCCAAAACCTGAAATTGTTGTTTACATTAAAAAAAACAATCTGTATGCATTATTTCTTTCATGCACAACTTCTAAAATCTTCGCGAGGAAGACATGTTAATAGTAGGCAATGCCTTAAAGGAAGAAATGTTTATTATTTCATCACTTTCTAACGTATGTTTTTCTCCATTGTCTTCTTAATGATCCCACATAAATTTTGTGTTTCAAACACAGATTTCGCAACCTTTTTTTTAACAATTACTTTTTTCAATATTTGTGCTTGAATTTCATTTTTCTCGGGGGTATCAGTGAGAATTCCACACTTGCCAAGTTTTCGTCCACCTCTTTTCTACCAGAGGACATGGCCCTAGGTACAAGATGTTGTTGTTTTTTGGCAAAATGGCTTCCATAGCCAAAGACCTGCAGAAACCAAACTTTGTTTTTATATCATTTTTTCCTTTAATGATTACTAAAATTATCTGCTATACATTAAAACATAAATTTGCACTTACTTTCACAAAATAAGACTTCAAATTGAAGTAAAAAAATTTAGTTTTGATCATCAAATCAACACTTTCTTTTCTATTTAACTATAGCTTCTTCTTGCTTTCATTAAAAATGGCTGTTATGATTTGAAACAGTGTTATAACTTACTCCAATAAGTAAAAATGCTGTAAAATAATAATTATTTAAATAACGCATGGTGACCCTAGGTACAAGAGATTCGCCTATATTGTTATGCCAATCTAAAGAGAGACTACAAAGGCTGCCGACGAAAATTCAAAAACCTAAGTTACTATTTAGGTTTATATGAACAAGTACTTTTAAAAGGGCTGAAATTAATAACACTAAAAAGTATTGGAGAATAAAACTTAACCTTTCAAGGAGATTTTTGTTTATTATAGACTATTTATGTGTTACAAACCTGTCTAGATATTTTGAGTTACTTACTAAAATATTTTTGTTTATTCCTTTCCTCTTCCTGCCCAAGGAAAAAAAAATCTATAGTCGGAAGAACTCACTTAGTTACGAACTGCATTTTACAAACAATATTTCCATATGAATACACATAGCAAATTCTACGAAAAGTAATTCTTTCCGAGTTCTATTTTTGCATCCGTTGTAATCGATAGTCTACAGTAAAAAAATCTACTGGAAGTTTTTAACTTCATTGCATTTGATAAAAAAAAAATTACTGGGTATCACATGCATATTCGCGACATTAGGAACATTTCTCCGCATTGCTCAAGTAAGTAAATCGTTTGTCTAGGATAAATTCAAAAGGAAAAAATTGCTTCTAAAATTAATAGTCTTGTATCGGACTTTTAGTAAAAATATCTATGCCCCGCAATGTAAACTGTCTAGTACATGTATTCCTACTTCAAGTCTCTTTACAGCACGCATCTATTTTACAAACTTGCTAACAAAATTAACACATGTGGACTGAATAGTTTTAGAAACGTCAATATCTATTAGTGGATACGGAGTTATATAGGTACTAGCTGACGGAAATGTATTCGCTACGGAGTACATTTCAATTAAATGCAACGGTCAATGTATGAAGTTAATGTCAGATATTATATATATATATATATATATATATATATATATATATATATATATATATATATATATAATAAATACAACGGTCAATGTATGCAATTAATGCAAAAAAAATTATAAAAAAATCGTAACGGATATATTTATAGACCAAAATAATGTAGAATTAATATTGAAATTAAATCTAATAGAACATTCTAAAGAATATAGTACAGTTTGAGGAACATTCGTTTTACTGTATTTTTATATTTTTTGGGTTAATGTGCAATCGTCTGGTGCATTAGAAAGAAAAAAAAATTGTCAATTTATTTCGTTGTTATGCACGTGACGTAAAATTAATTTAAAGTATCACAAAAAGAAAAGAAACCGCGTGAACAAAATTTAATAAATTAAATTCTAAAAATGAATCTTTAAAAATTCACCAAACCTCAGAAAATAGAGGCAAAGATTCGGAAAAGATTTCATTTTAAAAGAATTTTTATGATCTTCATCGTGATATAAATTTTATAACCCTCATATTATTATTTTAAATGCAAAATATAAAGAATATTGCAAAAACAGCTTAAAAATGTAATTTAAAAAATCTAAGAAGAATTTTTCAAAAATCTTTCTTAGAGCACCCCTACGGTATTAAAAAAATCGCCATGCAAAATTTCAACACTTTAGGTCTAGCGGTTTGGTCTGTGCATTATCTGTCTGTCAGTCAGCCAGTCTGTCAATCAGTCAGTCAGTCATTTACGGTTTTATATATATAGACTGCAATTATAAAATGGCCGTATGTGGAGAAAATTACGAATTAAATTTACAGATCAGACATAAATACGAAAGGTGTCAGATCAAAGTATACTGAGGAGACATATATTGAGCGGTTTCGAAGTTCTATTGCTTCAATAAGAGAAAATGTTGCTTCTTACTTGCCATTTCTATTTTAACAACATTTCAAAAATAGAAAATGAGTATGAATAAAGTTAATTATCAATAATAAGTACAGATATATTGAGTATGCCTAAAATAAAATGATCCAATTGATATCAAATAGCTACGAAAATTTTCGTTACGAACTTTTGAATTTATAAACAAATATATACGAATCCAAAAAAAATGTGGCGATTGTAAACAAAACACAAAGGTTTTTACAACTGTTTTGGCTTGAGTAAGTAACTGGTGATAACAAATGAAGAAGTGTGTAATTTGGTTCCGAAAATTGAAGAAATAGTTTTCATTACAAACTTTGAGGTTAGTACAAAGCTAATCGACTTTAAATTACAATTTTCGTACACATTCGAATGAAAAGTGCAAACAACTGCTATCAGTTCGTATAATTCATGTAATAAATTAATATAATCATCATATTATATTTACTCGACTTAAAATCAGACACACGCACGTACAGATTAATACAAACATACACACACGCACACACACCACACACACACACACACACACACATATATATATATATATATATATATATATATATATATATATATATATAATCAGTCAAGCGGAAGAGCTAAGTGGCTTGTCCGAAATACATCTTTGCCATTACCAAATTTATTTACACAAATTAAACTGTAAACATACATCATGGTAGGTTGCAAAATACAGCGAAACCATTAAAGTATGAGTAGCAATTGCAACCATGAGTAGCAAACCATGAGTAGCAATTACAACTCTCGACCGAACTCAAATCTTTCTTGGATGCTCTTTATGCCCAGCACACACACATGACCGAGGTACGACAGAATTCATGTAACCACCTGTAATTGTTTATTTTCTCAGGTCTTGGCACGTGTAATCATTCCGCCTCTGACACCCCTCCCCTTGTCATCCCGTTGCGTGAGGTAATATTAAAAATGAAACTGTGAACTTTTTTTTCCGCTTTACAGGCCGAGTATTTTAATACATGCAATCACGGGTTTATATTAAATCCCTTTTCTCAGCTAGTATTTAATATTCCTTTTTCATGGACCTTACTGCCCTTGTCATTTCATACACGAATTTATGCCTCGAATTTTTTATGATATAATATTCGTTAGTGTCAGTCCCCGATTTTTACCATTAAATACTCATTAATCGTAACTGGGCAGTTCAATGAATTTTTTTTAAAGTGGCATGCCCGTGCCTTTTTGATATTTGCCCATGCAGCACTGTGAATCTGTTGGCTTCTTTATACATATACTAGCTGAAAACCAGCGCATTCATATGTAATGAACTACACATCACTGATTCCGGAACGCTGGTCATGTTGTAATAACACGAGATGCGCGAAGATAGTCAAGGTGGTAGTCGTTGCCACCGAGGAACGAGCAGGAACATGTCCTTGAATAATTTGTATGAATCCGAATAACGAAGATAGCTCACAGCACAAGACATTTCAGCACAGTAACTTTACATTAGATAGTTTGACACTGAGGCACAAACAAACTAGCCCAGACCTGCCGGAGCTTGAATGCCCTGGAAACCACATAATGGGACGGGCAGCAGCGACAACATACATCGCGCGAAGATAGCAAAGCAAGAGAAGGACGACACCAGGACAGGGCAAGGAAACAGACAGGAAAAGCGCGGGAACATCGTTGTTCGACCTTATATACCCAGGGTTCTCGACCCTGCCACTAGGTGGCTAAATTTCTTTTAATTGGCTGACCCCGATCATGTGGTATATGAGTCGAAAGTCGTACGATTCTTCGGAGGGTGGTCGAGATTACATGATTCTGAATCATGTCTAAAAATATCTTTAACGCGCGTGCATTGAAGACAATAGAATATGCGGTTATTTCGTTTTAGAAATAGGGCTATGCTTTATTGAGATTGAAAGAAGGATAATTTAGGATACGCGTTAAATTAGGACAATTAATAATAGTGTGGAGTTATTATTACATATATATTGGGACTTAGTCGGGATTCGAACCCGAGCCCATTCCGTGGAACTCCATGATGCTAACCAATAAACGATGTTGGCAGAAATGAAAATGTTGTGAGTGCTTTACCACAATTTATCGTGTGCAAGGGGGTTGTAGTAAAATATAAATGTTTTGCGCTAAACAAAGTCGTGGCGATGTAATTGATATACTTTATCTTACCGAATTTTGAATTAAACAAACGGCAATGCTTTTATATAATGGAAAGCCGCTATCAAGAATAAAGAAATGTAAAACAAATATATATCTGGCTAATGATGAGATATCTGGTATTCACATAATGAAGAAAATGAAGGTAACAGCCAATGTTTGAATTTTTCGGAAGAAACAATGGTTTGTTTCTGGGTAAAGAACATAAATATTGATTGAGTGGGTTTTATCAGAAACTTTGATTAACAATTTTGCGTTCTTTGAAATCATTCTGAATGGAAAAAAGTCACACTTCAACTATAATTGAAGCAGATATTTTTGATATAGCATTTCTGAACAAATTTAATGATACTTTTCATAAATACGCATGCCATATCTGGATGTTTTATATAAAAATCTTTATACTATATTTTAATTTATACTTTAAATTATAATTAATATTATCAATTAGAAGTCTAGATTTTAATTAGTTATAAAATACCGTAAAATTTTAACAATGTATTTTACACCACTATCATTTCACGTTTCATGTCCTTGTTTAATGCGTTTTTATTAAAACCTAATTTAATGATGTTATTAAAATTTAAGCAAATATTGAAAGAGATGATTACAATCAAATAATATCACGCAGTTTCAGTTATTTTTCTGAAATATAAACGTTTTATAGGAACATAAGTCTTTCTATATACCTATTATAATCATATAAAATAAGTTAACGAAAATAATAATTCTCTATAGTTCAATGCGTGGTATGCATTCCATGAAAAATGTAGAAAGCATTAAAGTGAAAATAACGTATGCTGTTTTATTGCGTTAGGTCTAATACAAATTATAAAACTTTTTTTCTTTTCACACCAATATAAAATGCTTTGATGAGCAATTTCCAAAGAGAAGAAAACTACAACTCCTCGTTCTATGCTTGGTTTTGTTGTTATTAGCTTTGTTCTAATTGATTTACTCTCGCAAACAGTAATAGGGCCCTGAAGAAAATTTATTGCTTTCCATGCAGTATCAAATGCCCAACAGACTTATTCAAGAAGGTCCTTAAGAATGTCGGAATATATCGAATTTTGATGGTGGATGCAAGATCGCTTTTTAATCTATATTTTATTTCCAATTTAAAAATACTTTTTCGGATAACGGGGTATTTAATATGACTGAAATACGTTTTCATACTATAGCTCTTTATCCACATATTTTTAAAAATTTTAGATTGTTAATTTGTTTTTTTAAAGGAATACAAAACTGCCAGTAAAAATATGCATTATTGTAATACAGAATTCATTTTGTGTGGAATATGAGGTCATGATTGTAACGTATCGTGATTGTAATGTACGTTCTCATGATTTTGTTGTACAAAATTTCCGAGAAATTTGGTTCTCGTACTTGTGCTTGAAATATATTGGTATTCTTTTTGTGGAATATGAGATCGTGATTATAACGTATCGTGATTCTAATGTACGTTCTCATGATTTTGCTGTACAAAATTTCCGAGAAATTTGGTTCTCGTGCTTGTGTGCTTGAAATATATTGGTATTCTTTTGTGGAATATGAGATCGTGATTGTAATGTACGTTCTCATGATTTTGCTGTACAAAATTTCCGAGAAATTTGGTTCTCATGCTTGTGCTTGAAATATATTGGTATTCTTTTTATGGAATATGAGATCGTGATTGTAACGTATCGTGATTGTAATGTACGTTCTCATGATTTTGTTGTAAAAAATCTCCGAGAAATTTGGTTCTCGTGCTTGTGCTTGCAGTATATTGGTATTCTTTTTGTGGAATATGAGATCGTGATTGTAACGTATCGTGCTTGTAATGTACGTTCTCATGATTTTGTTGCACAAAATTTCCGAGAAATTTGGTTCTCGTGCTTGTGCTTGAAATATATTGGTATTCTTTTCGTGGAATATGAGATCGTGATTGTAACGTACGTTCTCATGATTTTGCTGTACAAAACATCCTATAAATTTGGTTCTCTTGTTTGTGCTTGAAATATATTAGTATTCTTTTTATTCCGAGACTAAGTAAAACAAAAAAGTCACTGTAATTCCTGCACATCAATACATTTGGCTATACATAATGTTTACTCGGAAAAAGTGATACAGATCTGGACGTTTTGTGATTTTATACCTATTATTTTTTATTTTTCTATTCTATGAAATGTCAGATCTTCTTTGCATTAACGTATTAAAGGCATTAGATATTTGTATATCTCTTAAGACGTCTACAGCCCGATAAAGAAATGAAAAAAAGTGTTTTGTTGGCATAGAACATACAACTCTTCTTCAGCAATGTCTAGCTAATTCTACGCTTTTTTAAGAAAAAAAGTAGTATTGCTTAGGACATTAGCCCACGATCTGACATTTTATGTATAAGAATGTTTATTTTATCAGCACTAGGGTAGTATTTTTCGTCTTATTTAAGTAACAAAGCAGACTCTCCCTATAATATAAAGTTTCCAATGTTTCTCTCAACATTGGTTTAAGCGATATACGTTTCCTTGGAGCAGCGGATAGTCTGCAATGACAAGACTGATTCGATGTTATTTAAGAAATGTGAAAAATTGAAATATGAATGTTTCTTCACACTCTAAACGTTCTGAATATTGGGCTTTTACAGACAGTTGTTAGTATTTTAATTTTTTATAGATTAGGTAAACGTCTGTAATAGTCACCCTAATACTAGAGAACGCAACAAGCATTAACGTGTAATTGTCTGTACGGTACGTTCTTATAACCGATTTTTACGCACTGCTGGAGTAGAAAACTTTTATTTAGGTCCAGTTTTCTGAAATCATACTGAAAGGAATTGTAGGTTACAGCATCAGGAACACGTCTATTCGGGACTACCCTGAATGATATGAATTGCTTTTTTTGATCTTTTAGGCGTTTTAAAGCAATATGAATATTTGAATCCTAGTAAAAAAATTCATCCATGTCAGGGAGTCCTTTTTTGGAGGCAATTCTTCAAAAATGGTTTTAAAGTACCTCTACTTTGAATTAACATTTGCTCTGGGATTTCATCGTATGTGAAATTGTTTTTACAACCTTAGCAATAACAGATTCAAATTCCTCGTCTCTCTATCAGTTTCTACTATTTCATATCATCTCTGGGGAAATGCTGAAAGAGAGGGTATTCATAAACGCCGTACGATTTTAACGATACACATGCACAGACACTACATTTAGTTTTTTGATGATAACATTTAGTTTTTTGATGATAACATTATACCCAAACCCGTATAGCTGAAAGCATTTCATAGATAATGGCCTAATTATTTACGTCCTAAGGTTTGATCTGCACCGGATTAGTGTATATCAGTGGTTTTTAACCTTTTAAGCAGTCAACACCCTGAAAATAAGCTCTCACAACCCCTTGTAAAATGTTTCTATTTTTTATTTAGGAAAAGACATTTATTGCAAGAAAATTTATTTCTTGAATGAAAAAATTAATACGTTTACTACAATGCATACTACATTATCTATATATATAAAACAGTTCCGTAACTGACTCATTCATTCATTCACTGACTGACTGACATACAACGCACAGACCAAACCGCTGGACCTAAAGGGCTGAAATTTTGCATGGCGATTCTTCTAATAGTGTAGGGGTGTACTAAGAAAGATTTTTCAAAAATTCTTCTTAGATTTTTTAAAATTAAATTTTTAAGCTGTTTTTTAAACTTTTTTTACGTTTGCATTTAAAATAATACATTGAGGGTTATAAAATTTATATCACGAGAAAGATCATAAAAATTCCTTCAAAATGAAATTTTTTTCGAATTTTTACCTCCATTTCCTGATTTTTGGTGAATTTTTAAAGATTAATTTTTAGAATTTAATTTATTAAATGCTGATTACGTGATTTCTTTTTCTGGTACTTTCAATAAATTTATCGCCACGTGCAAAAAAAAAAATAGACAAAAAAATATTTTTTTCTTGCTAATGCGGCAGACGATTGGACTTTATTTTGTCTATAAAAATATCCCTTACGATTTTTTTATATGTTTTTTTTACATCAATTGTATACATTGATCGTCGTATTTATTATAAATATATATATATATATATATATTTATTTTTTTTAAAATTAATTGCGTACATTGACCGTTGTATTTAATTTCAATGTACTCCGTAGCGAAGCGCGGGTTTTCAGCTAGTCTATATATATAAATCAGTTCCGTAACTGACTCACTGACTGACATACAACGCACAGACCAAACCGCTGCACCTAAAGGGCTGAAATTTTGCATGGCTATTCTTCTTATAGTGTAGGGGTGCACTAAGAGAGATTTTTGAAAAATTCTTCTTAGATTTCTTTTAATTAAATTTTTAAGCTGTTTTAGTAACTTTTTTTAAGTTTGCATTTAAAATAATAATTTGAGGGTTATAAAATTTATATCACGAGAAAGATCATAAAAATTCCTTTAAAATGAGATCTTTGTCGAATCTTTACCTCCATTTTCTGATTTTTGGTGAATTTTTAAAGATTAATTTTTAGAATTTAATTTATTAAATGCCGATCACGTGATTTCTTTTTCTGGTACTTTCAATAAATTTATCGTCACGTGCATAACAACTAAATAGTCAAAAAAATTTTTTTTCTTGCTAATGCGGCAGACGATTGGACATTATTTTGTTAATAAAAATATCCCTTACGATTTTTTATAAATATATATATATTTTTTCTACATCAACTGTATACATTGATCGTCGCAATTCATTATAAATATATACATATATTTATTTTTTTTGGCATTAATTGCATACATTGACCGTTGTATTTAATTTGAATGTACTCCGTAGCGAAGTGCGGGTCTTCAGCTAGTTACATATAAAACAACACTTTTAATGCCTACGTTGTTGTTATTTGTTCATAATTATCCTTTTAAAACGAGTATCTTTTTTTTCTTTGAAAGAGCCCCGCGTATGTCATGAGATGCATTTAAGCGATTTCTGGCGTTTGTTTTGATGTTCAAAATCGATGAAAAACTCATTTCACGAAGGTAAGTGGTCGCAAATGGTAAAAGTGTCTCTAATGCTGTTTTTACCAATTCAGGATAAAGTTCTCACCGCGTACGCCAAAACTGTTCTAAGTCCAGTTTTTCAAATTCCATTTCAACACGTGCATTAGCTCGTATTGCGATAAGATCGTTTTTTAATAAACTATGTCGTCCACTGAATTTAGGTCAAGCAAAAATGGATATCCATCTATTAATTTTGCTTATATTTCCCGTGGAAAAGTATCATTCAAATAATTCATGCAATTGGTAATTTTCATTAAAAATTTAGAACCTTCTCTCGCACCCCTACAAATGCTCTATTGCACCCCCAGCGGTTCCCCCCTCCCCCGGTTAAGAACCACTAGTATATATGATAGCCCCTTGTGCACTTTGTGCAACCAGAACTTTGAGGTGGACAGAAATCATTTGCTGTACTGCTCATCGTTGAACGAAGAAAACCTAAACAGTCGATATTGGCGGGCTAAATAGTTGATGCAGTTGACATCCAGTACTTAAATTTAGTTTTTAGTTTTGATGTAATGTGATTCCTGTTCTGTTCTATTGTAATTTTATTGTTATTCTTCTGTTATCATCTTCGATCTCATTCATCTTCGATGTATGGGGGCCAATGATGTATAATGAAGTGCCTTTGCAATAAATAAATAAAAAAGGTTTGGTCATACTAAATAATTTTATGGACGCGTAGAAGGCGGAAGGCTCCTATTTTAACGATATTTTCCTAACCCTCTGCAGAAGTGGCTTTTGTCAATCTCCTCGTTTACTCTGGATGCAGGTCAGTTTTTTAGCTCATTGGCTATCGCTTTTAAATGATTAATAGGGCTAAAAAGTATAAAACTTACTTTTTTAGTGAAAGAAATTTTGATGCACTTTCTGTCTCCAGGAAGATCTGAAAACCCATCAATTTGTCTAATGAAAGTTATTTTAAAATTGTTAATAACATGAGACCGATATTGAGGTAGATCTGTAATCATAATATAGTCATATCTCTCTAATAATATCATGATTATATTTCTCTAATAATATCATATTTATAAAATCCTGCTAACATAAAAATGATCCATCTCTATCCATCTGTGAAGTACTTAGAAAAGTATTTTATTTAACGTAGATACATATACATATGTGTGTGTGTGTAATATCTGAAATATTATGCCCTCAATACAAGCATTTAAATTCCCTTTCCTAAATCCAATCCCCAATAACATTAATTTATCGCTTTAAAACCTTTGGCCTCAGAACTTCCCATGAATCGCATGTCTTTGCATTTCTACACTTGTATATGTCCCAATTCATGAGTGGGTCAGCTTCACGAGCCCCAAAACCTGCTGACCCTACCAATAATAGTCGCATGTTCCTCTCGCTCTCGCATTTAATGTGAGAAAGGCGATATTATTCCGAGCCGTTCACCTGGAACGGACGGATATACTTTTTTCGCTCTAATAAACGATTCGGCCAGATTGCATCAAAATTTTATTCATTTCAGGCTGAGTCTAGCTCCATGTAAATGTGAGCAAGTTTTCCCTTTCAGATTATCATTTAAGGACATGATGTTTATGGGTATATCTATATATATAAAATAGCGTCTCTGTTTGTTTGTCCGCTATAGAATCATAGACTGTTTCACCCACCGGGACCAAACTCGGCACAGTTAATGTTTAGGACCCATGAAACTTAAATCAAGAAAAACGAAATAGGGGGCTAAATTAGTTTTTTTAATAATCTTTTTAATGATTTTTGTGACCCTAAGCGCACCTCTTAAAGGTGGATACAGACCCTTTACCACAACCAGTCTAATTCGATACGTGGGGGAAAAGAGGTTTGTTTTGAGGGGTGGTTTGAGAGTTGGTGTGGGGGGGGGGGGGGGGGGGGCGAAGTGTTTATTTTGCCGGGGGTGCAGCCCAGTATTTTTTTGATGGAATGCATGAAAAATTTTATATCTATATATCTACCCGGGCAACACCGGGCAATAATGCTAGTTATATATATATATATATATGATATCAAAGCAGAGGATCCATTAAAAGTTATGCTACACTCTAAAGCGCAATCATTATATTTACTTTCCTTCCCCGCATCATGTTTTTCAATAAACTGTTAGCAAATCATTTTTTTCCTCATCTTTTAACTGTGTACTGATACAATAACATTCCCTACATCAAATTTTATTTATGTTCAAACGCAATGAAACTCCTTGCACATGAAAAAATGTATATTATATAAGTCATCATGCAACCTAATTCGAAATATTTTTATTTCGATTGATCAGCCTTTTCCCGTGATTTCAAGACAGTATAAGGTCCCCACCTCCCCAGAACTTGCATGTCTATCTTTCCCGGAAAAACAAGAACCAATCAATATGTGTATCACACAAGCAAGGAAGACATTTCACGTGATCTTCTTAGATATTTATTTATTCGTAGTTCCTAGGTTTTCAATTTTGTTTCAGATTTAGCATTTTACTTTTGACATATTGCGTGAGTCTGCTACAGGAACAAAAGTGATGGTAACACAAAATTCAATATTACTCCTTTAAATATATTTTTGTTCAACATGACGAAAAAGAAGATTTTTTAGTGTTTATATATGAACAGAAGAAGGTACATGTATATTTCCATTTCGGTAGAAACGGCAACATTGTGGGAGAATAGAGCTGTAGAAAATCAGTTATATTCTACAATGTCTGGGCAAGGTTAAAGAAATTTCTGATGTTTACTATATTTTATGTGGTGGTTAGGATATGATATATATATGTGTATATATATATATATATATATATATATATATATATATATATATATATATATATATATATATATATATATATATATATATATATATATATATATATATATATATATTGTATATATACTGCCGGTTGATTTAGGGACTCGCTCCTTCATTAATCATCGTTAGAAAATGGTAACACTAAAAACAACGAATAAAGGTATTTCAACCTTTTATGTTTTAAATAAGGGATATATAATCCTATTTTTTAATTAATTTATCCCAAGGTCACTTTGCTATTTTTGAGCAGTTCCGGACACCAAAGAACCATTTCTTCACCCATACGCGGAGGGATGAAGGGAAGGGGATTTCTCGCCGGTGGTGGGGGGGTGTGGAGGAAAAGAATTTTTCTTCTGCCTGCGACTGTTTGCAGGACGTGGGATGCGTAACCACAGAATTTAAATACCTTTATTCGATTTTTTGGCTAGACTGTATAAGACGGTCAGGTAGATTTTTCGACAATTTGGTGAGAGTTTTTGGTTGCCAAGCTTGAACGATTATGGCGCCAAGTTTGTTTTTACGGCAAACTTCTGACGTATATGTCATGTGATTATTTCGTGACGGATGTATCACATGATTTTGACAGTGTAAAAAATAATAAATAAACAATAGAAATAAACAAAAATTAAAATTCAGGCATAGACTGTAAATTACTTTAACATAAAACATATCCTGCAAAGAAAACATAAAACATTTTCAATAGAGGATAGCGCAGAAGCTTCATATCCCCATAATGAAAAAAATCAAATAAATAATTATCTATATTCGTATTATTTTTATCTATCTCTGTTGGATTATTTATATGATTTTGACAGGTGATTTATTCGACCAATTAGATAGGTGAGTCTATTATTCGATGGTATTTGTGTGTTGAGAAGAGTTCCGTATCCTGCGCCGGGAAATTTGGCGAATTTTTTGAGTTTTTCTTTACGGCAAGTAATAAAACGCGCCAAGACTTTAGCGAAAAAAAATCCGCGCCAAATGTCGCCAAATTTGACCGTCTTATACAGTCTTGCCGATTTTTTCTAGTGTTTCCATTCTCTGACGATGACTGCTGAAGGGAGAGGGTCCCTAAACCGACCAACTAGCCGGGCTTATTGCGAGTATGCGTTCTCTGGTATGCATTGGCTTCCGAGTATGCATTTTACTATTTTGTACAGGAAATTTGTCTGTCCGAGGTGTTGTCTTACGTTTTCGTCCAGTCTCCTGGGGGAGTGGGATCCTCTAAGGGAGTCAATGTATCACCATCAAAGCTTCGGTTGTGACCACTTCAAAGCAGTCTCGACTGGAAACCGGGCTATGGCCAGGGCTAAGAGTGATAATGGACATAGAGTGACAATGGCCTGGAATTGCGCCATGTGGCGTTAACTCCTGTAGCTCCGCAAAGTCCTAAACGAACTCGTACTTGTGTTACTCCGTGCGAGGTGGGATTACATCGCGCCCGAAGAACGATAGAATCATCAGGTACTACTACGATTGTTGGATGCTGGGACGACGTAATACTTTAGACTTACGTTCACAATAACTCTTCCATTTTGGAGAAACTGTCCCAAACTTATTTTGCTGATTAATAACACTGGATCGGTACACCCGACTGTGTACCGATCCAGTGTAGGTACACAAATCCTTGTAGATGGCAGACGCCATCTACAAGGATTTGTGTCTTTTAAGATCCGGACCAAATTTTCAACTATTAAGAGGATGATCCCCGGTTCACATTTGGAGAAGATGCGAGGTTCTGTAAACGAGGCAGCTGACTACTGCAAGAAGGACGGTGAGTTTACTGAATTTGGCACTCTTCCTTCTACTTCTAGTGGTAGTAATAAATTTAAGGAATGTATTGATTTAGCAAAGTAGGGAAAGATTGATGAAATTGCCGATAACCATCCAGGTTTATACTTACGTTATAAACGTACTTTAGATTCCCTTAAGAAGTTTAATTGTCATGAACTGGAAACACTGGATTTTCAACTCCAGCCGCTGCAACAATATCCCTCACAGCCCTAGAGGTATGCTGATTAAGAGTAACAATTCTAGTTCTTTACGTGGGAGTGATATCCATTTTTTTTCATACACGTGAGAACCAGACAACTCACACAATCGAACACTTCTTACAGCTGCTGAAACGCAACTGACGCGGAAATGCTTTACGTGTATATGATCACGTGGTCACACCAGTTTAGACTAGTCAAGGCCAAACTCCCTTCGTAACTAAACACAGTTAAAACCGGTTTCAGGTAGGAAATCCCTGGGAGAGGCCTCATCACTAATTGAAAGCGCGTACTTCGCTACGAAGTACATTCAAATTAAATACAATGGTCAATGTATGCAATTAATGTCAAAAAGTTGTTTAAATATACTTATAATAAATACAACGATCAATGTATGCAACTGATGTAAAGAAAGAAAAAATATATTTATAAAAAAATCGTTTTTGTAGACAAAATAATGTTGTAGAAAATATTCAAATTAAATCTAATACAACATACTAAAGAATATAGTACAGTTAATATAGTACAGTTTGAGGAACATATCTTTTAATGTATTTTAATATTTTTTGGGATAATGTCCAATCGTCTGCCGCATTAGCAAGAAAAAAAAATTTCGTCTATTTCGATTTTATGCACGTGACGATAAATTAATTTAAAGTAGCATTAAAAGAAATCACGTGATCGGCATTTAATAAATTAAATTCTAAAAATTAATCTTTAAGTTTCACCAAATATCAGAAAATGCGGGTAAAGATTCGAAAAAGTTTTCATTTTAAAGGAATTTTTAAGATCTTTCCCGCGGTATAGTAAATTTTTTAGCCCTCAAGTTATTATTTTAAATGCAAACCTAAAAAAATTCTGAAACAGATTAAAATTTAATTTTAAAAAATCTAAGAAATTTTTTTCAAATATCTTCCTTAGTGCACCCCTACACTATAAGAAGAATCGCCATGAAAAATTTCAGCCGTTTAGGTCCTGCGGTTTGGTCTGTGCGTTGTCTGTCAGTTATTCAGTCAGTCAGTCAGTTAAGGGACTGTTATATATATATATATATATATATATATATATATATATATATATATATATATATATAATTCGGCCCCACTATCTAAATTAAATTTATACTCTTTCCCTATTTTCCGAGACTAAATTTGTGCGCGATCCCTGCTTCATGAGTTTAATCACACAGGATCATTTAAAACTCTTCCAAATAACCTTTTAAACACTGTCATAGACTTTGGTTTTCCGAGAGATGCTGACGCATCGCATTGTATAATCACGTGATCTCACTGAATTTATAAAATCTATGTGTTTTGGCGCAATGTAGGTAGACGTATTCCGAGTTGTCGAACGGACCACATGTGCGTTGCCGGGTCATTCCGCTGATGACATTGACAATGAATTGACTCCTTAATACTTGATGAAAAGCTTTGATTACTGTTTTGCACTCCTATGGATAATTATTTTAAAGTCACGACTACGACCATATTGAATGAACGACCGAAATGACGGACAGCATGCAGCTGCCCGGCATTTCATATCTATCTATCTCTCTCTCTCTCTCTCTCTCTGTATATATATATATATATATATATTATGTATAATTCTTCGTTTCATAATGTGTTTCTTTTTATGGGAATCTGTGATACATTAAACAATTGATTCGGATGTTGTTTTCATCATAAAAGATAATTACTTACATTTGTAGCACTACTTATTATCTTTTCTAATAGTTTTATCTAAATTAGATATAATTATTATCCCGTTTTTTTTAATCGATAATAGGGACTGCTAGAATCATGGGATATTTTTTAAAAGATTCGGCTGTTTTTTCCAGTTAAAAGGTGATCCATTTTGATCCATTCACAAGCGAAATCTGTTAAGCCCACTTTTTGAAAATTTAAAAATGTTAGTATCAAAGCAATTGATGGAATCCTAACTTTTTACATTCAAAATAAATTTTCCCAAATAATAAGAACTTACATCTCTCAAAGACAAAATTGTTTTTGGGAATCGAATAATAAGTCACTTTTTTCAGAAGTGAATCCAGTGAAGCCCATACATAATATAAATCGTTGCAATAATGCCGCTAAAATGCAGAAACAATTTATTGGTGATAACGGTCAATAGTTTAGTGTTGTTTCAACCCAAAAAGTAAAATCAATAAGTCAGTTGGAGTCTAATGGTTGGTTGGTTGGATGGGGTTTAATGGTGGAAGGTCCAGAGAGGACATGCTGCGCCAAACACCTGGTGAAACCGGAAAAACATATAGGTCAGCTATTTAAAACCATAGTACAGAGTAAACATGCTAAAAATATGATTTATAAAAAAGAAATGATACATAAAGATGATACAGACGATGATGTATTACAGATAATGATACATAATGGTGATAAAACACATGACATAAAAAAGGGATGAAAACGTGAACAAGCAACAGTGGTAAAAAGAGATAAAAAGACAAAAGAAGCTTACAAACAGTGAAATGCAGACGGTGATAAAATCATTCAAAATTACCAGATGTTAATGATAGAAATGTAGCAGGTGATAAAAAGCGGTCATATAAAACATTAAAACACGTTTTATGATACAAGCAATAGACAGTTGGAGTCTAAATGCCGCAGAAGTAAGTACTTGGGAATTATTAAACAATTATTTCAATTTTTTTTTCTACGGGAAAAAATTATTTTTTAAGCCTCAATTGGATATAACTACTTCTCATTCTCCTGCCTCCTGGTTAGGTCCCTTATTCTCCCAAAAATTGCAATGACAATAACGTTGACTCCAAAGTTCTGAAAGATTTTATATGTGCTCGCATAAAACGTGGTCACATAGAAGCTCCATATGCAATATTGCATTCTACAATGTTTATTTGGATTTATATATTCTGAAGAATTTGAATAATTACAAGATAAAAAGAACTTTTTATGCACCATGTTTTTAAATTTTCTGCTGAATCATATAAACTTGACAATTCTATGTATTAATAAATACTTTTTTACAATTGTTTTTGGTGAATTATCCCATCACCTTGAAAGATAATGAAGTTAATGGGAAGTTAAATTGCGTTTAAATTTTCGTTCCCGTCCCGGCCGATAGATGGCTGCACCAGTCTACTAAACAAAAAAAACCTGAAAATGAATTCAATCCTGCTTAAAGTTGGCTAAATGTATTAAAATAATGCATTTTTCATCGCGTTCTGAGCTATTCTAAAAGTTTCAAATGTCTAGCTAGTCGGGAAGTTAGTTAGAAAATCGATTGCGTACTGGACAAACACACACAAACAAACAAGAAAGCGAGTTAATATAAACATGGTAAAAATCAATGTCAATTGTTTTACCACTCTTTGTTTTATGGACTTAACCCAGTGAGCAGCAACACCATCCGGTTCATTGAATGCTCCTTGCACCAAATAACAGTAGGGGACATTTAGACGGTAATAAGGAACCGAAGAAGCCGCGACCATGCATCAGACCAGGAGTCCCCAAACTTTTTCTACCTAATTCTAAGCACATTCTAGAATACTAGTCATACGGCGGGTACCATTTATTTTTTCAAGGCGAATTTATAGTTGGACATAGTTAATAATACATGCACATAATGTAAAAAAAATTAAATTTCAAAATTTAATTTAACATATAAAAATTATTGTTAATATTCTTGAGTAAAATACATGATTACTAAATCTATTTATATACAACAGTTCCGTAACTGACTCATTCACTGACTGACATACAACGCACAGACCAAACCGCTGGACCTAAAGGGCTGACATTTTGCATGGAGATTCTTCTTATAGTGTAGGGGTGCACTAAGAGATATTTTTGAAAAATTCTTCTTAGATTTTTTTAAAATTAAATTTTTAAGCTGTTTTAGTAACTTTTTTTAAGTTTGCATTTGAAATAATAAATTGAGCGTTATAAAATTTATACCACGAGAAAGATCATAAAAATTCCTTTAAAATGAAATTTTTTTCGAATCTTTACCTCCATTTTCTGATTTTTGGGGAATTTTTAAAGATTCATTTTTAGAATTTAATTTATTAAATGCCGATCACGTGATTTCTTTGACTGGTACTTTAAATAAATTTATCGTCACGTGCATAACAACCAAATAGACAAAAAATTTTTTTCTTGCTAATGCGGCAGACGATTCGACATTATCCCAAAAAATATTATAAATAAAAATACAATAAAAGGTATGTTCCTCAAACTGTACGTTATTAACTGCACTATATTCTTTGGTATGTCCTATTACATTTAATTTGAATATATTCTTCTACATTATTTAGTCTATAAAAATAACCGTTACGATTTTTTTTAAATATATATATATATATATATATATATATTTACATCAATTGTATACATTTGATCGTCGTATTTATTATAAATATATACATATATATATATATATATATTGGCATTAATTGCATACATTGACCGTTGTATTTAATTTAAATGTACTCTGTAGCGAAGTGCGGGTTTTCAGCTATTAATGCATACAGAATGTACAAAGTAAAAAAAATTCTTTATAAAAAATACAAATCTCAAAGTCAATGTGATTTTTGGTATTGCATTTCAATGGCCATTTGGTTCATTTCATTTTAGTTGTGGGAAATTCGGTTGGCGAAGATTTGGTGCGAGTGGGAAAAGAGATCGGTCGCATTACGCGTTGGGCTTTTATCTGTATTGGACGCCACTTCTACTTTTGTGGGGTTAATCATTTAAAAATGGAAAAAATTTTGAATAGCATTTTATTGAAGACTGAAATATTTTTATCGGGGTCGTAAAGCTGCGGGCACACGTAAAACGATCGGCGGGCGCCATGGTGCACGCGGGCATAGGATTGGGGACCCCTGCATCAGACGATCGGCCCTTGCACGAGCGATTTTCCAGTGCTCTCAACATACCCCCAAAGAAGCGTCCATAGCGGTCCTGCCGTCGTGGCATCGACGCTGTGAGAAATGTGTGCGGTTAGCGGGAGACTATGGGCCTGTTCACATAGGAGACCATTGCGTTGAGTTAAGGAAAAGATGACGTTGAGACGAAAATAAACCAATCAAAGGACTCCAAACGATTAGCAAAGAAATTTTTAACGCCTATGATTGGTTTATTTTCGTCTCATCGTCATCTTTTCCTTAACGCAACGCAACGGACTCCTATGTGAACAGGCCCTAAGTTGAGATCCAGGGCTTCAAGTGAAAAAAAAAATTTAAGAAACCCATACTCCCTCTGAAAAAAACAACCCAAATTCTAATAATAAAAGACAATTTTTTAAAAAATACTATTTTTTATTAAAAATGATAAAAAAAAACACAAAAATAATAATACCCCCATTTTCTAAGATTACTTGAAGTTAAATTAAAGTTATTTTATTTAATTGCCAAAATTTATCCATTTCATTATTCTCCTCCAAATTAATTTTCTGGACCTTTTTTGGAGTTTTATTACCATGTTTTTATTAACTAACTTTCTTGTGTGTGTGTGTGTGTGTTTGTCCAGTACAAATCTTGCAGTCGATTTTTAACTAACTGCCCTACTACCTAGACATTTTAAACTTTTAGAATAGCTCAGAACACGATGACAATGCATTATTTTAATACTCTTAGCCATCTTTAAGCAGCATTGAATTCATTTTTAGCTAATTTTGCTTTGTAGACTGGTGCAGCCATCTACAAAGTAGAATGATACCAGTAGAATGAAAAGTTAAATGCAAGTTAACTTCCAATTAACTTCCTTTTCTTTCAAGTTGATGGGATAATTCATCAAAAAAAAATTTTAAAAGTATTTATTAATACATAGAATTGTCAAGTTTATATGACTCAACAGAAAATTTAAAAACATGGCGTAAAAAGACTTCTTTTTATCTTGTAATTGGTCTTTCCTATTTTTGCTATTTTATAGATGCATACTTTCTTATCGTGTATAACATGCCCCTTCTATTCCGGGATTTTGTAGTTCTGTTTTAGGTATCTAGATTTGACAATTTTGATATCTATTTATATCCTGTTTTGCCACCATACGCTAGATTACTGTTTTCGCGTTAAGAGAATTTATGTCATTCGCTGTGGTTCTATTACCTCGTGAAAAAACTTGCTACGCACTTAGAAGAGTTAACCACTAAGAACTCTTCTAAGAGACAACTAAGAACTCTAAAGAACTCTTCTAAGAGCTACGCACTTAGAAAAGGGGACAGTGGACCTTCAAACCTAACTTTTTTTTTGTTTTGAATGGATTTGCTTGAAATGTGAATATGTGATTAGTACCATAGGTATATAAAAGTGGTTAAAATTTAAAGAAAAAATATTACTAATTTATGAATTATGAATTATTAATTATATCAAAAATTGCCCTCATTAAAAATGTTCCATGCGTATTTCTTTTGCATATAATATGATAATTTTTATTTACAGGATACCTTATAGAACTAACAATGAAACTTATTGCTTATTTTAAGCATTCATTAAAAATATAAAGAGAAAAAAATGATAATACTGAAAACACCCTTTTTATAAAATTCCTCTAAATCATCTTTTCGAGTACAAAATTTAGAAATTCTGAGCTACGAAGCATAATTTTTTTGAATAAGATTTATTTGATATACATTTAAGTATATAAAACTTAAATTTATAATTTTTTTAACTGAGGATTACGTTCCTCCATAACGGTCCTCCGGAAAGTAAAATTTCAGACGCTAAAACTGTCCGTCATCGCGAGTTATAATTTTTGCAGCGCGCCAAACCCAGTCTGTATCGCTTGGGCAAGCAGTAAACAGTTAGAAAAGTACCACAATTTTGACACACGCACACACACACACACACACACACACACACACACATATATATATATATATATATATATATATATATATACGAGTATATATATAGATAGATAGATAGATAGATAGATACATAGATATATAGATGAATAGATACATATATACATACAAAAGAGGTAAGCAATAAGTAGTCCCACATTAATAACTCGCGGTACTTTCGTTAGATGAGACTACCTGAAATTTTTTTTACATATTTATGTGAGAATAATTTTTAACCGTCTCAAAGTTAAAGTGCACAAAAGCCGAACATTTGTATATTTTTACAGAGATTTTTGCACATTCTCAATGGGATCGCATAGCTAAAATTTAGGGTACATATTTCGATATTAAGCGCTAAATGCATAAATTTCTACCAAATCTATAGAAATAAAATAGAACTGAAAAGCTTGATATGCTGAACAAATTATTTATGGATAAGGTTTTCTGGTACTAAATCAATTGAACGGTCAAATATCATAAAAACAGCCATTTGTCCATAGATGACATCAGAAACTCTGGACGTCTCTTCAGTAAAAGTATTGAAGATAATATATAAAAAATTCACAAACTTATGACAATATTGCAATAATTTATGTTCTATAGATAGCCCTTAACTAAAACATTTTTTTTTACAAAATATATCTACAATTTCTCACTTATCAGATCTATTGAAAGTGATTAAGAATAGAGACAAGATAATCAGACAGTCATAAAATAGGTAATCAATTTCAGTATTCTCGCAAAAATTAGATTAATATCATTGCCTTCCACGTAATATTTTAGGGAAATTTATGCCTAGAATAATCTTTTATTAATCTTAGATCAATGGATGTGATGTATAAATGTATATTACAGAAATGTAACATTCTAGATTGCTGTAAATTGTATTCAAAAATACCTAATAAGCAGGGATACGTAATTTTCGTATTTACGAAATCGATGCGAATAAATGCGAAAATATTTTTTACTTTACGGCGACTACTAAAACTCGGCGAAAACTCGGCGATAAACGGATTTCAAGAGAAATTAGGTAATGATAGTAATAATTTATTACCATAATTGTTTATCTAAGAACATCCACGATCTTTAACTGAGAGATCTCACTCTCGAAATCACTCTCACTACACGATCTCACTCTTTGCTTATTACTTATTGCTAAAAGCTTAAGGTAGAGAATGCATGGTAGAGAATGTAAGGTACATTTATGCTCTTTCCGAAGAGAAATATGCATACTCCGTTATCCAAAAACGATGTAAGGGTCATGGTTTTGTGATATCTAAAGCGTCGATAGGTAATATCGTCAACCAGAAAGGGAAAAAACGTCAAATTGGAGCCTCAAGTGGGACAAAAATTCCAAACAAGTATCCAAGGAAAAAACGGACATCTTCGACTATTGCAAAGGTACGTTGTTTAATGCTAAAAGAAAATCCCCCTATTCAAAGGACAGTTGCAAAATCATTAAAATGCTCGGTGTCCACTGTAAACAAAATGATAAACGTTGATTTAAATCTTAAGAAAGCGAAAAAACGCAATGTGCATCGTCTTCTTCCAAATCATATCGCTGGACGCAGGACACGCTGTAGAATTCTATATGAGAAACACTTATCCAAAGAAAAATGGAAAACAACTGTCACAATAGATGAATCATGGGTGTATTTAAACGATTGCAACAAAAAAAGCCATTTATTATCATAAAAGGGGAGAAAAAAATTTAAGTACATGGTTCAAAGAATCGAAAGAAAGTTTTTCTAAGGGATTCATGATTGTTGCTGATTTTTCTTATAATGGCAAGTTAAAAATAAAGAGAGTGGAAAAAATGTCAAGATTAACTCCAAATACTATCAGGAACATATTTTATCGCCAATTTTTCTGAATGAAATACCATCGCTTTACCCACAGTGACATCAATCTGTGAGACTCCATCAGGACAAAGCTAGCAGTCACACATCAAAATCCACTGTAAATTTCCTAAAAGAAATGGAACAAAAAACTGGTATCAAGGCCATACCCTTCACTGATATCCCTACTAAATCTCCCGATGTATCACCTATGAATTTTTGTGCTTTCGAACTTTTAAAATCTGCATTATCCAAACGTCGTCCCAAAAACCTTACAGGACTCTGGAAAGCTGTTCAGGAGGAATGGGATAGAATACCTCTTCTGACACTTCAAAAGGCATTATTATCCTGGAAACTGCGGTGTCGAAAGATAGTTCAGAATAAGGGATGTCAAATAGAACATTTAAAACGCAAGAATTTTATGTAATTTAGTTTTGTGAATACATCATACGTCGTCTAAAAAATGTGTGAACAGCCTCTGTATATATATATATATATATATATATATATATATATATATCCTTTTTTTACGAATAAATGTGAAATTTTATAAATTGTAAATTTATTTTGCGAAATTTTGATATTTTTTATGCGAAATTTACGCACACCTGCTAATAAGCGTTCCAATTTACGAAAAAAATTCTGTGACAAAACAGAGAATATTTTTTTTTTTTTACTTTTTAGTGTTGAATCATTCAACCTATTTTTTAGTGGAATTTTTTTCCTTTTTAAGAGAAAAACAGTCACGAAGAGTTAGTTTCCGTTTTCCTTAGCAGACCGGAATCCTATAAAGAGCACTGAACTTTTTATAGTTTCTTGCGCAGCAGGCCAAAAACCTATAAAGTAGGAGTTTCTGGCACGACTTCTTTCTAACTTTTGCACCAATATTATGTAATTTATCAGAGGTATTTTTAAGTGTCTCGACACTCTTACCAACGACTCCTGACATTATCTTTCTGAATAGGAATTTTTCTTAAGTGCGTGCACCCACATATGTCTCTATTTAAATAACAGTTCCGTAACTGCCAGACTGACTGACTGACGGACAACGCACAGGCCGAACCGCTGGACCTAAAGGGTTGAAATTTTGCATGGCAATTCTTCTAATACTGTAGGGGAGCAGTAAAAAATAGTTTCTAAAAAATTCTTCTTAGATTTTTTTAAAATTAAAATTTTAAGCTGTTCTTGTAACATTCTTTAAAGTTTGCATTTAAATTAATAATCTGAGTGTTATAAAATTTATATCACGAGAAAGATCATAAGAATCACTTTAAAATGAAATCTTTTTCGGATCTTTGCCTCCCTTTTCTGATTTTTGGGGAATAGTTAAAGATTAATTTTTAGAATTTAATTTATTAAATGCTGATCGCGTGGTTTCTTCTCTTTTTGTGATATTTTAAATTAATTTTGCGTCACGTGCATAACGACGAAATGAATTGACAATTTTTTTTTCGTTCTAATGCGACAAACGATTGGACATTATCCAAAAAATATTAAAGTACAGTAAATGAAATGTTCCTCAAACTGTACTATATTAACTGTACTATATTCTTTAGTATGTTCTATTAGGTATAATTTCAATATTTTCTTCTACATTATTTTGTCTATAAAAACATCCGTTACGATTTTTTTATAAATATATTTTTAATTTTTTTTGCTATTAATTGCATACATTGACCGTTGTATTTATTATAAATATTTATATATTTTTGCATTAACTGCATACACTGACCATTGTATTAAATTTGAATGTTCTCCGTAGCGAAGTGCGGGTATTCAGCTAGTACACATATAATTAAAAAATATAAATTAGACGGCATCTTTATTACATACAAGCTACAAATATATTTATTTACTCATTAGAACATTAGTTAATTAAAAAGGGTTTAAACAGTCTTTTGATAGATGTTTATACGGCAGACCGACTTAAATTCTAAACCGCTTATGAATGCTTTTAGGGTTGAAAGGGTTCGGTCCCTCAAAAATTAGTCTCTTTTCTATTGCTGTGGTTTGATACTATCATAACTAACATATATAAAGCGAAGAAAGCAGTATTAGAAAGAAACTAATATAGATTTACTTTGAATAAATATGCTAAAAATTCATACGTATTCATAATTTATATTATTTATATTATATACCCTGTAACGGTACGGTACGGGTCGTATCCAACCCAAGGGTATGTCTTACACCTCACGAACTCCCCCTCCCATTGCAAGAGATCGAGTTCACAAGGAACCCTACCAGATAATCCTACTACACTGGTGTAAGAACTTCAGAGAATTTGCAGACTTGGTCGATTATCTCTAGAACTACTGTGCCGATTTTAATGAAATTTGATAAGTACATACATTGATACAATACAAAGCAAATAACCGTTCAATAAATGTAATACACACGCATGTGCGTAACACTCGTTGGAGTCGGAAGGTATGAAACAGCGGTTGCAGAATAAACACAAAAATGGGTTAATAGATGGGTAAATTTTGCAGCAATCGGTTAATTTCAAATTGTAACAATAAAAATGAGTAACCACCAACGTTTAGATGATGGAATGATGAGGCAAATTGTGGGGAGGCTAGAAGCAGTCCAATCTCAAGTCCAAATTTGTAGAGAGTTCAATTTAACGCCCAGCGTCGTGTGTAACTTATGGAAACAGTTCCAGGATACCGGGTCCATCGAGAGAAAGCCTGGGCAAGGTCGTCCAGGAGCCACGACGGCCAGAGAAGATCGCCATTTGTCGATTATAGCGAGACGTAACAGGAGTGCTACAGCTTCTCAGCTCTCTCGTGACTTGTATGCAGCCACAGGAACCCGTGTATCAAGGGTGACTGTTTCCAAAAGACTTCATGAGAGAGGGTTGTTTGCAAGAAGACCTGCTGTTTACGTCCCGCTCACTTCTACGAACAGGAGAATCCGTTTATCATGGTGCAGAGAGCATAGAGATTGGAGTATGGAACAATGGGCGACCGTTCTCTTCACTGATGAGTCCCGGTTAAGCCTAAACACCGATTCTTGCCGTACGTTCATATGGAGAGAACCAGGGACCCACTACCTACCCTCCAATGTCCACGAAATCGACCATTATGGCGGAGAAGGTTTAATGGTCTGGGCAGGCAACATGTTGGATGGCCGCACCCCTCTCCATGTCTTTGCAAGAGGCACTGTGACTGGTGTGAGGTATAGGTATGAAGTCTTGGAGCCCTATGTTCGCCTTTTCAGGGGTGCAGTTGGCCCTGAGTTCATTTTAATGGACGATAACGCGAGGTCACATAGAGCTTTTCTGGACGACGAATTTCTAGAGAGTGAGGATATTCGCCGGATGGATTGACCAACCAGATCTCCAGTCTTTAACCCTATAGAACATGCCTGGGACGCTCTGGGGAGGGCAATTGCAACTCGTAACCCCCCTCCGAGAACCATCCAGGGAATGAAAACAGTGTTGCTGAACGAGTGGAACCAATTGCCACAGGAAATGATAAACTGCCTTATTTCAAGTATGAAATCACGCTGCGAGACCTGTATATCTGTAAGAGGGGACCATACCCCCTATTAACCCATCTATTAACCCATTTTTTGTTTATTCTTCAACCTCTGTTTCATGCCTTCCGACTCCAACGAGTGTTACGAACGATCACTCGTGTGTATTACAATTATTAAATGGTTATTTGTTTTGTATTGTATTAATGTGTATGTACATATCAAATTTCATTAAAATCGGTACAGTAGTTCTAGAGATAATCGGCCAAGTCTGCAAATTCTCTTAATTTCTTACACCAGTGTAGACCACCCTACTAGGTATAGAAATAAGTAAATACAAGTGTCTTTGATAAAGCATTATTCATGATCAATAGTTATTTTTTAAAATAATTTATTTTAGATTTTTAAATTTTTTATTTCGATTTTGAAGGCCAAAAATGTCAGAATATATTATTTTTTACAAATTTGTGTTCGGAAAGTTTGTTTCACTAACTTCTAAAACTAGGTAGACTTAATTACATATTAGACCTAATATGTAGAACATTCTATGTAAATACCAGAGAGATTTTCTTTGTTTAACAAAATTACAATTCGTTGGTTATTTTTTCTACAAAAAGGGTATTATTTCATGTAAAATATTATCAATAAATGTTAAAATACAACAAAAATGCTTATTGGGTACTTATTTCTACCTAAAAGAGATCGGGCCGGATCTGACCCAACCGTACTATCTGTTTCGTCTCAAACCTTTGTACCGTTTGAGAGTTAAATATATTTCCATTCTACTCTATTGGTTTATAAAATTTCCGTAAGTTAGATATAGTGTGCATTTCTTAAAAACAAATCTTATCCCTGATTTTATTTGCAAAATGCTGCATGTTCAAATTTTAGTTTTACTCTTTAACCAATAATTAAAGTTTCAGTTATCTGACATTATTTTATGAATTATATAAAAAAAAAACTTCTTAAATTACATAAAAATAAACGAAATGTCATTTCGATTTCTAAACTCTCAAATTTATGCAACATTAGCATCGTTAACAGATGCTAATGTTAGGAAGTTGGTGAATCTCATTTTAAGTCAGAGTAATAGTTAATATTACTTATTCCACTTTAACCTCAAAGCGAAAATATTTTATTAGCAATCCATAGTATACATTTACTCACTGACTGAACCAATGAGCTATCGCGAACTAAAATACACTTGTAAGTAATTGCAATTTTCTTTATCGTATGGGATTTCTGCTTATAAAACATGCTGACACGTAAAAATTGGTGTAATATACCAAACCTTAATTTTTCCATTAATCTTAGATGTTTATTTGTTACTGAATGCAATAAATTGCTTCTTATTTTAATATTGTGTTCCACCTCCTAAATACATGTATATTAGAAAAAGGCAACACTAAGATTAATTAAGATTTCAAATCTGCGAAAATTTCTTACGAAATAAGTAAGCAATTTTCAAACTTAAAAAAAAAGGCACTTTGTGCAGAATTTTTATTCTTTTGCTGTTATATAGTTTCAGAAACGCTATCGCTTTAGATTGAAAACTGTATAATAACGCCGATTCAGCCGATATCAAAAGTAAAGTTTTTTTCTCTTTCTAAAATATCACACTCCCGTTGCGGAAATATAGTACTTCAAATGAACTCATTAAAACGATAAAATCTGGGTTAGGCAAACGTCAACGACGGAAAATCGGTTGTAATCAATACTGCCATATCGTAAGACCTCATTTGGCTGCCTGTTTTCCTAAGGCAACGTATTCTCGCAAGCTGGTTGTATTTTCTTGCTGTTACAGCAGAATTAAAGCTCCATGTCGCAAGCAAGCTAATATTTTCAGAAGAAAATAAAATACATCTAGCATGGCATGAAAGTTTCGCAAAGTTAATATTTTACGGGCAATGGTTTTATAGGAGAAAAAAAATAGATTCCAAAATTCCTTGAAATAAATCAAGTCAGTAGCAAATAGCAAAAATATGGTATTTAACATATTTTTGCAATCTTCACACGTTAAAAGTAATTTTCAGTTAAAGCTAATAATTTGCAAATATTTTCTTGTGGCAGTTTCATAACGCTTCAAATTCATTTCATAAAGTTTTCAGAGCCTAATAATAAAATGTATGATAATTTTAATAAATTAATATTTGACAATCAGCAATTTTATACACAAAAATTAGGAAGCAGTATAAGAATTTCCTTTTAAAAAACAAGCCACTAACAAGGAGTTAAGATATGCCTTTGAACTTATTTTGCAATCTTTATTCAACGGATTTCATTCCCAAAACATAAAACAATATTAATTGTAGAGTAATATTTTGTGTGTTTATGTATTTTATGTATTTCATGTCGAAAGTTTTCAATATTTCAAGTTTTCAATATTCAAAATTTTTATGCCTAAAATAAAATGCATGAGAATCTAAGAGAGAAATATATCCTTCTAATGCTAAAAATTGCATAAATAACTTATCAAATGCACTGTGGGACAATGCAAAAACTATGCGAAAGCTGGAAAACCTCAATGCATAAATAAATACCAGAAAAACCACCAATAAAGCCACATTGTAAAGAATATGGCACTAAAATCATCACAACAGGTTTCGTTAAAATAAGCCCGGTTATTAAATTTATTATGTGGCAGTTTTAATGTTTATTCAAAATTTTAGCGAATGCTCTATGAAAAAAAATGCAATTGTACATCATTAAAACTATAATAAAATGTATAAGGTATCAGATTTGGGGAATTTATCCCCAAAAATAAACGATTGCTTACCGGAACTACAGGTTAAATTCTGAATGGAATTTAACGATACGCTGTTACCACGGTTATTTTCTACAGCATCTGAAATGAATTGGTGTAGTGATTTCTGCGATAAGCCTACTTTGTCAAATTGGTTTTATGACTAGGGCAGTTTCTTAGAAACTCTGAATTAAAATATACTGGCACCGGGGTCACTTCACCTACTGAAATTTCTTATTTGTACTGGATAGTAAAGCAGTACTGCACAGCGCATGGGTCTAATGGCGCAGGCTGGGCGTAGGATTTAAAAAAAAAGATATGCTGAATATCGTTAACTTTATACAAATTAATTGTGTCGATTGCAAATTTCGTTGCTCCCATCAATGGGTTGAAAGAGCAAGCTTCCATTAGAGACAAAACCTTTTTATTTTTCAGGAAATAGACAAGAGTTCATTACTATGAGCGCTGGCATTGGGTTCAGTTCATGTGGGTTCGAGTCCCACTGTCGTCATGGATGTTTGTAGCCGTTCGGAATCGGCTTTAAACTGTAGGTCCCGGTCTAATTAGCCCTCGAGTAGCAAAAAGTTGACGGTAGCGCTCCAAACCAACGAAACCAACCAACCATTACTATGGTTCTTGACCGATATAAGTAAAAAATATCAAGTCATTGTATATTGGGCAAGTGCTGCTACTAAGTTACCAGGAGGATCAATTCAAAGCCAAAAACACATTTTAAAATACTATTGATAAATTCGGAGACATAACTTGTTTTTCTATATTACCATTTACATTCAAATTGGTACAAATGGTATAATTTAAAATTAGAATTTTCTTATTTCAACAAAACATGTATGAACAATACTCATGTATATGTATAAAGAGTATTTTATAGAAGTCGATTGATTAGTGGGATGAGAGCGTAGAATATCTACAAACATCCATGCCAATAGTGGAACTAATACCCACAGGCCCTGGACCAAATACCAGCACTTTAGCCATTTGGCCACCGCCCTTGTACGGTATAGAGGACGGCTGCAACTTTCCAAAAACACAGGACGAAAATTAAGTTATTGAAAATTAGTTGAATGAGGAAATAAATTTTCTTTCTGAATCCGCAGTAACAAGACATACACTGCTCAAAAAAAATTAGGGGAGCAAGCAAAGAAGTTAAGAAAACCGTGCGAGACAGCCACGAATTGGCATAAAATGGATAGAACACGCGTATCAATGCGCAATACAGAAAAAAACGACGAAAAAAATTTGTAATTAAGTTTTAATTCTTGAAAAATGTAGATAAAACATGAAAAGATGATTTAGGACAACAATTTCGTTACATGTAAACGGTAAAAAAAAAGTATTGTTTAGAAATGATGCAAGATTTTTAATATGGCGTGTGGTATCCTCGAACATCTAAGACTGCTACACACCTGTTTTCCATGGATGCGATGATGTTATCGATAAGACTTTGGGGAATACTCTTCCACTCCTCAAGAAGTGCAATCTCCAAGTCTCGGAGAGTAAAAGGAGGACTTGGTCTCGCAGCAATGCGTCGTCCGAGCATGTTCCAAACATGGTCGATTGGATTCAGGTCAAGAGAGCACGCTGGCCATTCCATACGCTGTATTGTTTCCACTTCAAGCATGTTCTCCACAAGATGAGCTGTATGCGGTGTGGCATTATCATGCTGGACAAATAAGAAATCTCCAATGGCTGCAGAGTAAGGTATGACATGAGGTCTCAGTATCTCGTCTGCATACCTTCGGGCCGTCAAAGTACCATTCCGAATGATATCCAGGTCCGTACGTCCACCTATGCTGATTCCACCCCATACCATAAAACCAGCTCGTCTGTATTGTGACCTTTCACGAACGAATGTGAGGTTATTTCGAGTGCCCCTTTCCCTCCATACCAAAACACGTCGGATGTCACACTCCAGACTGAATCGGGACTCGTCTGTAATCAGCACTTGGCGCGAATCATGTTGCTCCCAATTTCGATGTTCAGCAGCCCATCTTCTTCGGGCCTCACGGTTGGTTGAGGTCAACGGAAGGCAGACCATTGGCCTACGTGCATAGAGACCTCCCTGATGAAGCCTATTACGTACTCTTTGGCTGGACATCTTTCGTCTTGTTGCCAAGAGCAACTGTCTTTGCAGCTGAGTAGCATTGTCTGTTCTGTTTCGATGAGCTATTAACAGTATATACCGGTCATCAGTTGCTGTAGTGGCGCGTGGCCGAACTTACCCTGGTGGACGTCTAACATCCCCTATTTCTTGAAATCGATTCCACAGCCTTGCAACGACACTTCTGGATAGTCCAACAACGTTCGCGACACTACGTTGTATTTGCCCGGATTCAAGTCTGCCTATAATACGCCATTCCATGGATTCCGGTAAATCACGTTGTTGAGACATTTTCAAGTCACCTTTTCTCAAAGAGAATAACTGGGCAATCGAATTTCACAGTTAAGGCAGTGAAACAGACTTTTCTGCAACATCCCGCTTTCCGCCCCTATGTTATTTTTCTGTTTTTTGACGTCATGAACTTTGATTTGCGTATGAAGCTTTCTTCTTCTGTTTCCTGCTAGGCTTTAAATTACGGATGATTTATTTTATGTTACTTATCAGTGTAAGTATTTGCGTAATTTCGTTAAAACCATGTGCTCCCCTAATTGTTTTGAGCAGTGTAGTTTTTAGTACATTGCTTTTACATTTTTTAAAGACAATCAATAGAGAAAAAAATGTATACTTGGAATAATTTATACAAAATTCCTGTTTAATTGCATAAAAATCTTATTTCACTAATTTAAAATTATTCACATATTATTCGATAATAAAAATCGTTAAGCGTGCGGATGTTTAGACTGTATCTATGGACTGTATGTAAGTGTTTTCAGTCCATATTTAAGCAGTCTCAAAAATTGTTTCTCTTATTATTACCATCTAGAGATCGTATAAAATCGTTACTATGACGTCAAGACGAATCAAATATCAAATACTTGTAAAGATTAAAGTATAAATTCCGCAAAAGTAATAGACATATAACTTCGAATAGCTGAATATATAATGTACATGCGATGTCTAAAAAAGGAATTATTTTAAACTTGTAAGGTTCGTGATACTGAAGGAAGAATATAACACTATATATATATATATATATATATATATATATATATATATATATATATATATATATATATATATATATATATATATATATATATATATATATATATATATATATATATAACATTAAATCACAGTAAAAATATTTTCAATGCGTCGTTACGCGGTCGCGAGAAATTTTCTACGAGTAAAATCATATAGAGATAAGTAACTTGTTATAAATTGAAAGAACATACGTATATTACTGAATAAAACATATATATACAGCAAGGATATATAGTCGGTTTACGTTAGGAGATTGTAAAGAAATATAATCCTCTATAATGTAATAAAAAAGCATATCCGAGTTCATATAATGGAATTTACTTTAGAAATATAAAAATAATTCTAACAAGAATTTATAGGTTTTGTGAACGTCTCAACCAGTAGGAAAAGTTTATGGCTTCAGAAAATAATTCAACATTTGATATCAATATGAATATTTATAAAAAAACGTTAAAGAAAATGTTAAATCTATCAAAACGAATATACTTGGCTGAAAATATAAAAATTATATATATATATATATATATATATATATATATATATATATATATATATATATATATATATATAAGAGCATTTTGCGACGGGAAAAAAGGCGTTGCCATTCGAAAATTTAGAGTTTCTATACCCATAACCGTAAGCGCCGTTTTGTTGCCGTACACAGGATTCCGAGCTCATACCTCTAAATAACTATAACTGAAATCTCATATCGATCGGTTGAACGGAACAGCCGCTAGAAGTCCATATATCGGCAAAGTCGTTTATGACCACCCTGTATATATATATATATATATATATAAGTACCTAGATAACAAATAAAATAATCAGTTATAACCACTATAAATAAGTCTTTCAAATATGTATCATACAAACCGTTATACATACGTAAATTACATATACATGCATATACAAATAAATGTATTTATATGCATTTCTGTTTGTAAGCACAAACATACTTAAATTTCCGGTCATCAGTAATTACACGCATATATATGAGGTTTATGCATTAAATGAATCCTTAGCAATTGGTATTAATTCTGTTGTCAATACATATGTTAGATAAAACGAAAGTACAGTGTTTCCGAAGGGGTATTCCAAGTAATATCTCAATAACTTTAAAATTTGTTTTCAAAATTAAAAGGAAGAAGAAGGAAGTCACAAATAAGAGAAGTAAAGCAATATAAATAAAGAAAATATTCGTTTTAAAAATTTTTGTGCTAGGGGAAAATATCCAGTTATAAAAGATAATATTTCGATGGAACGTATACTTGCAGAAACACTTCAAGAAATTGAGCTCAAAAACATATTTCTTTTTACTTTGATGTTGAGGCAGCGTATGAGCTGAAACATTCCGTTTGCAGACTTGTTAGACAAAATATGGTATAAAAAAGGTCAGTGCCGGAACAAGTCCGCTATTATATTAAACAGAAAATTCGATATGTTTACAAGATCAAAATTACAAACACTTTGAGTGTTCTGTGCTATGTTAATGTTATGAATTAATTATAAAATGTTACACTGATGGCAAATATTCCCCGCATTAATGAAAATGAAGAAAGTTACAGTAAAACCTCTTTCACCTGGACTAACTGTGACCATAGGCAATCCGTAGAATCGAAAATTCGGATAAACCGGGTAATATGGATTATAAGCAAAAGAAAATTCTATAACACTTTCAGGTCTGAGCTATTTCGACCGTATGTCTCCATCTGGAGTCAGGGTTTTTGGTACTTTTCGTTATTTTTTTAAAAAATACTTTGAAGATTTATTTCTTAGCAATTTTTTTATTAAATTTTTAAATTGATTTTATTAATAATGTAGAAACTATTTAAATATACTAAGAATTAATATTTAATGAGAAAGTATTGAAAATATCAAGTTTTAAAGTAAAAAAAAAAGATCCGCATAAGGAAACATTATTTTTTAACATGAAATTGTATATATAATAGCCGTTGTCTCTGTATAACACTTCCGGGCTGTACTCATCTTTGAATTGAAGCCCTCAGTAAATAAACGGCCGGTTAGGCTTAATTTCAATTTCAGATGTGGATTAGAATTTTTTCTTACCTAAAAACTAATATCTTCTCCATCAAATCACGTTTGTTCGGCCTATTTTTCTATAAAACATTCAGAACTAAAAAAAAATTGGATGTTTTTAGCTGTATATTTAACAGTTTTTAAAAATCTGTTTACTTTTGCGATGAATTCTGAAAGTAAACAAACTTGAATGTGAATGAATCAAGTAGCTCAAGTATTCATATCGCGTAGTGAGCTGTAAAAAACTGGATGGCAGTCTACTACTCCAATCGCATGAAAAACTAAATAAATAAAAAATAATGAAAGGGTTTGCTTTTACAAGGTGTGGATTAAATGCAATATTGTTAGATAATTCGGGATATTTTTTAACTTTCATATACTTTTTCCATTATGACGTCATTATTAGTATTATTACGTCAAAATGACGGGGTACCTTCTAGTTCTAAATAAAATTGAATAAAAACTTACCCAAATGGTTTAAAAAGATCTAAAAATAGCTTTTATTGATTAGCATCATTTAATAAAATTTGCTTTGGTGTGGTACATTTCAAAGTATGGATTTGCCCAAAGAGCGTTCAAACTAATCCTGATTTGAATTTGGATTCTACATCGTTTCATAAATTTACATCTGTTAGGTGCTGCCCTCTATATATTTTTTTGAAAGTAGAAGGTTCATATATAATATCTGTTCCAGTCTGATCATCTCCGGACTTTTCCTTCTTCGATTATATTAACCATAAACTGTTCCCAATGTAATTGTACTAACAGCTGCTGTAGTGAATTGTAGCGAAAGATTTCTATAAATAGATCACTTCCTGAATAGCGCGCATGCGCATTGATTTTCAACATTTCGATTCCCGCGTTCAGTAAATTTTTGTCACTTCGAAAGGGCGCTTCTTACTAAGAGCACATTCTATTTTCATTAAATGTTATTCTTAATATTAATTCTGTTGACTTTCGTTTCTTTTGTCGTTTGATTTAGAAACTTTTAACCACTGAACCTCATGTTGACCACTTCCAATATCTAAAAAGATGGCGAACGTATATAGTTGGAATTTTGTAATTCAGACAATTAGAAGTTGATCCCGAGAGACTCTCGGGTTTAGTTCGCTTCAGAGAAAATGGGAACCCGAGTAACACTCGGGCTTAGACCTCAAAGTAACTTAGCACGCTTATCGTTTATTACGATAAAAAAAACTATGTTTTGTAAAAGAAATTACGTAGTATTGTTTACAAGACATTGAAAAATATAAAAATAAATTTTCACATCATTTTCTTCATAAAGAATTGGTAAGTATAGTAAAGCTTTCTGGTGACTGCCTACGTTCGGAGCCAATTTTTTTTAAAAATTGTTTTTTTAAGGATTTTTTGGTCTCTTATGGTAAAACAGCATTTAAAAAAAATTTCCTTTAAATAGCATACTTTTTTAAAAATTGGTCAATTTGAAGTAATTTTTAATGAAATTTAGCTAAAACGCTAATGCTACTATTTTAATTTCCTTCTTACACATGATACATATAACAGTTATCTTCAAATTGACCTACAATCTAAGAGAAATTTTAAAATGCAAAAATAATACAGACAATTTTATGTTCCAATATGAAAATTTTCCCCGATTCGTCATTCCTTTCCTTATAAAAACAGCCCCAAACCAAAAACTATTTATTGTACATCAATAATTGTACGTCATTTCTTTAACAATAGCATCTAAAACATTTCCTGAAAATTTTATCAAATTATATGCATTATTATGTGAAATATCGTGATAACGGTAGATATTTGTGCTAAAAAACATAATTCTGGGAAAAACGCCTTTAAAGTTGTTTGTCACTTCAATTTTGTATTAGACGATGTTTATTAAAATAGCTATAACTCTGCTTCTAATTGATATAGAATGAATATCTAAGCGGTTTTGAAATGAGAAAAAAATTGTCTTACAAGATTCTTTCAAAAAATAAAATTGACCAAAATAGTCCAAAAATGGACGCATTTAAAGTTGTTTGTCACTTCAATTTTGTATTAGACGATGTTTATTATAATAGCAATAACTCTGCTTCTAATTGATGTAGAATAAAAATCAAAACGGTTTTGAAAAGAGAAAAGATTGATTTACAAGATTCTTTCAAAATGTAAAGTTGACCAAAGTAGTCAAAAAGTGGCATTTTCAACGTAGGCAGTCACCTTAAACTCAACAAGAGTTTTATTACCATAATTTATTGAACAATCTATGCTAGAACTGTACATTGAACCAAACTGAAAAGCGAATATTTGACACACTTGTAGTGACGTTCTTGCTATCATAGTTAAAAATTATTATCTAAAGTGAACATCAAATAAAAATAATGTCTACAAATGTGATGCGGATTATCCAGAGATCCAGATAAACGAGGCCCGAATAAACGGGCTGTATGTGTGTATATTTACTGTATCAGTATTTTAAACTGCTTCTGTGCTATTATTTAGAAACTATGAGAGACTTGCGAGTTTTCTCAAGACAATTCATTTTTCTCTTCCTTGTGTGTTTTATTTTGAACACTTAGATCTAAACGATGTCATCCCATGAACGAATAATTAAAACCGACTGCAAAGGTTGGATTTTTATAGTGCACGTATTTGATTGCATTGTAAGAGTACCACAAACAGTTACACTTGTCATAACTGTCGAATAAATAAGGAAAGTATTACTTAATGCAGTGGTTCCCAACCTTTCTCAGCCGGCGACCGACCTTTCCTTATCGGAATACCTCCACGGTCCAGCGGTCCATGGTGGAGTAAAAAACCTTATTTGTATCGTATCCCTTCCTTATGTATATTTAATTTACCATCAAATACTACAAATATATATATATATATATATATATATATATATATATATATATATATATATATATATATAAATATATATATATATATATATATATATATATATATATATATATTTATATTTATATATATATATATATTTATATTTATATATATATATATATATTTATATATATATATATATATATATATATATATATATTTATATATATATATATATATATATTTATATATATATATATATATATATATATATATATATATATATATATATATATATATATATATATATATATATATATATATATATATATATATATATATATATATATATATATATATATGCTTTTTTATAGATATAGATTGATAATTGATAAACAATATGTGTTCTGATTTCAAAATGTTTGACAAAATATTGACCTTTTGAAAGTGGGACTTTAATTATGGACACCCCAGGGTGTACATTGTATGCCATAATTGAATTCCCACTTTGAACTACTGGTCGGAATGACTTTAAATTTGGATTGAATATACTGGAAGAAGGGGGAAACTATTTGGCATAATAAAAAAAAGTGTTCCAGCCGCTTACAGCGCCACCTATTGATACATTATGGAATTTTTTTTTCTTATGCCAAATCGTTTTCCCTTTCTTCCAGTATATTCAGTTCAAATTTGAAGTCATTCTGACAAGTGGTTCTTTTTTTGCAACCTTTTGAAAGTGGGACTTTAATTATGGACACCCTGTATATATTTATGTCTTTAAATACATGCGAAATAAATATTAATGCGCAATTACGTTTATACATATACGATAAAGTTAAATTAAAAAATATAAGTTTTACTAAATAATTTGGAATTCAGATGGAGCATTTTGAAAAATGGTGACCATTTGGAAAGACATTTTGAAAAACTGGCATTATTCTGCCAAAAATTTCTTATTTTGAATTCTAAGGAACTTTATTTGTAGTAAAAAAGGAATACGAATTATTCTCATTTTTGTATACGGAGTTAAAAATTGAAAATAAAAAAAAATCGTGGTTTAAGGTTCCCTCTCCCCTGAAATCGATGCTGGTTTTCTCTCTCGTTAAGTTACACAACTATTCTCCCACTCGTCCTCAACACGTTAAGAGACACAAAGTTCCTAAAATACGCAGTTTTTTAAAACAGGCTGTTATAAACAGAAACTAATAATAATCTTTCTCGAAAGTGTTACAGTATTGTAGGGTTGGTTGGCTGCTTGGGGTTTAAAGGAGTGAGGTCCAGAGGCGACATGCTGCGCCAAACACATGGTAAGATCGGTAAAATGCATAGAATGCTACATTGTTACTTCATCGACGTAAAAGAGATAAATACAAAAGTAACAGCAGTGTCATATAAAATTCATAAACAATGAAAAAAAGGTCGATAAAGAACCAGTGATGTATACAACTGATAAAAACGATTGTATATCAAGAGGTGATAAGAGACATGCAATATAAAAGCGTTTAAAGATTGAAAAAGCAACGACAGAAAATGTGATAAAACAAAGATGAAAATGTGATAAAACCAGTGAATAAATGAACAAGTAAACATAACAGACAACATAAGTTGGTTGGTTGGTTGATAGAAATAAACACATGTATAATTATAAAAGAATATTAAGTAACCAAAACAACGAACAACAGAATAGAAGGTAAAAACACTCATATATAAAACGTGACAAAGTCTGTAATATAACAAGTAACAAAGATGGTAAAGTACACAAAACAAGTACAATAAAACGTAAGTTATAAAATCAGTGATATAAAGGCAGTGAGATATAAAGTGATTAAAATTTATACTTAAAAGGTGAAAGTACATTATTTTAGGGACTTTGAGTATTATTCAATTTATAATCCTCTCAAAATAGGATTTTTTTTTTGCTAATATATTGCTATAATAAATAAAGACGAATTTACTTTTGATCTGCATAGATAACACGTATAATTACTTAAAATTCCAAGACTGCAGAACCTTTTATCGCTCATTATTATTTTTAAAAGAACGTAATTAGTTTATTCTAAGAAATAAACTATTTACATAGTGCAGATAAAGGTTTCAATGAGCACAAAAAACTGAGAGATGTGTTCATGAAAAATAATAACGATGATAGTTTTATCAGACGAATAAATGGCAAATTTAGTTTCATGGATTCGTTTTGCTTGTATTCATACAAATTTAACAATGATTAATAATAATGGGATGAATTAAATTTATTGTGCAATAAATTGTTTATAATTAATCTTAATTCATTTTATTGCATTATGATTACCTCTATGTTATATTTTTTAATTACTTAAATAGAATTTAACGGGAAATATGAAATCTATAAAGAGCTTCTGAATATTAACTGGCATTCAGTAAACTTTTATTATTGCAGTTAAAAAAATATTTTTCTAAATGGGTGTTATTCCTTTAATTTTAACTGATGGCACTTATCCAATCTGCTAAAATATCCTACATTAAGAAATAATCATTTGTATAATGATAATGTATAATGTTATATATATATATATATGACGGCGTTGGATTTACACCCGCTACAATAAATATTCTTGCAGTCATAATGTCCGTAACAAGGTTGGCGAGTGGAAGGCACTTTGCTCAAATAAACAGTCCATAATCCAAACCAGAGGCAACCAAAGAAGTAACGAAGGAGAGAGAAAAAGCCCCGGCTAAAACTAGGCTGTGGCTTTTAAAAACTTCAGGAGGTCGTTGTCACGTGACCCTTGCACTCTACATTCATAGGTCAAAGCAGATTTCTGGGCTCAATTCCCTGGCCTGTTATATAAGATTTTGCGCCCACGAGACTAGGGGTTTAAAGGGACGATATATTAATTACCTACTATTGTTTTTAGGTTACACACAATTCGTTTGTTCTTAAAGCGGAAACGAAATTAGTTTGATTACGCCCAAGTAATTTTAAAGGGAAATAAAAGGAATTTGGAAATTAAAAAATGTTTTTTTTGTTTTGTATGTTATACTAGCATTATTGCCCTGGCAGATATACAGATATAAAATTTTCCATGCATTCCATCAAAAAAATACTGGGCTGCACCCCCCGCAAAATAAACACTTCGCCCTCCCCCCCCCCCTCCCGTCATCCCCAGACCAACTCTCAAACCACCTCTCAGGACAAACCTCTTTTCCCCTGCGTACCGAATTAGACTGGTTGTGATGAAGGGACTGTATCCACATTTAAGAGATGCTCTTAGGGACACAAAAATCATTAAAAAATTAATTTTAAAAAAACTAATTGAGCCCCAAATTTCGTTTTTCCTGATTTAAGTTTCTCGGGTCCTAAACATTAACTGTGCCGAATTTGGTCCCGGTGGGTGAAACAGTCTATGATTCTATAGCGGACAAACAAACAGACGAGCTCTTTTATATATATAGATATATATATGAAACGAAGCGTGTTTTGCTCCTGTGTTTAAATATTACTGAAGCAGTCAACATCTTCTTTAATCACTTGGTCGAATGGCAGGGAATGGATAACAGGTCAGACAATATTCTTAAATCTTCTTTATTACGTTCCGTAATCAACAAACTCCAGGTTAATCATTTTCGCGTAGCCATTTTGTCAATTCCTAAGCATGCCTGCCGCTCTCAACGAAATTCGCATCCAATCTGCCGCCAAAACTCAATTTCTTCTGAGCTCCTGCTGCACGGCGCATGTGCCGACCTCAACCTTGGTCATCTGGACCCTCAAAATTGCTGATCGTGCATTCTTAACTTCTCGCCCAAACCCTGTACACTTCTAAAAATAAATCCTCTCGCCTAGAATTATTCGCTTTCCGCTCAAAGTCGCTTTTAAAAGATGATTTTTCTCACAGCAAAATACGCGCGCTTTGTAAATGAAATGTTAGATTCTTATTATTTTAAACCCCCTTTCCCCGTACTTCTCAACTATATTTTGACAGTTCAGTTATGTTTTGACACACACACACACACACACAGATATATATATATATATATATATATATATATATATATATATATATATATATATATATATATATATATATATATATGTATATATATATATGTACTATGTATGTATGTATGTGTCTACCGAAATTTCATTTTCTCAGTTTATACTATATTTTTTAAAAGAGTTTCTTTTGATAAACAGCAAATTTTTGATAAACTGCAATTTCTTTTGATAAACAGCAAATTAATTTTAGCAAAATGTCACTGCGTCAATCTTAGCCAATCAATCGGGAAATAACAATGAATTAATAATAGCAATATATTTTTCCCTTACGATTTAATATTAAAATAAACTCCTATCTTTTGGGGATTATTAATAACAATTAATAAACAGATTTCTTTCTCCTGCGATTTTTTTGAAATTTTCCTTAAAAAAAATCTTCAAATATATCACATATAAAAAGCCATATGAAAATGATATAAGTTAAACAAACAAAACTTTATTTTTTGTTGAACTTAAAATAAATAGAATAGTTCAAGTGTGCTTGTTAACTCCATTCGAAAAGTACAAAAATCGTCCTGAATTCGACTTATCCTTTTTTATGCTCTTTTCAGAAATACTTTATAAATATTTTACAGGGAATAAAAACATTTATCCAAACCATTGTATGATCTTTAAAAATTGTTTTCAAAAATTTTTTTGGAGCCACATAATATTGTCGATTTTATCTCATTGCCCTATCATTTCTTTAAAAATAACATTTTCACTAGTCTCAAGAGGGTCGCAGAAGAATATTTACGACGCTTTATATTCTAAACTCTATGAAGTAGAATTTTTTTCATTTTATTACGATATATACGTATAATACGGCAGAGAAACAAAGAGAAATTTCATTTCGCATATGAACTTCAAATTATTTAAATTGAAACGTTTATCTTTTTCTTCATCTTTTAAGACTCCATTAACTATATTTTTTTTATAAGGCTTTTCACTCGTTTCTGTCAACTGGGCAGCAGCTACTAATTTCTCGACGTGTGAGGGTTTTCGTAATTTTTTAGGCTACACTCTGTATTTTCCTCGAAAGTACTCACCAGCAAAGACTCTTCATAGGAGTTGTCTATTTTTTAGCGAATAAATATCAATCTGGATAACGCCATGTATAGAGAATCTATGCTCACTTCTACCCAGACTTGGGTGTGTATAATTTGAAGTGGCACTCTATTTGAATTTGAAGCAAACACAGTTTATACATGAAACAATGTTTATTGAATTCGTTGCACATATAATTGGCTTTTACAACAATAAGCATGCGTACTACTTGTACGGAATGTATAAACACAGCTTTCAAGAACAATATATTTTTATACTCACGAACAGTAAGTCAAACCAGCAGTACTGCCATGTAAACTTCTGGCCCGCTAAGCACTAGCGCAGGATAACACCTTTTTAACCTTAACAACCCCCCCTTTTTTCTTAATGACGCTGCGTGGTATTTATACTAAGCGCGTATGCCGAAATTAGCATATCTGAAGCAGCTTCTTTAATTCATTAATTCAAAAGTTCGATTCTTGTGAATCGAATCTTGTATATACCTTACACATGTTTTAAAATCTACAGGAAAATCTACATGGATAGAATCATATCTCGTCGAACAGATTTTCCAAGTGATAATTTGTCCAGTCTTAAAAATTTGACTTCTACTTTACATTTGCAACACTAAAGTGATAAGTTTAAGCATTCGATTTCAAATTTTTTAACTATTCTTGTCAATTTTGACATCCATTGCACCACAATCAGTACGTCGAAATGACTGAGTGTTTTTTATAAACACATATTTTAAGATAAGTTTACAAGAATAGGTTATAAATTTTAAGATATTATAGGATAATACGGTCCGTCGTTGAACTTTTCTATTTTGAAGATTTTCGTTCATTGCAGTGGTAGCTTCTACTCCGTTTGGTGTTCGATTATAGAGTATATTCTAACATTCTCTTTCAACTGTAGAAAACCGATTTCCGAGGAAGTTGAATGATTATATATAAAATTTAATGCTAGTGAGCAAATCTGTCACTCTTAATTTCTAGTTCAAAGAAGATTTTATTATCGTAGACCTAATTTGTGTAGACAAGATTAAAAATTACTTAAAGGAGTCTGAGACGCTAAATTACATTTTCCATATTGACTCGCATTTGATAACGCTTTTTTTCCCCTCTAACATGACATTTTATAGATTACTAGCTGAATACCCGTGCTTCGCTACGGAGTACATTCAAATTAAATACAACGGTCAATGTATGCAATTAATACCAAAAAAAATATTTATAAAAATATCATAACGGATATTTTTTATAGACAAAATAATGAAGAAAATATTCAAGTTAAATAGAACAGGCAATGTATGCAATTAATTTGTATGTTTAATATCCATAAAATACATTCATTTGAATTAAATTCTTAAAAAAACTTCCATCTCAATTAGCCTAATGGTAAAATTTTATCTTTTACTGTATTTTAATATTTTTGTTTTTATTTCGTTGTAATGCACATGACGCACAATTAATTAAAAGTATCACAAAAAGAAAAAAACTACGTGATCAGCATTAAATAAATTAAATTCTAAAAATGAATATTTAAAAATCCACCAAAAATCAGAAAAGGGAGGTACATATTTAAAAATATTTTATTTTAAAGGAATTTTTATCATCTTTCTCGTGATATGAATTTTATAACCCGCAGATTATTATTTTAAATGAAAACTTTAAAAAAGTTACAGAAACAGCTTAAACATTTAATTGTAAACAATCTAAGAAGAATTTTTCAAAAATCTTTCTTACTGCACCCCTACACTATAAGAAGAATCGCCATGAAAAATGTCAGGCCTTTAGGTCCACCGGTTTGGTCTGTGCGTTATTTGCCAGTCAGTCAGACAGTCACTGAACTGTTATATATATATATATATATATATATATATATATATATATATATATATATATATATATATATATATATATATATATATATATATATATATATATATATATTATACGCCTATAATTCTTCAACAATATGGAATTTAGTTATGAAAAATTAAAAATTCAAAGATTCTCAGCTTTTACACCTAATTTAAAGAATCAAGGTTGCCATGAATAAGCCATAAATATAATATATTTAATGCATTTCATACATTCGAGTTTATTGTATACTTGCTCATATAAACACATATAGAAATAAACACGTGTATATATGTATATATGTACATATATGTATATCCTTCTTGTATGTTAGAAAAAAGTGATGCAAATACTAGAATGATTTTGAAGTTTATTGTGGGATTCTGTATCAATAGATCCAAAAAAAATTATATCTACAGAAATACAAAATTCAAGCCCAATAGAATAAGTTTATTGTAAAAACATACAATTTTATTTTCTGAAAATTCAAAGTTATGGGTGATACTTTACTCCATGATGTTGTTCTGAAATGGTTGTATATAAAGTTTCATGTACAAGAAATCTTGAATTCAGTAAAGGAGTTTTCGTATAAATATAAAAAGGAAGTTTCTTTCTCACCTTCCTTTAAAAATTCACCTCGCATGCTCGAATGGAGAAATTGAATCTGAAAGTTCCGGGAACCATAAAGTAAATGGTTATTGAGGATCTAATATCAAATTCAATCAGACTGAGGAAAGAGACGACAATAAGTAGGGAAAAGAAAGGATGCACATATAATATTTTATTAAGATATCCTGATAACCCTCAATACACAGAATGATGTTTTGGAGATAATATTCTTGATTATGTTAGGATTAAAATTTAGAACAATATGAATTCATAAATATCTATTTATAGAAAATATTCGGAATATTATGCTGGGAAACTTTTTTTCTCTCCATATATTCCAAAATATTGTAGACATATAAATGGATTTTTATTGTTGAAAAGAACTTAAATTTTGATTCTTACAATCAGATTATCTTATATTTAAATATTTCTGTTATGGAAAATATTTCGCCTTTGGAATACATTAGAGCAAATTAATGTAAAAGCTGGAAAATTGTACGTATTTAGGCTGAAAAGTAATGCACACATGCTTGTAAAGCGCGAACGCAATGACATTCAAAACAGCGCCAAGGGGCATTTGGAAGTTCCATCCCTCCTCAATATGCATGCGCCGGTTTGAAATCGTTGTGTTCATCCTGTGTATTTTGAAAAGCGGTAGTATGGAGACGTGTTCTAGTGCTATGTCAACGGCGAGTTATACAGCGGGCTGTTATCGAACAGCTGAAAAAGTGAGTCCTACTGAGATTCACCGTCGTTCAAAGGCTGTTTAAGGTGACGATGCTGTTGATAGGGGTACTGTAAATCGATGGGTAATAAAATTTCGTGGTTTCGAGCCTGGAAAAGCCATAATTGTTGATGAAACACGCAACGGACGTCCGATCACTGCCACAGACGATAAACATCGCAAACTCGTCGACGACTTGATTCAAAATGACCGGCAAATCACTCAAAAGCGTATCGCAAACCATAATGGAGTATCCAAGGAATGTCTCTGCTTCATTATAGAACGATTTTGATACCGTAAAATCTGTGCTCAATGGGTACCAAGCCGTCTCACAGGCGAGAACAGCGATTCCACACCCTCCTTATTCCCTCGATCCTGATCCTTGCAATTTTTATTTTTTTCCTCTACTCAAGAGAGACCTAAAGGGTAATCATTACACCTCGGACGATGTGGTGAAGGCAGCTGTCAAGTCGTGGATTCGAGAAAAGTCGGAAGAATTTTTCAGTGACGGAATGAGAAAACTTGTTACACGTTGGGAGAAATGTGTTAGCCTTAACGGTGACTATGTTGAAAAATAAATATATGATTTTGAAGCTTAAGAATTGTACTTTAATGTTCTTTTTGCCCGATCTCGCTATTTATTTTTGTTCGCACTCTACAAGCATGTGTGCATTACTTTTCAGCCTACCCTCGTAGATTGAACATCAGATCTCAATGTAAAAGTTTTTCTAATTGAGCTCATTTGGAGACTAAGAAGATCTCATTCTTTAATATATTCCCCTCAAAACTTACAGTCGAAATTTAATGAATACAGACATTATATATATATATATATATATATATATATATATATATATATATATATATTATATATATATATATATATATATATATATATATATATATATATATATATATATACAGATACAGTGCTGTAACTAACTATTCCCATGGCCTGGGCATGGGTTTGCATTTGAGCCCCTCTATTAATTACGTTTCAGAAAATAATAAAACAAATACAGCATTTTGGGCCCCCCCCCCTCCCACGTGGGTGCCCCTGATACCGCTGCCTAGTTACGGAACTGTATATATATATATATATATATATATATTCAGTGGCTCCCAAAAGTGTTCGTAAACTTACGATTTTCAATGAAATAGGGGTCTATCCATTAACTAAAATGAATATTTCAGAGTGGGTATTTAATAATAAGATCTATAATCTATTATTAACAAAACTACATGAAATATTTTGAGAACATAGTAAAAGTTTATTTTTAAGAAACCAGTATTCAAAAAGTAACAAAAACTTTATCTCACAAAAGTCATCGTACACTGAAATATTTTCGGATAAATTCATAATTAAAATTTTCGTCTGACGCTTTATTTTTATTTTTCAATTGTGGTTGCATTTAAAATATCATTTGGATTTAATTTTTTCATTTCTACTCCGTAATATTCTATTTATAATTTAAAAATGGCTCGTAGTCGTAAAGAAACAACAAAGAGCATTCGAAAATTGATTATTTTTCATCATAGTAGTGATAAATCAGTTCGGAATATTGCTAAATTACTTAATTTATCCCATTCTACTGTGCAGTATGTGATAAAACGCTTTAGAAAAGAAAATCGGATCGAAAACAAGGTAAGAAAAGGTCACCAAGCGAAGTTAACAAAACGTGATCAGAGATTTATATTTAGAAAATTTGTGAAAAATCCACGTTTGAGCGCTGTAAAAGTTTCTGCAGAATTTAATGAAACATTTTCTACTTGAATTTCACCTGAAACTGTTCGGCTGTTCTTAAAAATAAAGTTTTACTATTTTTTTAAAATATTTCATGTAGTTTTGTTAAAAACAGATTATAGATCTTATTATTAAATACCCATTCTGAAATATTCATTTTAATTAATGTATAGACCCCTATTTCAAATCGTATAGTATGAATCGTAAGTGTACGAACACTGTTGGGAGCCATTGTTTATATATATATATATATATATATATATATATATATATATATATATATATATTTCCATTGCGTAGATATTCTTTCTTTTGAATATTGAAGGACTTTACTTTAAACTTCTATATTACATTTGGTCAGTTAATTTTTTACCATTACATTAATGAAAATACCTTTCATAATACTTACTCTGAAATGTGCCTTTTTCAGGAGCTTTGACTGGTCACTTACAGCTAAAACCTCCGGACGATCTTCATGCCTACTTCACAGGAGACAACTTTTTTATAACGTGCATTGCTGACGAATCAAGTGGCGCTACAAGATTAACGTGGCAGGCTCCTACAGGACGAGATATCACGCATACAAAAGGCCGGTGAGTGAAGTTTTGTATTTCCAGTACCCAAAAGCATTTGTTTTCAACATTTTATGATAGTTATGTTATTATGACATGGATTTTAAATAAATAAATTATTTGGATTCCCCGCTGTTAGCAATGGATAGTTCAAGTGATTAATTTTTCGGTAATCGTCACATGCGGTATATTAATGGAAAACATTACAGTGATTCCAATCATAGCAAATATAAGATAAAAGATTTTGAGCCTTATAACTTGGACCTTGAGGCAATAAGAAATCAAAAATTGAGTACATCCAGGTGGTTAAAAATACCACAGCTGCAACTCTGAACATAGTCTTTTGTTATTTTAGATGACGTAAAAATAGGAGTTGGTTTATACCTCTAAGACTCTGGTTTCGGGTCTTGCAGGTGTAAATATCTAATTATTAATGGAGTATCATTGAGAAAAAATGACACCACATTTTTTAACCATTACTATTAAATCAAAAATGCGCGGTTAAGGGTTTACAGGGGCCCTGTGTATTGGCTTTGAAACGGCATGTCTCGTCCCTGGAGTCAAAGGGGGTGACCTGGGTATTTTACCCGTTTTTTAAATTTACCCCCTTTTTAGAAAACTGAAATCACCGCATTGCGATTGGACAGTTTTTCTTGGCGAGGCGACGTGAAATATGTGTCACCTTATTTTAATTGTCAACAGCTACATAGGCTGTTCGCACATTTTTTAGACGATTTTGGTAAGCGGTAATAAAAATTCGTTTGCTGCAAATGAAATAATTGCAATTGTACTATGTTTTTAAAAGTCAAAATTATAGTCTGCGGCTTGAAAGTTTTGTTTTTATTCAAAATGGCGTTTTTAACAAAGCAGTGGTTCGAAGGCTACATTTATGCTCTTTCCGAAGAGAAATATGCATACTCCATTATCCAAAAACGATGTGAGAGTCATGGTTTTGTGATATCTAAAGCGTCGATAGGTAATATCGTCAACAAGAAAGGGAAAAAACGTCAAATTGGACCCTCAAGTGGGACAAAAATTCTAAACAATTATCCAAGGAAAAAACGGACATCTTCGACTATTGCAAAGGTACGTTGTTTAATGTTAAAAGAAAATCCCCCTAGTCAAAGGACAGTTGCAAAATCATTAAAAGGCTCGGTGTCCACTGTAAACAAAATGATAAACGTTGATTTAAATCTTACGAAAGCAAAAAACGCAATGTGCATCGTCTTTTTCCAAATCATATTGCTGAACACAGGACACGCTGCAGAATTCTATATGAGAAACACTTATCCAAAGAAAAAGGGAAAACAATTGTCACAATAGATCAATCATGGGTGTATTTAAATGACTGCAACAAAAAAAGAGCCATTTATTATCATAAAAGGGGAGAAAAAATTTAAGTACATGGTTCAAAGAATCGAAAGAAAGTTTTTCTAAGGGATTCATGATTGTTGCTGGTTTTTCTTATAATGGCAAGTTAAAAATAAAGAGAGTGGAAAAAATGTCAAGATTAACTCCAAATACTATCAGGAACATATTTTATCGCCAATTTTTCTGAATGAAATACCATCGCTTTACCCACAGTGCCATCAATCTGTGAGACTCCATCAGGACAAAGCTAGCAGTCACACATCAAAATCTACTGTAAATTTCCTAAAAGAAATGGAACAAAAAACTGGTATCAAGGCCATACCCTTCACTGATATCCCTACTAAATCTCCCTATGTATCACCTACAGATTTTTGTGCTTTCGGACTTTTAAAATCTGCATTATCCAAATGTCGTCCCAAAACCCTTACAGGACTCTGGAAAGCTGTTCAGGAGGAATGGGATAGAACAGCTCTTCTGACACTTCAAAAGGCATTATTATCCTGGAAATTGCGGTGTCGAAAGATAGTTCAGAATAAGGGATGTCAAATAGAACATTTAAAACACAAGAATTTTATGTAATTTAGTTTTGTGAATACAATATACATCGTCTAAAAAATGTGTGAACAGCCTCTGTATATCCAATCCTAGAGCCATTTCTGTACGTTACGTTAGCCATTTTCTGTTCATTTCTGTAGGCCAGAGCAAGCTTCTGCTCGATCACGGAATACGCCGCACAGTGATTGGACCGTTCACTCGCGATATGAGGGTGAGAAATGTGTAGTTAATGGTTAATTTTTCCCCTGCATTTTGGGTTTTAAAGGCTATTTTCAGGTCTTGGCACACCAAAGGGTAAACTGGGAAACGTTTTAGCTATCTTTTCCGATCGAAGCAAGCACACTATTAAGGATGGTTTCCTAAAGTTTGTCAATGATTTCAATCGTTGCTCGTATAAATTGATATATTCAGATTAAATAACTTAGACTTTGCTTCGAAGAAAATCATAAATGAACTGAGGATTCAAAATACCATAGTGATAACCATTTCCTGCTCCTGTGGGAATTTTGAATCCGCATGACTCTTCTGTCAAGTACTTTTTTTAATAATTTGTAATGTCTACTTGTTAGGGATTGAAATTATTTTTGGACGATTTTTAACAATATTTTAGGACTACAAAATTTATTTAAATTGGCGTTTCATTATCCACTTCATACTATTTTAACTGACATTCTTTAAATATGTTGATCGACAATTTACGATCAATAGGTTTTGATAAAATTTCGTTTCAAGGTTGACAAAAAGCTTGAGATGAAAAATTTTGGAACATAAAATTTGTGCCAACTGAAGTATTTTTATTCAATGGATAATACCTTAACTGTCGAACGTTTTCTAGAAATAATCAACTTTTTTAACTTAAATAGATTTTGAGGTTGGGGATTTTAAATTAGCTAGATGATATTGTAAGACGTTTTCTTGAAATCTATATCAGAACTGATGAGGTTCCATCATTCATTTATTTATCTGAGGGCTCATTCCTGGCTTATAATTATTTACAGTATAAAGCCCAGAAAATAAATGGTTATACTTTTCAAAAACTTCTACCCTCGTATCTTATGCCAAAACATTACAGTTATAAGAATCATTGTACGAATACAAATGGTTTTTGTAGATTAATCTAATTTACCTCAAGGACGATGACTAAAATTGAAACACCTCAGACTTTTAACATTATACTGAAGAGAAAGAATGAAAACCAACGTAGCACACGTACAACTAATTTTTTAAAGCTGCATAACTGCAGGTTTCTCGACGAAGAATATCAGAAAGGCGTTTTTACAGCACGTTTTATGTACATTTATATGAATCATTACATTGTGCTGTCAGAATTTTGGATGGAGCAGAAATTAAAAGAGTTCATTTTTGCCAAACCCCCCGATGTTAAACACGTGCTAAATGTAACGCCAGCGCAGTGATGGATGAAACACACAAGAGAAAATATGGAGTCGGGGGTCTCCGAGGGTTATTTGGAGCGGTACGCATGCCTTTTGCCGTGAGAGAGTCAAACAGACGGGAATGCCAGTCCCAAAAAATTTTCAATGTTACTAAATCATTTTGTTTTCGGATAATTAACGTTACTTCCATGAAAAATTAAGCGTTGAAATGCTTCCATGATGTATCTTAATGCGTGGCTAAATATTTATGAATATTACATATTCAGAGAGGGGTGCGGTGGCCCGGTTGGCAAAGGCGACGAGCCACTGATATGAACTTCCCTGGTTCGATGCTCGTCTCTGCAAATCCACCGCCAGTGTTCACTAATGATGGCCGGGTCACGTAAAATAGGTCGTGGCTACAATGTCCTCCAAGTTCTCAAATTGACCTCTGGAGGTGCGGGGTCAGGTGTTCCGGTCTCGTCACTTGACTCGGTTCAAAAGTACGAGACCGACGTTCTTCGAGGTCAAGTCAGACTTCAGCCCTAGAGGTACCTCACCTTAAAGTGACAAGGGATCTCCAATCTCGTTTTTTAAATTTTCAATATTTTACTCTATACATAAAATGAGAATAATTAATATTCTTTTCTAGTCCATTTAGGGGCTCTTAGCTTTCACAAATAAGTATCTTGTAAGAATAAGACCTGTTTTTCAAAAAATTCTTCAAAAATGTTAGAATTTTTCAAAATGCTCCACTCGCATTTATTTTCTCCTCATTTCTTTCAAATTTCTCAAGATTGTTTATTGAGGTATTTTCCACAAGATGGTGCAAAATTTTTGAAACCACGAATATTTTTCAAATTTAAAGTCCATGAAATAAAGCAAAAACATCAAAAAATAACATGCGGATATAAAAAAAAAAATTACCTATGGCTTTAGATGCATGCAAAATAAAAATCAATGCACGTTTATGTTTATATATACACAGTAAACTTATATTTGAAAAAAATCAAGGTTTTTTTAAGGATTTTGAATTCACATGAAACATTTTGAAAAATGATAGAATTTTTGAAAAAAAAAATTGAAAAACAGGCATTATTCTCCCAAAAATATCTTGTTTTGAGTTCTGAGGGTCTTCAATTGCACTAAAAATAAACTCAAAGTATTCTCACTTTGTGAATAGAGATAAAAATTGAAAATTAAAAAATTCGAGGTTTAGGGTCCCTTATCCCCTTAAAGTGAAGCTGCTTACTTCACTTCGCCAAGGACCTAGGTCCTTTGGACTTGGTGTAGGCTTAATTTTTGAATTTTTTACGAATTTTTTTTTAAAGAATATTTTTTAAAAGAATATTTAAAGAATATTTAAAGAATATATTTTAAAAGAATGTAAAAAATGTTTTAAAAGAATATTTTTTACGAATTTGTTTCACGAATTTTTTTTTAAAGTATATTTTTTAAAAGAATATTTAAAGAATATTTAAAGAATATATTTTAAAAGAATGTAAAAAATGTTTTAAAAGAATATTTTTTACGAATTTGTTTCACGAATTTTTTTTAAAGAATATTTTTTAAAAGAATATTTAAAGAATATTTAAAGAATATTTAAAGAATATATTTTAAAAGAATGTAAAAAATGTTTTAAAAGAATATTTTTTACGAATTTTTTTCACGAATTTTTTAATTTTCAAATTTTTATCTCTATTCACAAAATGAGAATACTTTGAGTTCATTTTTAGTGCAATTGAAGACCCTCAGAACTCAAAACAAGATATTTTTGGGAGAATAATGCCTGTTTTTCAATTTTTTTTTCCTGCCCCAAAGGGATTGGAAACAATGACAGCAATATATTCAGAGAACTTTTGGCTGTATTAATATGTTCTCATTTTCAAAAATTAAAAATACAAATCCTTATCTATTGTTTGAATTACTAGCAATCAATCATTTTGTAGATATTTTAAGTCACTTTTAATGCATCATATTTCATGTTACAGTAACCACCGCTTATAGTGATCACTGGTTATAAGAATCAACCGTTTATAAGAATCAATATCGCGAAAACAAAAACAAATGAATTATTTCCATGTTAAAATTTTCGCTTTAAAGAATCAATCCACCGGTTTTAAGAATCAGTTTACACTCTTCGCTTTACTTCCATTTTTTCCAAAAAACCTACTTAAACCCTCAAAAGGCACTAACTTCGTTCTTTTTTTTTAAAGAAAGATTGATAAGATGGGATGGAATATAGTCGTAAAATTCACCCCTTTCTTTATTAGACATAACATAATCGTTTCCCCTTAAACGCTTTACCACAACACTGTCCTATTAGCTTGACCCGGGGGCAACTTTACCCGTCCGAGTAAATCTTCGTCTGAGACTATAAGTATTGAAAGAGGTATAAACAGCCTTCTGAAAACTTCATTACGTCAAACTACAGTAGAAAACTTTTTCTTGCTCCCTTCCTGTAGTTGAAATGTTAAAACTGTTAAGCAGGTATGTTGTAACTTGTAAGAAATATTGTATTTTTTTCTTCTCTTACTATAATCATGTGTATCTACTTGTAGGTCTAAAAATTAAGTTTTATTTTTAAAATTATAAAAAAAATTTTAATAAAAGATAGTTAATGTAAATTAAAGAGTATTTTATGGTAAATTATCTAATATATGTATATATAGGTGTGTGTGTTCCAGTCCAAAAACCTAAATTTCGGTTATAAGAATCAACCGCTTATAAGAATCAAAAACAGTAATAACAAACGTGATTCTTATAAGCGGATATCACTGTACCTGCATTAATTTGTATTTAGATAACTTGTTATTTCCCCACGTCAAACATCTCACATTTCGTTTCAGAGTCCACGTCGAAGCCTCTCCCGACACCCCATTAGGATTAGAACTTGTCGTGGAAGAAGTTCAATATAAAGATCAAGGGACCTACACTTGCTCCGCAATTGTGGACGGAATGGAGACGCGAACACAATTTACTCTTAAAGTTTATCGTAAGTACGTGTTCTGACTCTGTTGTTGTCATTTTTGTTTCGTGGTCCAGGGAAAACAGATTTCTTTTATGCTTTTGAGCGTAAATACACGCGATATGCAAATGGTCTTGGTTAAATGGTCGTTGTTAAGCCATTTTTTAAAATACGAGATGCTGAATATTCTTGAGTTTGGATTTTCACAATCGTCGATGAAACCCGATTATGCATTCTGCTAGTTAAGAAACATGTCTTGAGGCTGTTCTGTACTAACCCTACTGTATTTGCTTACCTCAGTGTTAACCTATCAAGAAAATTTGGCTACTATTTACAGCTACATAAATGCTGATAATCCAATAATAATTACAAGATAAAAAGAACTTTTTATATACCATGTTTTTAAATTTTCTGTCGAATCATATAAACTCGACAATTCTATGTATTTTTAAATAATGTTTTTGAAATTTTTTTGATGAATTATCCCATCAACTTGAAAGAAAATGAATATAATGGGTAGTTAACTTGCTTTTAACTTTTCGTTCCCGTCCCGGGCGATAGAGGTTGAACCAGTCTACAAAACAAAATTAACTGAAAATAACTGAAAATTAATTCAATTCTGCTTAAAGATGGCTAAAAGTATTAATAAAATGCATTGTCATCGTGTTCTGAGCTATTCTAAAAGTTTCAAATGTCTAGCTAGTCGGGAAGTTAATTAAAAATCGATAACAAGATTTGTACCGAACAAACACACACACACACACATAAGAAAGCAGGTTAATAAAAACAATGTAAAAATGGTATTTCCATATAGCTTGAACTTCTCTGCACCTTTCAACAGGATTCATTTAAAAATTTCGTCCACCAGAGGAATTTATGAGAATTTAAAAGACAATATACCACAGTTTTTCCACGAATTATTTAAATTTAAAAATATTATTTGCCTTTTTTTAATCGAAAAATGTCCCAAGGTGTAAAATTTCTTTCTCTATTACGGAATACAATTTTTTTTTTCAAATCTTTAAATCCAAGTCAGCAATCCTTGGACAAATTTTCTCCATAGGTTAACATTGAGGTCAGCGATTTCAATAAGGTTAGTTCATAACAGCTTTAACGGGCATAAAGAAAGAAATGGCCGAGCAGTCACCGGAAATCACTTTACCAAAACACATGAAACGCGTCAAACGCTTGACATAGTTACATGCATTCATCATTCAGGCAAATAACGAATAGGAAGAAATGCCAATTTTAGAATAATTTCTTTAGCATTTCATAGTAACGGCTTTCGTCGGTTGCATTCTGTGGCGACTATGCGACCAATATAGATCCTTTAGAAGTAAGAAGTTGTGAAATTCCTTCAAAGGTAAACTGAATCAAGTGTATGTAAAATTCAGCTAGTAGAAGGGTTTAAAAATGTCGTTGATACATCACTTATTAAGATTTTGGGTCACAATGGTTTCACATTTTGGTGACAATGTCACTTAAATGGAGTTATGCGTTATCTTCACACCTCTTCACTAATGACTTTTGTCAAAATTGTTATGTAACAGACATGAAAGGAAGTCGAATGATCGGGAGTCATCTTTAAGGCTGCTGCGTACTAACCCCATTGGATTCGCTCACCTCAATGTTAACCTTTTCCTTACGGGGTGGGATAGCATGTATCCCAAGAATACGGGCCCAAGAAGATATACATACATATATATATATATATATATATATATATATATATATATATATATATATATATATATATATATATATATATATATATATATATATATATATATAATATACTACAATTTTTGGCTGGCGTTGCCCGTGTAGATATATAGATATAAAATTTTTCATGCATTCCATCAAAAAAATACTGGACTGCACCCCCCGCAAAATAAACACTTCGCCCTCTCCCCCCCCGTCACCCCCAGACAACTCTCAAACCACCCCCCCATCAGAACAAACCTCTTTTCCCCCGCGTATCGAATTAGACTGGTTGTGGTGAAGGGGCTGTATCCATATTTAAGAGGTGCGCTTAGGGACACAAAAATCATTACAAAATTAATTTAAGAAAAACTAATTGAGCCCCTAATTTCATTTTTCCTGATTTAAGTTTCTCGGGTCCTAAACATTAATTGTGCCGAATTTGGTCCCGGTGGGTGAAACAGTCTATGATTTTATAGCAAACAAACAGACAAGCTCTTATATATATATATATATATATATATATATATATATATATATATATATATATATATATATATATATATATATATATATGTGTGTGTGTGTGTGTGTGTGTGTGTAAGTGTAAGTAACACCCCTTTAATGGCCGCTCTTACAAAGGGGGTAGGTAATTTCTTGTTCTAAAAAGGGAATCGGAAAAATGGGCCCCGTAAGCTAAAGGTTAACGTATGGAGAAAATTTGTCCATGGATTGCCAACTTGGATTCTAAGTTTAAAAAAAAAAAATTGTACTCCGTCATAGAAGGAGAAATTTGACATTTGTGTACATTTTTCGATTTTTTAAAAAATGCAATTAATATTTTTAAATTTAAATTATTCGGGAAAAAATTTGGTATAGTGTGTTTTAAACGCTCTTAAATTCCTTCGGTGGACGAAATTTATAAAATTAATCTTGTAGCGCTTTGCAGAAAAGTTAGGGCTATCCGACAATACCAGTTTTATTTGATTATCAGCATTTATGTACCTGTAAATAGTTGACAAAAATATATTTTAAATCAAAAAATTTGGGGCAGCGCTTAACCCCCCCTATAGAGAGAGAGCCATTACAATCCCTCAAAATGTCAATATTAAGGGGAAGGGGGATTTCTCTAACTGTCAACTGGACTCCTCCCACCACAAGAGTCTGCAAGAAGAGGAAAAGGGAAATACGATTTTTTTTCTTAGTACATAGCAGCCTTAACCAGGACTGGAATTTCCAAAAGTACATGAATTTCAAATTATCATTAATTAAATGTGAGGTTAAATGGAAAAAATATGTTAAATATTCAAAAGCAACGCATTATATTACATTTGAGTACGTAAACAATAAGCTATGTTCCAGTTCTGAAACTTTTGTGATTTCTAAGGCTTCAGTTACGCGAGCTTTAATAAAATTGATGTGCAGCTGCTGTAATCCTTTTCATATATTTTAGAACGTCTGGAGTTTTCGATTTCATTTCAGACGCTAAAATCTATAGTTAAGGAAAGGAAACGGAAGAAGCTAAAATTTAAAATATTCTGAGATATATACAATCTAATTTGGAAAATAAACTGTCTCTGGTTTTCTAAGTACTGAGGAGCAATTTTGACGATAATGGTTTTATGCTAAAACTTCTTACATAGTTTTTTTTAAATATAATTTGTAATAAATTTTGTAAAAAAACTATTATTATTCTTCTTATGTATTTCTTTGTATTTCATTTCTTATTTTTCTTCAGACAGATTTTCCTTCGTCGTCTATCACGACTATGTTCATATTTTTTTAAAAAATAAATTTGGTGTGAGGGATAGAGTTCATAAAAATTTTCAGTCAAACTTTAAGAAAAGTTTTTCAAAAGTTCCAAATTCGAATGAACAGAATATAGAGTTTGATATCCTTGGTCAGAACGGCGGAAACTTTTTACAAATAAATACTTAAAACGTCTAAGTTTTTGAGACTTCTTTTCTGTCTCTTTCTTTCTTTCGGCTCGACGAAGCGTTTGTGACGAATTAATCCATCCTTTAGTTTGATGTTCAAAAGCATCAAAAGTGTGACTCTAAGACACTCATGAATAACAAATTATAGGATGGAATAGTCTCTTCCAGGCCATTTTATAGTTGGAAGTTTGTGGGCGGAGAAAAACGTCCCAAACGCTTCGAAGGTTGAAAAGATTAGTAATTTGGCTTTATGTTTTAATATGAAATGCTGACAACTAGGTTTTCACGTTAAAAAATAAATGCATAATGTCAAACTTTCAAAGTAAATGGATCATCCACTCAAGTTATCTCACTTTTGTTGATAATAAATTCTTACCTTAAATATCTAGATAGCAAAAACTGGTGTCTGCTGCAATTCTGTACGATTTCATTTATGGCTCATTTTATAATAATCAGAAAGGAGCCTTTCAAGGGTAATTAGTGGTCAACAAGGAATATTTTTGAGAGATAAATCGGTTTCTAGATTTTTAATTTCTGGAGAGTCACATTTAAAGAGAACGTTTCTCTGATTTTAGCAAGACAACATCTGCTTTTCAAATATTTCTAGTATATAACCTTTATTTTTGCTATTTTACAAATGTTAGAGTAGTTATCTACTCGGATATATCTATCTTCGTTATGATATTCATATTTATCTAATCGTTAGACAGTATAAGATAGAGATAAATATTACGCAGCATCTGGGCCAAATTCTTCATTTAAAAGGGCTAATTGTTAAGTGAAATTATTCTGCTTGTTTCTTCCTGTGGTATGACTGTGTATAATTATTGCAGAAGCGATATATTGCTAACAAGTTCAGAAAGATATTCAAATGTTAGGTACAGCACAGTTATAACCATTTCAAGATGAGAAAAATTATTAAAACAATAGTATTAACTGAAATCATTAATACATTCAAATTTTGAGCTGCGAAACATGAAAAAATCCTAAATATTTTCAGGAAGTTGATATTTATTCACAGGGAGATCTGTGAAGACTGTTAGCCATTGAAATATCCATTTCATGCTTGTTTTTAATAATTCAATATTATTGTTGAATGCAGTTAGTACTTAATATACTGTACCTTCCCTCCTCAAAATATTTTTAAAAAATTTGGTCACCTTTTTAAGCCTAGAGAAAAGCGTATTTTTCTGAAATTTGAACAATCAGCATAAAATAACGTTATTTGGCTGCCATGATAAATTAGTCGCTTCTTAGGAATAGTATATCAGAAAGTTATTAAAGACATTTCCTATTTATTTATTAAAGACAATTTCACTCAAGTTATGAACTAGAATGCTCTTGCGCTGTAAGCTAGTGGTAGCGTGTTGGCTTTCGATGTTGAGGGTGCTGGAATCGAATCCCGACAAGAACCATGAAATACTTTCGTGTCTAGGCCGGCTATGGATACGTTTAATCCACAGAACGGATAGTTCTTCTCTTGCTGCGTTTGCATTCATGCACTCTGATCTGCTGTGCCTTGGGGAATCCAGTGATTGATGTTCACTCCGTACTCTGTATATGCGTGGATCGCCTCCTCTTTCAGTCCTGATGCAGAGCATCAAAGAAACCGGGGTCGCGGGGGTCGAATGGTCACAATGGGGGCAGGGGACACTAGATCAAGAAACACGAGGGGCCTTGGGGGGCTTACCGTGACTAATGTGATGACAGGAGTCGGGGGTCTGCATGCAGAGAACTCTGCACGAATGCATATGCACCATCTGAGGTCAGTGGGTAGTGTAATGACTTCGACATTCTTCTCTAACGACCGAACATAACTCGCGTGGGTTTTCAAGAGAGTCCGCTCTTCCTTTGCATCTATCGCGTTTCATCAGCGCCGAAAGGTCACCTTACCGTCTAACGCACAAAGGTTTAGAAGAGAGGCCCGGCTGATTATTTCCTCGAAAGGAACTTCCTTTGAGAAATCTTTCCCCCTTTTCGGACAACGGGGATCCACCGACAATTGCCTGGCAGGCCGACTGGAGCCACGGGATGACTCGGACGGCAAACCGCAAAGGAGGGGGCCTGTTCGACACTCGACCCTACAGAAGGAAATAGCAGAAGATATAGTCGACACTGGATCGGAAGCGGGCAGTTGTCCGTTATTTTCCGAGGTGATAAGTCATCTTGAAAGAGGGTCCCGAGCGGACGCGTGGCTAGCCTGAATCTTGAGGGTCGACCAGCTCCCGATGTTATACCGAACTCATCATCTATATATTTAAGTTGCTAAGCCGACTTTTTGGGCAGTCCGTGAGAGAAAACTACAGCATCAATTTACTTCATTTTGGTCTTAAACGAAAGATTGCAATCTGTAGATTTGTCCAATTTGGGTTTTTGTAACCGTAATTTCTATTAATTAGCGATAATTTACAATTGAAAATTGATTTCTGCGCATGCGTAGTGACATGTTTTAATGATAAACACGTTTATTCCGGGGAGTTTCTCAAGATATCTCTGCCATTTTTATTTTTATGATAATTATGTTCGTGAAATATAAGATAATATATTAATATATAAGAATATATTAATATATAAGATAATATATTAATAATATATTATTATTGAGTTCAAACCTGGTGGAAATTATTTATTTCGCCGTATTTTACAATTAAAAAAATTGCTTTCTGTGCATGCTCAGTGATATTTTAAAATCTGGCTTTAGCTACTCACTAAACACGAGGACGCTTAAACACATTAATTTGTTTTTGCGCATTATTATGATTTTCAACATTTGGCAATGATATATTGAATATAATTTGTGTATTAGTGCATTTATTTACTATCAATCCGTAATGTTTTGATGGATACTGTGAGACTTATGACCAGTAACAAGTATTAAACTAAAATTATATAAGGCGAATTCCGCCAAATGTGGTGGCAAGTCGTTGTATTGTCGCCAAGATAGTGCGAATAGGGGGAGTGTACGAAAAGGGTAGTTGGCCTCCCGCGAAAGGGGTCGAGGAGAAGGGGTATGATGATGTAGCAGTGAGGTCTAGTACCCGCTTATCTATATATATAAAACAGCTCCGTAACTGACTGATTCATTCATTCACTGACTGACATACAACGCACAGACCAAACCGCTGGACCTAAAGGGCTGAAATTTTGCATGGCGATTCTTCTAATAGTGTAGGAATGCACTAAGCAAGATTTTTCAAAAATTCTTCTTAGATTTTTTTAAATTAAATTTTTAAGCTGTTTTTTAAACTTTTTTTACGTTTGCATTTAAAATAATACATTGAGGGTTATAATATTTATATCACGAGAAAGATCATAAAAATTCCTTCAAAATGAAACTTTTTTCGAATTTTTACCTCCATTTCCTGATTTTTGGTGAATTTTTAAAGATTAATTTTTAGAATTTAATTTATTAAATGCCGATCACGTGATTTCTTTTTCTGGTACTTTCAATAAATTTATCGTCACGTGCGTAACATCTAAATAGACAAAAAAAAATATTTTTTCTCTTTCTAATGCAGCAGACGATTGGATATTATCCAAAAAAATGCATATCCCTTACGATTTTTTTATAAATATATATATACAGATAGATATATATTTTACATCAATTGTATACATTGATCATCGCATTTATTATAAATATATATATTTATTTTTTGGCATAAATTGCATACGTTGACCGTTGTATTTAATTTGAATGTACTCCGTAGCGAAGCGCGGGTTTTCAGCTAGTATCCTTATAATGCTTTTGTTAATATTTGTATGTTGTGTTAATTTGTATGTTGTGTTAATATATGTATGTTGTATTAATATATGTATGTTATGTTAAATTACGTGTACTTTTTTTGGAGTGTGTCTGCCTCAAAAATGTTCAGCACGAATAACGACGCTTCGAATATTCCACGGGCGACCGTTAGCTTTTGAACACAGGCTTGGGCGGCAGATTTCGCTGATACGGCGAGAGAGTTTTAGTGGTACCAAACTAGTTTTGATTAATAACTTAACTGTTACACAGAGAAAAAAAAGCCGGTCAGTTTTCGAAAGTTCCAGGTTTGCAGACACACTTCATGTGGGTTGAAAATAAAATGGGTCGACTGACCTATCTAATGTGTTCACCGCCTCACCCCAAAGCGAGCTGAATATCTTGTTTGCGGATTGATGAGATTTTCCTGTTTTCCTGACTAGCACTGCGGGAGATTTTCTTCGGAAGCGGGTCGGAAGCGGGTCGAAAGCTGTACTTTGAAGCAATTAGTAGCTTTTTGGCTGGGGAAATAGGAAAAATGGCGCTTGTCGACGAAACGGAGTGTCCACGTGTTATAGTGCATGTAAGTACATTTTTACTCTTTTGAACATTAAAATATATGCAAAATCCTTCATGTAAATCCGAATTATAGAGCATACTTCAACACAATAGAAATGTGAGAACTTTTAACGGAAGATTTGCTATTTGATTAAATTTGAAATTGTTGTGTAAGGCTAAATTTGCGACAATCGCGTAAGCTATTGCATGTTTAACATATAACTCATATATGAATTATAGCTGTATATGGTTGAGCATATCATGATATTAGGTTTTTCTTGTCGCAAATCTTCCATGTGCTTGTGTGTGTGTGTATGTGTGTGTGTGTGTGCGTGCGTACATGTATGTAATATCTAAACATTATGTATTAAAATTATTTTTACATTACATAAAAATCTCATCATAGAAAACTCTTAATTGAGTGCAATTTTAATGAATAAATAGATTTTTATGATTTAAAAAAAACAAGAATACGATTTCTAAAAGTAATTTTTGACATCTACTGATATAACAGGAACACACAGCTTCTAAATATCCACTATAAAAAATAAGGTTGACAACTTATTTTACAGATGTTAATGAGCTGTGTGTTCCTGTTATGCGCTTCCTACAACTTTTATTAATAACTCATCAATATTTTAAAAAAGCTTAGAACCACAGAAAAAAAAGTAAAAGCATGCAGTTTGTTTCATGCAATGCTACGAGAAGTATACGTATGTATATCTATTTGAGTGTACATATAAGTTGTGTTTGAATGTCCAAGTTCATTCTAAAATCCAAATCTACAGATGATACCATCTAGCGATAACATTTAATTATAAACTCATTTGACATGGTCGAATTTAGAAAAATGGATAAACTAGAGGGTGAAATCAGGTTTTTAAAATTCATCTATACATTACATTTATGTGTGGAAGTGTGTGTTTGTGAATAAGTAAATAAGAGAGTAGGAAATAAAAGAAATATCTTGTAACAGATGATGATCTATCTAGATAACTAATTCAAAATTCTACGAATTCTTTTCCTTTTATACTAATAATTTTCAGTTTATGAACTAATTTATTCTCCTAAAGATTTGATACATTTTAGCTTTATATAAACACCTTAAAACAGAAGGAATTCTATAATGATAATAAGGTAGCTGGAAAATTCAAATTGAATTAATATTCATGCAGAATAGGGAGAGGGGGGGGGGAAATTGTTTTTGAAAATTTTCATGGCATGTATAAAGTACAGTGGCAATTTTTCTTATCTAATATTAAAAACATAATTTGAAGTTTGTTTATTTTACAAACTAATGTTATTGTTCTGAGTTGTCATTTTAGCTGTATAAAATTTAAATGATTATCTAATTTGGGTAACAAAATTTCATTTAAAAAATTCGATGCAAACACTTTCAGACTAGGCATTTTGGAAAATTCTTTTAAACATGAAGTACATAATGAGGCAACATCTCATTATGTACTGCAAAAGTTAAAGATAAAAATAATTTTTTTTTAAAGTGTAAGTATTTATTACTAGTTGTGAAGTATGCTTTATAACTTTTAATGATAATATTTTTAATGTTCAATAGATTAAAGAAGTGCTAATTTGATTCATTTTAATTCAACGCAAACAATGTCATCTTTATATAATTTATAGTTCTCAGGATGGCAAGTATCAAATAAAGGTGTCTGGAATAAAATTATAAATCACTTGCTTCAAACTGAGATACATAAAGCAGTAACTAGGAATTATTACCAAAGCTTTAAATGATCTGTGTCTTATAATATTAAAAAAATAATCAAATGTGTGTATATATATATATATATTAAAAATTATATATATATATATATATATATATATATATATATATATATATATATATATATATATATATATATATATATATATATATATATATATATATATATATAGGCTCAATACACAACTCGCTTTAATCAACTCATTCAAAGAGTTTTTAAACTCACAAAGGCAGGTAAATGTACCCGTTTTCGAAAGTGGGTTGTAGGACCCACTTTCCAATGTGGGTTGTTTGACTCACCAAAAGCGAGTTCCACTGTGCAGTGGATTTCAACCCAGCAAAGTGAGTTCACCGACCAACTTTTTTTTCTCTGTGTATTGTCGAACCCTCTTCACTTCTACGGGTTCACTTTGGTTCGTTTGTCAAGACGATTTAAGTGATACAAAAATAAATTTTCACAGCATAAAGTTCTGTACACACCCGTGAATATTCAAAAGTTTTTATTTATTTCGCAAGCACAAACGCCGCTGTCTACAAGCTTATTTACAGTATTATACAGTCAATTAACTATTTCAGTCATCCCCCAATGACTGTTACCTAACAAAGACCTAGTGCGTCTGCGGGGTCTCAATACACCCACGCACCGTATTCGTCTGCCGGCCCTCTCTAGAGACAACAACCGCAGACTAAAACAAAACCACACGCCTTCTCTCTCGCGTGAGCACAAGCACTCACTCCGACGTCCCCCTGACTTCTGCTCTGGGCACCGTCTCCGAACACCACACGAATCCCTTATCAAGCCGGGGTCATTGCCCTACCCCCTGCTTTCTTGAGAGGAGAGTACAGGGACAAAACACAAGGGGTTGCCGTGGCAGACACGACAGTTATTTCGTACATAGCTTTATGTTAACTTAGGATGCGAATAAATGCATTAGTTTTCTTAAAGGCTGTCAGTCTTGTTTTTAGGCAAAGTCCTTACAGTAAAGGTAAAATCCCGTCTAAGATGTCACCCTCAGGGGTGCTCGGTCAAAATTGAGGTGGCACCTGGCTAAGTCGAACTCTGACCCTTGTGGTGCCATCATAAGCCGGAGCTGCACCTTTCAGCCCGCAAGCCTACACGAAAAGTTTAGAGATATCTCATATTTGGAACTCTGTTTCCATCCGTGTTTCAATCGGCTAAGCCTTGCTGAGAAAGCCATAATAAGGGAACTACTCCCAGATCACTTTACTACATCTAGGCAGTCAAAAATTTTGTTCGAAGGTGTAATCTTCTGATAGGTGTAATCTTCTGGTCAGTCATCTGATATCGATAGAAGGACGTAAAAGATATGATATCCATACAGAAATTGGTAAATATGAAGGACATGATACGGTTTCCAGCCAAGCCATTTTTTACACCAAATGTTTGGCGCGTTTCGGGGTTTGCTAGAAAGATTACTGTTAATTTTCACCACATGGTTCTTCAATTTGTAATACCACATTGGCATCTTATCGCCACGGCTTGGCGACCATATCATGACCGTATCATGTTCTTCATATTAACCCAGAAATTTTGCAAGACACCAAAAATAAAGCCAAGACCCCACATGGCTTAGAGCGTTAGGAACAGCTTCGATATAGGACCCCACTGGCGATATTTTTTATTGGCGACATATTTTTATCTTGTCGCCTTGCCAAACGTCGCAGCGTTAATATCGTATGAATTTCATAGAAATTTAGTTTTGCAAGATATAAATAAAAAAATAATACAATAAGGAATCTAGCGTAAACTTTGTGGATTCAGAAATTATAGATAAATCTATACGGAAAGGCATGGTTAAATCAAAATAAAAAATAAATAACAACATACCAGTACAATATGGTTTGCGTCACGTGACTGTGACAGGGTTGCCAAAACGAATTTTGTGTATACCAAATTATGAATATACGAATTCTACTATACCAAAACCTGTTCCAACGGGGTGCGAAGTTGAAAACGGCGTATTCCATCGGGTTACAATCTGGAAAATGGTCTATTTCAGTTTAAAATACACGCGACTGTGGCAGAGCTGCCTGGGATACCAAATGCGCCAAATGTAAGGTGTAAAAAGTCGCCAATGCAAAATATCTCTAATGGGGTCGAAGCTGTACCGAGATTTAACAAAAATTGTCAAAAAAATCTGTTACCGTTACATTTAGAAAGCGATTAACAATAACGGCAATGGACTATGCTAGTCTATTATACCCAACTTTAAAAACGTTACTTTAGCATGAAACTAAATTTCTTAAAATATGAACACTTGGGAATATTCCTAATTGGAATTGCATATTATTATTATTATTATTATTACATGATTTTGTTTTCATTCACACATCACCCTTTCATGCAAATTCGATGAATGAAAAGCAGGTTATATTAATAGTCCTTTAGGCGCAAAAATCGATGCCTAAAGAAAAGACGCGGTACATTTCATTACCCCTTTTTACTGCCTTCATTAAAGTAATGGACTTCATTAGCAGAAATTACAAAGGTGTTTAAAAAAGTGTTTCGCATAAGCTTACATGACGTCTTTATAGGAGTGATTCACTGTGCCTGCAGCAATTTATAAAATCAATAAAGCCCTTCCAAAAAACATATGGTTCTTAATGCTGAGCAGAACACTTTAAATCACTATGCAGCGCCTATAAAACTGCAATTTATTTGAATGATAAAAGAAATAATTTTTACCTCATTTCCAGCATCCTGCCCGCTAAAGGGTGAAAGAAAAGTTATGAAAAAGTCTCTAATGGGAAATATTTTAATCAACCGTTTCTAAACAGTTTTTTAGAAAAAAAAATCTCATTCTCAATGAAACAAATTTCAAAATGGCGTGTGTTTCTAACGATAAAAATCTTCAAAATTCATAGATATCTGTATTTTTGACTAATCGAGAAAATATTTTTTATTTTACGCTTAAGGTAATGAGAGAAAATTTTTTGATTCATTGAATGGTGATTTTTAGAAGAGTGGTTAAAAATGCTCAAGAAGAAAGCACTTTTCCAAATACGTTCAGCATTTTCTTTAAAAAAATTTACAAGTAGAATATTTGAAATTTTTTATACATTAGAAAATATAGAAAAGATATTGTGTGTTTGAAAGTATTTCATTATACTGATGGTAAAATTTGCGCCTTTTTCCTTGCACTTTTATTAATGTACTAAGCATATGCATGCCAAAGCCGTTAAATAATTTTATAATGATTTTAAAAAAATGTTTTATTTCAGTTTAATGATCGGAAGTACTTTAACATTATTCCTGATTTCTTATTTACTACGAAAACAACTGACTGCAGCTATTCATTTCTATTGTCAAGTGTGGAAAAATCTCTTAACTTGTAGTTAAAGTTATGATGGTTTTCAGTAGTCTCAGTAAAATTAGAATAAAACCAACATATTTTTTTGATACAGTGATGTCAAAAATATTCAGATTTAAAATTTTATACGTCATGACGTTTACTCATAATTTAGTCTTTTTTTTTTCGTTTAAAAGAACTTGACTCAAAATTTTGGACTCGTGAGTCATACGTAAATTTTGCATAAAAAATATCGAAATTTGCAACCAAAAAATAAATAGATAAAATTTCGCATTTATTCTCAAAACTAATATAAATTAAAAAACTTGGCATCTATTTAAAAAAATTACAATTTTACTTACTTGGATGGGTAAGTATCAAAATTATTAGTTAAAATCTAAAATTGTATTAGTCTCCACATTATGTTCCTTAAGTATTTGCCTTCTGTCATTAATTACCATGTTGTACGTACTAAAATATCTCAGCATCTACTCTGTTAAGGGGATGGTGGACTTTCAAATTACCAAAAATCAAGCAAAAATTGGAATTTTTTTGGGGGGTGTATTAATATTTTAAAAACATGTAAATATTGGAATGAAATGCATTTAAAATGTGTAGTGAAAAGAAAAATGAAAAATTGGTGGCTTTAGAGTAGTAAGTATTAAAGGTAGATAAAAAATTATCTTTTAAATGACTTTTTCTCAAAATGAGAAATTTCCAGATTTGCAAGTCTTTAAAATGCTCCTCGCGTCATAATTTTTGACGAAATTTTATGAAATTTATAATAAAGATTCCTATAATACATAAAAATAAAGTTATGTATCCATTTTAGGATTCGAGGTCATTTAGGCTATAAAAGTTTAACTTTAGTGTAGAAAAGTACAAAAATTTCGCGAAAATTCAGAGTACAAACATAAAAATATTTTCTAAAAATTAACTATTCAACGAAAGTACAAAAAAATACATAACTTTGTTCAGAAAGTATTTATAAGCAATATAAATGCAAAATTAAGGGGAAAAGTTTAAAATTGAGTCGCAAGGAGCATTTTAAAGAAGGGTAATTTAATTTAAATTTTTTAATTATAAAATATTTTTTTAAAAATATTTATAAAATTTTATAATGTGTTTAATATTATTATACTTTAATGAATAGATATACAAAATTTTATATCTCTGTGGTAAAAGTTTCAAAAATCGTTTTGAAAGGTCCACCATCCCCTTAACGGAACTACAGGGGCTTTGTATAGATGCATTTGCAAAGTTAAGGTAGCATCATTTCGTTTCAATTAAAATCAGTATAACATCAACAGGAGTCTCTAGGTTGACTTTGGAACTCAAGAGACATTCCTAAATCCACTAAATTGTTCCAGAAAACTTGATGATTGATTTTTAGAGTTAGATATTAAAACATTAAAATAAAATACGCATAAAGCTATATTGGAGGCGTCTCGATTTTCTCCGCAGAAATTTTCATTTCAAATTAAAAGTTAACTTTTCTTTCAAACAGAGATCATTTTATTTCGATAAAATCCATAAATATAACTTACTCGTGCATCTGTGTTATGTAAGATGATGTATCAGAAAGTAACACTCTCGAAAAATCCTTAGCAGATATTTTAATATCGCATAAAAATTCTTCGGTAATAAATTACTCGTACAAACGTGCGGAGTAGTTAATTAATAGTTTAAACAACACTGACGAATATTTTAACTCTTTTGAGACTGTTGGCGCTAAATTAAAACAGGAGACCTATAATGTAAAGAAATTGTTTACACTTAATAAAGGTTAAAATTACGTAATTGGCAATTTAACACCATATTAAACCTACGAAAAAAGGTCGCTTTTTAAAAAAAAATAAAGCAAATTAACTCATGCGAAATTAAGTGCTGGATTAAAAATGCGGGCGAATTTACCGAAACAGAATGTTAAAACCTTTAATCGCTTAACATCTTACCCGTTGAGGATTGCGTGAAACCCTATTCTCCCTTGAGAGTCGACCTCCTTTACGTCCCAGTGGAAAGTAATAGAACGACGGAGAAATCTTAAACAAGTATGATTAAAAACACTCTCATTTGAATATCGGGGCTTAATAACTGTAATATCACTAAAGGACACATGTAAAAATTGGATCATAATGATCGAAATTTATACCAAATTACCCCAAACTAATTGCATAGTTACAAAGAAATAAACGCCAATTAATTGCTTCCAAACGTAAATAGAAAAAAGGTTCCGTGAAATATTTTGTAAAGCAGGTATACAATGTTTTGCAAACAGCACAAGATTGAGAAATTCCGCTGAATCATTTTAGTGGAATAGCTGTCGAAGCAGTTAAGTATAAATAACAAAAAAAGCAAAGCAGGAGCATCTTATTTTACGAATTAAATTAAAATTGAGTGATAACTTTTCATGACGAAATAAAACTGATAATTGCATATACAGTGGAATCTCTGTATATGCAATGCTTTTATAATTGTAGTTTTTATCTTCACCTAGGAACACTTGTTAGTGAGTATGAAACCACTTGTGGCATATATTGCAAACGTACATCTATTGTTAAATAAATAACTGTTTCGCTACAAAGTTCTTATATTTTGTCAACCATTTTGAAAAAAGAACACAAATTGTTTATCAATTATCAATCTGTATCTATAAAAAAGCATATATATATATATATATATATATATATATATATATATATATATATATATATATACAGTGGAATCTCGATCGATCGTTTTCGGATCCATCGTTTTTCCGTATGTGTCGTTCATTTTATCCAGTCCCAACGATCATATTGCTTTGTTATGTTTCCGCATCTATCGTTTTCCCGTATTTATCGTTCATTTCAATCGGTCCCTTGGAAAACCATAGATCGAGATTCCACTGTAATTCCCCAAGCACTGTCTCCTGGATAAAACGATATAAATCCTATATAGACTGCATATGTGGCATTATTTTCGTTGGTTCAATTTAAAAGCTGTTAAAAATCGGATGTGTTCAGTGATATTTCACACCGGGTAAACTTTAAACATCACAACGGGAATTAGTGTGTAATGTACACGTCAAAAGGAACCCTTTACAATAGATAGTGGTGATAACATGGCAGGCATGTATCTTGAAGAGCATTCCCCCTTGCACTCCACGGAATCTGCCTATTAGTATGCTACTGAAGCAAAAGCATTAAGTGAACCAATGTTGTTCACTATAAAAAGACACTTCAGGAAATTGGGCCAGGTTTGGAACCCAGGTCCACACGTGGAATCTTGGTATGAAGACCACAATATAACGTGGGTGACTTATTTATTACAAAACTACGCAAATTTAATTAATTTCGACATAAAATATTGTAGAAAATAATATCTAGGGTGCCCGGTATAAAGCGCTTAAGGCTGCTGTGTACTAACGCCATTGGATTCGCTCACCTCAATGTTAACTATGGAGAAAATTTGTCCACGGATTGCCGACTTGGATTCAAAGATTAAAAAAAAAATGTACTCCGTCATAGAGAAAGAAATTTTACATTTGTGTACATTTTTCGTTTTTTTTAAAAAATGCAATTAATATTTTAAAATTTAAATTATTCGGAGAAAAATCTGGTATTGTGTGTTTTAAACGCTCATAAATTCCTTCGGTGGACGAAATTTATAAAATGAATCCTGTAGCGCTTTGCGGAAAAGTTCAGGCTATCTGACAATACCAATTTTATTTGATTATCAGCATTTATGTACCCGTAAATAGTTGATAATAATATATTTTAAATAAAAAATTTGGGGGCAGCTCTTAACACCCCTATAGAGAGAGAGCCATTACAATCCCTCAAAATGTCAATCCTAAGGGGATGGAATTCTCGAACTGTCAACTTGACTCCTCCCACCACAAGAGTCTGCAAGAAGAGGAAAAGGGAAATACGATTTTTTTTCTTAGTACATAGCAGCCTTAACCAGGACTGGAATTTCCAAAAGTACATGAATTTCAAATTATCATTAATTAAATGTGAGGTTAAATGGAAAAAATATGTTAAATATTCAAAAGCAACGCATTATATTACATTTGAGTACGTAAACAATAAGCTATGTTCCAGTTCTGAAACTTTTGTAATTTCTAAGGCTTCAGTTATGCGAGCTTTAATAAAATTGATGTGTAGCTGCTGTAATCCTTTTCATATATTTTAGAACGTCTGGAGTTTTCGATTCGAGTCAAAAAAGAGATTTTTTAGATATTTGTTAGTATTGATAAAAATAAAAAAAAATCTTTTCAGTTGTATAAAAGGCTTAAGTCTATCAATTTTGTAGACGAAAGTACATTTCTTTATTCAAAAGACTCAAGTCGAAATTATATTTCTGTGATTTGTATAAAAGCCAATAACTTGGTATATTTAAATCACCGTTTTTGACTAAAGCCCTTTATACCGGGCATTATAGATATGTTAGCCTTTGTATCAAGCATTCCGGCAAGGAATGATAACGATTCAGTAAATCTATGTGAAATGTTGTCCAATGAGACATTTATTTTTTCTCTTTCTATATTAAAAAGCAATATTTAAGTAGAGAATACCATTATTTTCCGTCAAGAATATTTATATCAAACTAATTTTAGTTAATCCTAAAATGCCTTTTCTGGTCCAAAACAAATTGCAGTTTAATCCTACGAAAACTCTTATGTATAATTAACATGCGAAAATTTTTTAAACCTTTAGTAAATAATAGAAAAACTTTTATTATTAAATAGCATATGCACGAATATATTAGAATATAAAAGTATAAATTAGTATAAGTAAATGCAAATAAGCGTAAGTAATACATATTTATTAGGCAACACTAAAAATATATTTCGTTAATGTGCAGTATAGGTCTCCTAAAAATGATAAACAATGGTTTGCATCAAAGGAAATTAAAAACATCAACTCGCTAAAATTCAGCGGCAGACAAAATAAAATGGAAATGCATCACTTCAGCCTGAGTATTTACTTATCTCAAAAGGAAAGCAAACTTTCCTACTATTGCAAAGAATGTAAGAAAAACCTTTTCCAGAATCACTTACGAAATTGGTTTTTGATTCAAAACGGTTTTCAAGCCGTTTTTTTTCCCTTCATTTGAAAACAATATGAGCGCTTTGGGATTGTTGAATTTCTCCAACATTACGGTAAATAGATGTACGGTAGATAATTATTTACAGGCTGCATTTCAAAAATTACTGCTTTCTAAATGAGTAATTTGTTTGAATTTCTGTATGCAATTTTCAGTTTTTATCTGTAATTGTTTGAAAGAAGCATGCAAGAAAAAAAAAAAGCTTTATTTATGCAGTAATCGGACATGAAGTATACGATGGGGTTTATTTTATTTTTAATTTATAATTTTTTTTTCTAATTATGAATCCATCTGTTAGTTTTTAAGGCAGTGAAAACAGTATTCCGACAATTTGCCATTATCTAACGTCATTGTTTCAGACACTTCGAATACATTAAAATTTAAGGGCAAAAACTCTATTTTCAATAAGCTCTCGTAATTACAGACATGACATGGCAGGAACGAATTGCTATTTTTGGTCGTTTTCGTATCTCTTAAAAGAAGATAGAAGCTATGGAAGTTTCCAAAACATTAGGTACTAATAATTGTGTTACAATTTTTATTTATTTTGTTTTTGGTCTTTAATCAATATCCATATCACAGTTGTTTCTCTGACTTACGCAGACACTAATAGTCAACTCGATGTAAAATTAATAAGCTTTGAAAAACGTAAATGAAAAATGCTAATGGACATGTCTATTATTACCCATCAATTTTACAATAATCAACTCTACATTTTTTGGTATGGATCTTTTGGAGGCCTTCTAAGCTGTCATATTTTTTCAACCTTACACTACGTCTTACTTTTGTACAAGGCACGTATTTTTTTGGTATGGTATTTTTTGTAAAAAAAATACCATTCATGGGTAGTATTTATGCCAAAAGTATAAACTGTGGCACTCTCAAACCAAGTCTAATGATATGGGTAGTGATAGAGTTTTAAGTCAGATCGGAATGCGTAAATTTTCCGGAAAAGTATTTATGTTTTTCGACTTTAAAAATTTTATAGAGTTAAATGAAAAAAAAAACTATTTTCAGCGATGATTGCGTTGCTAGATACAATATTTTTATGCTTTGCTAGGTATGGGCGCCATTTTGTGTATCTTTACTTTAAACCTACATAACTCTTTAAGTAGTTTTTTACATTTTTTGGCATCTTCGGAACGATATATCTAAAATCCCTTGCAAGTTATGCCTGTAAAATTTTGTAAAACATCCTTTTGTTCAATTTGCATTTGACATATTTCAATATTTTTCACTTAAAGTAAAGATTGTTGCAGTATTTTCTATAGAAAAATCAGTCTCAATAACGATATTTTTTTCCTCTAAAGGTAATAAAAATTTTACAAATAAGTTTTTTTTCTATAAATATCCAGAATATTTAGATAACTTCGCTCAAAATTATACAGCTAGAGCCATTAGTTCTCTAGCTATGTCTAAAACTAAAAATATTTTAAATTTTGAATTCTAAAGTTTTTGAAACACACAATTCAAATATCTTAGATGTTTTCATTTGTAAAATGAACCTTAGATAAGACATATTTAGTGAAAAAAATCTAAGGTCACATCTGTGTTACAGCTAGATCCACATTTCAAAAGCTTTGGTGTATACGTAAGCAAATAAGCCAGAAAAAACTATCAGATGTCTTTCACTCTGCTAGTCGGTGAAACACACACTATAACGATACTAGAAGGTAACCCGTCATTTTGACGTCATAATACTAATAATGACGTCATAATGGAAAAAGTATATGGAAGTTAAAAAATATCCCGAATTATCTAACAATATTGCATTTAATCCACACCTTCTAAAAGCAAATCCTTTCATTATTTTTTATTTATTTAGTTTTTCATGCGATTGGAGTAGTAGACTGCCATCCAGTTTTTTACAGCTCACTACGCGATATGAATACTTGAGCTACATGATTCATTCACATTCAAGTTTGTTTACTTTCAGAATTCATCGCAAATGTAAACAGATTTTTAAAAACTGCGAAATATACAGCTAAAAGCATCCAATTTTTTTTAGCTCTGAATGTTTTATGGAAAAATAGGCTGAACAAACGTGATTTGATGGAGAAGATATTAGTTTTTAGGTAAGAAAATATTCTGATCCACATCTGAAATTGAAATTAAGCCTAACCAGCCGTTTGTTTACTGAGGGCTTCAATTGAAAGATGAGTACAGCCCGGAAGTGTTATACAGAGACAGCGGCTATTATATATATATATATATATAATGCCCTCTTTCTGTTTGTGATACTCTGACATAACAAACATTATCCCATTCTTTCCCGACTGCCACACTTCTATACAGTTTCGATGACTTATTTTTATCGAAATTCAGACTTTTGTGGGGTGTGGAAAACAACAAACAATGCGCTTCTAAATACAATAGAATTTTCCTCCAGCGGTAAGGATGATGGACAGCGATACTTCGATTCTCGTTCTGTAATGATTTGTATGGGAAAACAATTCCCAAAAGTATGTCCTACGTTATTACCAATTCATAACAAAATGCAAATAAAAAAAGTTTCAAACATTTTAACTATTAAATATGGCAAAACAAAATCTAATTTCATTTTCAATAATTAATACATTTTAGAACATAACTATTACGATACTTGCACCTAGAAATAGAAGTAAATAAAAAAAAGTCAAAAATATTTTAACTATTACACATTTGTTTGGTAAAACAATTGATTACCAATAGCTAATGCAATTTAGAGCATAACTATTAGCGTATTCGTATCTTGAATGCAAGTAAATTAAAAAAGTCCCCAAACCCTCTAACTATTTATTACACACGGGTATAATAAAATATTTAATAATCAATAGCTAATGCCTTTTAGAATATAACTATTAACGTGCTCGCACTTAAAGTTTCCAAACACATGCAAACGTATAACATAAAATCATTCAGATCATATTGTTTTCTGGCTTATAATCGTTTAAAAAGAAAAATAAATAATTATCCGAGTTTCAAAATTGAATTATGTCTATGGTAAGGTGCCATTAGGCATTTCCAGATTCTCATCTGTCAAGAATAAACAATTTTTAAATAAATATTGATGTGACTGGAATACTCTTGTTTTAGGGTGTTCTGTAAAGTCGTGGAAGAACAGCCAAAATAAAACGTTCCATGAAGTATCAATAAAGACATTCTTAAAAAGGACAAATTCAGAATAAAATATTTCCTCCAACTATTGTAATGATTTCACTTCAAATGAAATGATTCAATCAATGACTCAATCAACGACTGAATCAATGACTTGAATACTGTTGTTTTAGGGTGTTCTGTAAAGTCGTGGAAGAACAGCCAAAATAAAACGTTCCATGAAGTATAAGACATTCTTAAAAAGGACAAATTCAGAATAAAATATTTCCTCTAACTATTGTAATGATTTCACTTCAAATGAAATGATTCAATCAATGACTCAATAAATGACTGAGTCAATGACTTGAATACTGTTGTTTTAGGGTGTTCTGTAAAGTCGTGGAAGAACAGCCAAAATAAAACGTTCCATGAAGTATCAATAAAGACATTCTTAAAAAGGACAAATTGAGAATAAAATATTTCCTCTAACTATTGTAATGATTTCACTTCAAATGAAATGATTCAATCAATGACTCAATCAACGACTGAATCAATGACTTGAATACTGTTGTTTTAGGGTGTTCTGTAAAGTCGTGGAAGAACAGCCAAAATAAAACGTTCCATGAAGTATAAGACATTCTTAAAAAGGACAAATTCAGAATAAAATATTTCCTCTAACTATTGTAATGATTTCACTTCAAATGAAATGATTCAATCAATGACTCAATCAACGACTGAATCAATGACTTGAATACTGTTGTTTTAGGGTGTTCTGTAAAGTCGTGGAAGAACAGCCAAAATAAAACGTTCCATGAAGTATCAATAAAGACATTCTTAAAAAGGACAAATTCAGAATAAAATATTTCCTCTAACTATTGTAATGATTTCACTTCAAATGAAATGATTCAATCAATGACTCAATCAACGACTGAATCAATGACTTGAATACTGTTGTTTTAGGGTGTTCTGTAAAGTCGTGGAAGAACAGCCAAAATAAAACGTTCCATGAAGTATCAATAAAGACATTCTTAAAAAGGACAAATTCAGAATAAAATATTTCCTCTAACTATTGTAATGATTTCACTTCAAATGAAATGATTCAATCAATGACTCAATCAACGACTGAATCAATGACTTGAATACTGTTGTTTTAGGGTGTTCTGTAAAGTCGTGGAAGAACAGCCAAAATAAAACGTTCCATGAAGTATCAATAAAGACATTCTTAAAAAGGACAAATTCAGAATAAAATATTTCCTCTAACTATTGTAATGATTTCATTTCAAATGAAATGACTCAATCAATGACTCAATCAATGACTTGAATACTGTTGTTTTAGGGTGTTCTGTAAAGTCGTGGAAGAACAGCCAAAATAAAACGTTCCATGAAGTATCAATAAAGACATTCTTAAAAAGGACAAATTCAGAATAAAATATTTCCTCTAACTATTGTAATGATTTCATTTCAAATGAAATTACTCAATCAATGACTCAATCAATGACTTGAATACTGTTGTTTTAGGGTGTTCTGTAAAGTCGTGGAAGAACACCCAAAATAAAACGTTCCATGAAGTATCAATAAAGACATTCTTAAATAGGACAAATTCAGAATAAAATATTTCCTCTAACTATTTTAATGATTTCATTTCAAATGAAATGACTCAATCAATGACTCAATCAATGATTTGAATACTGTTGTTTTAGGGTGTTCTGTAAAGTCGTGGAAGAACAGCCAAAATAAAACGTTCCATGAAGTATCAATAAAGACATTCTTAAAAAGGACAAATTCAGAATAAAATATTTCCTCTAACTATTTTAATGATTTCATTTCAAATGAAATGACTCAATCAATGACTCAATCAATGATTTGAATACTGTTGTTTTAGGGTGTTCTGTAAAGTCGTGGAAGAACAGCCAAAATAAAACGTTCCATGAAGTATCAATAAAGACATTCTTAAATAGGACAAATTCAGAATAAAATATTTCCTCTAACTATTGTAATGATTTCATTTCAAATGAAATGACTCAATCAATGACTCAATCAATGATTTGAATACTGTTGTTTTAGGGTGTTCTGTAAAGTCGTGGAAGAACAGCCAAAATAAAACGTTCCATGAAGTATCAATAAAGACATTCTTAAATAGGACAAATTCAGAATAAAATATTTCCTCTAACTATTGTAATGATTTCATTTCAAATGAAATGACTCAATCAATGACTCAATCAATGATTTGAATACTGTTGTTTTAGGGTGTTCTGTAAAGTCGTGGAAGAACAGCCAAAATAAAACGTTCTATGAAGTATCAA
>OU015497.1:4929068-4964068 GCA_907164885.2 Dolomedes plantarius | reverse complement strand
TATATATGTATATATGTGTTATGTATATATGTATCTATATATATGTACGTATGTATATATATACATATATGTATGTCAAAATTTTGACGCCTCTTGGTAATTTTCTGTTTAACTGTTAACTGCTTGTCCAATCGATACAGACTGGGTTTGACGCTCTGCCAAAATTATAACTCGTGAGGACGGATGGACGGACGGTTTTAGCGTCTGAAATTTTCCTTCCCGCAGGACCATTTTGTAGGACGTAATCCTACGTTAAAAAACTGCTGTTATTATCAACCATAGAAAGTCTACTACCAGGCAAAACAGATTATGTTTTAGCCTTGAGAATATTATAATTATTAATATTTATTTATTTTGGTTTAGATTCCATGAATTTTTAAAATATTATATTTCTACTAGCTGAAAACCCTTACTTCGCTAAGGAGTACATTCTAATTAAATGCAACGGTGAATGTATACCAAATTAATACCAATTATACCAAAAAAATTAATAAATATACATATATTTACAATAAACACAACGATCAATATATACAATTGATGTAAAAAAACAAAAAAAATGTGTTTATAAAAAATTGTAAGGGATATTTTTATACACAAAATAATGTAGAAGAAAATATTCAAATTAAATCTAATAGAACATACTAAAGAATATAGTACAGTTAATATAGTAGAGTTTGAGGAACATATCTTTTACTGTATTTTAATATTCTTTGGGATAATATCTAACCGTCTGCCGCATTAGCAAGAAAAAAATATTTTTGTCTATTTCGCTGTCATGCACATGACGATATATTAATTTAAAGTACCAGAAAAAGAAATCACTTTAATAAATTAAATTCCAAAAATGAATCTTTAAAAATTCACCAAAAATGAAAAAGTGGAGGTAAAGATTCGAAAAAGATTTCATTTTATAGGAATTTTTATGTTCTTTCTCGTGATATAAACTTTATAACCCTCAAATTATTATTTTAAAGGTAAACGTAAACAAGTTACTAAAACAGCTTAAAAATTTAATTTAAAAAAATCTAACAAGAATATTTCAAAAATCTTTCTATGTGCACCCCTACACTATAAGAAGAATCGCCATGCAAAATGTCAGCCCTTTAGGTCCAGCGGTTTGGTCTGTGCGTTTTATGTCAGTCAGTAAGTCAGTCAGCCAGTCACGGAACTGTTTTATATATAGAGAGATTAGAATTAAATAATTTATTATTCTCAGTTTCTGGCCTACGATTTTAATCATTTCCACATAACCCCGTTATGAAGGTTTTATAATCTCACGATTTTACAAGCATTCAAGATAACACATAAATCCCCATTTACGTATGTTTATGTGTTTGTGCAAAATATTCACCCAATAATGCAGATAAAGTAATTACAGACCCGAGAGAGAGAAATATAATTTACCACCCAAACCTTTCGTTTTTCTTCGATACTTCCCGAAAAAAGAAAGAAATAGTCTGCTGTTTTAAATCAAACTGAGATATATTACTCCTCGTTTGGAAAGTGAATTAAGTAAATTTGCTATTTCTGGCGTAAAACCCAATTTCTAAAGCTATTGATGCATGAAATATTTGGAAATGAAATAAATTTTCGGAGATTTCATTTTACTATCTTTTCCGGAATATTTTAGGAATCATGTTTTGCATAATAATATTATTTTTTTTTCGCTTCTTTCAAATCTCGCTATGCCTGTTTCCTTTACCTATTTCAGCTAAAGAAATTCGGAACATTTTAATTTCGAGAAAAGTTCGTAGTAGTTAATTTAAATGATTTTCATTATGGAGATTTTTTTTAAGGGTAAAAAAAAAATTTTAACTTTTACAATAAAGTGGAATCTTTTGAGTTTCGTGTCTTCGCGAGTGAGATTCATTCGAAAATAATCCAATTTTAATAAAGAAAATGTATGCATTGAATATATAGACGGTTTTATCAATGACATTGTGATTCTTCAATGAGAGAAATAAAATACGGGAGATTTGTGCGAATTTTTGAAATTTAAGCTTCGAGTTGCAAACTTAATGTTTGCAGCGTCGTAATTCCTTAATAGTAAATAATGGTGTGACGTTGTCTCCATTACTCCACGAAAATTGTAACTATATAAGTCTGTGATGCTCGTTCCTACCCCTCAACATGAACTTGTCATCTATCGGCGAAAGCTTAAACTGAGCGGTCTCACAGACTCAAGGATGAGAGGCCATAAATTTCGTGTAATATGCGTTTCTGACGTTAAAAAAGGCATAAATACCTGAGTGGTTCGAGGGCTCTCCAGAATTTTGACACTATAGCGACATGTAGAATCCCATAAACTTTGGACACGTACGAGCACTTAAAACGCCGGAGAACGCTTTTGAATTCGCCGACCGTATAAAAGAAGACCCCCAATACTCCACGAGAGAGAGATCTGTTTCGAGTGCCAGAGAGGACGCAGCTCTGCTGGTCTTTCGGCCTGATAGGCCAGAGTTGGTCTGTGAACCCGAAGCCGTCCTGACATATCTAACATGTTAATTCTAACTCGCTGTACATACTTGCTTTTTGTAGTTGTAGTGTGTAGTTGTAGTTTGTAGTTGTTTAAGGTAGCGTAGTAAAGTAATTGAAGCGAAACGCTTGTCTTATTACTGCCTACGTCACAATGGTAATGATCCAGTAGTAAGGGCTATTTATTTCTAAATTTTAATTTAGAAAAAAATTGCATATACCTGTATGTTAGGATTTAACATAAGCCAATCAAAATGATTATTTTGACTGGTTTTATCACTCGAACGATACTCAACGTTTTCCGTCAAATAAAGTAACATATAATTTGTTTCTGTAACCCCACCTTCCCTGTTCTAGAGAGCGTGTGTTTCTATGGAATTATTAATTGTTAACATTTTCCATAGAAATGTGGGTTTTATGCCGAATTCTTCGACTTTTAATCTTATATAATACATTTTTAATTAATTTTAATTATTGAAATACATAACTTTTTCAAAATGTTTTATGCCGCACTTTTCGTGGTACTTTTTATTAAAAAAGGGTTTTTTTTTAAAAATAATAGATGGACTAATTTATTACCTTATATAATGTATACCTGATATAATATTACCTAAAATAATGTTTATGTAGAATCCGAGAAATATTTTTACAGATATTTCAAGGCATTTTGTGCTTGAATTATTTAGAAATCAAAGATTTCGGGTTTATTTTGAAATAATCAAACAGAAAAAAGCCATTAAATTTATCACTGAAGAATCGCAAAACAATGAAATACCATCTACAACAAGGAATATTGGATAATCCTTAAAGAACCTGTTTTCCAGTCTTTTAATTTGGAATAATATTGTTTGGGGTACCTTTTATGTGTGGTTAGAATGAAATAGCCAGGAAAGTGAAGGATAGTGGGAAATCCCTGAAAAAAAACGCTTTATTGGTGTGTGTAGCTTTGCCCAGCTGGTTAAAACATTCATATCTAAATAGCGAGCGTGTCTACAGTTAAATAACGTGGTTATTAACTTACATAGATTTAAATTACGCGATTATACATATAACCAAGGGGATATATATGCATTTTACAGTGAATATGGAGTAAATATAAATGTTTATCCCTTTAAATATGTATTTAATGTTTGCAGCATCGTTATTCCTTAATAAATGGTAAATAATGGTAATTATCCAGTAGTATGTGCTGTGTCTTTCTAAATTACAGTTTAAGGGGATGGTGGACCTTTCACAGCGATTTTTGAAATTTTTGCCACAGAGATATGAAACTTTGCTTATATATTTATTAAAGTCTAACAATATTAAACACCTTATAAAATTTTATAGATATTCTTAAAAAAAATATTTTATAATTAAAAAATTTAATTTAAATTACCCTTCTTTAAAATACTCCTTGCGACTCAATTTTAAACTTTTCCCCTAAATTTTGCATTTATATTGCTTATAAACACCTTCTGAACAGAGTTATGTATTTTTTTGTACTTTCGTTGAATAGTTAATTTTCAGGAAATATTTTTATGCTTGTACTCTGAATTTTCTTGAAATTTTTGTACTTTTGTACACTTAAGTTAAACTTTGATAACCTTAATGACCTCGAATCCTAAAATGGATACATAACTTTATTTTCATGTACTACAGGAGTCTTTATTATAAATTTCATAAACTTTCGTCAAAAATTATGACGCGAGGAGCATTTTAAAGACTTGCAAATCTGGAAATTACTCATTTTGAGAAAAATACATTTAAAACATATTTTTTCACCTATCTTTAATACTAACTTTTGTAAAGTCACCAAGTTTTCATTTTACTTTTCACTACATATTTTAAATGCATTTAATTCCAATATTTACATGTTTTTAAAATATTAATACATCCCCTCAAAAAATTCCCATTTTTGCTCGATTTTTGGTAATTTGAAAGTCCACCATCCTCTTAAGACAAAATTACAACTGTTAGGTATTTAAATATAGCTAGGTAAACACGCATTTTAATGTGTATTTTCTATAAAACCCTTTCATATTATGCGATTTTAGGAATAATCCATGTTCTCAATTAATATAAACAAGTAAAACAATAAAACAAGTCTTTAATAAATGTCACATTTGAGCCAAATCCCAATTAATATATCATAAATATACATCCATACCTCGCTTTAAGGCCTAGGTACGTTCCGGAAAAGTTGGCCGTAAAGCGAAAAGCCGTATAATGAATAAATTATTTTGATACAAACCCATACAAATTTAATTGGATATGTTCCAATCTATATATATAAAACAGTTCCGTAACTGACTCATTCATTCACTGACTGACTGACATACAACGCACAGACCAAACCGCTGGACCTAAAGGGCTGAAATTTTGCATGGCGATTCTTCTAATAGTGTAGGGGTGCACTAAGAAAGATTTTTCAAAAATTCTTCTTAGATTTTATCAAATTAAATTTTTAAGCTGTTTTTTAAACTTTTTTTACGTTTGCATTTAAAATAATACATCGAGGGTTATAAAATTTATATCACGAGAAAGATCCTAAAAATTCCTTCAAAATGAAATTTTTTTCGAATTTTTAACTCCATTTCCTGATTTTTGGTGAATTTTTAAAGATTAATTTTTAGAATTTAATTTATTAAATGCCGATCACGTGATTTCTTTTTCTGGTACTTTCAATAAATTTATCGTCACGTGCGTAACAACTAAATAGACAAAAATATATATATATATATTTTCTTTCTAATGCAGCAGACGATTGGATATTATCCAAAAAAATATCCCTTACGATTTTTTTCTAAATATATATATATAAATTTTTTACATCAATTGTAGACATTGATCGTCGCATTTATTATAAATATATATATTTATTTTTTTTGGCATTAATTGCATACATTGACCGTTGTATTTAATTTGAATGTACTCCGTAGCGAAGCGCGGGTTTTCAGCTAGTTTTTTATAAACAATATAGTTTTTTGTTCATAAAGCATTTTATTATTTTTGTTTCCTATAAAAATGCTTACATGAAAATACATGTACAAAACAATGCAATAATAAACAGAAATTCGAAAATAAACATATAAATAAACAACAAAAGAAATCATATGCACAAATGTATACATAAATAAAAAACATAAAACAAAATGTGTAAAAACTGTTTTAATCTGATGACGAACATTTTCATGTAGAATCCGCTGTTGCGGCCCGCTGTCACTTTCCGCTGTTGCGGCCGTATAACGAAATATTGTTGGCCGTAAATCGTAAAAATGCCATAATTAAAAAAAAGCCGTTATAGCGTAATGCCGTATACGCATTTCGCTATAACGGCAGTATAAAGAGCGGTCGTATAGCGAGGTACAGGTGTATTGGGGAAAGTGAAGAATCGCCCACTTCTTGGCGTGATTTTCGAAACTTGGCGTTTCGAAAATCGCCGACTTAATTGGCGCGTTTTTTTTTGGCCAAGTTGGCGAAAAAACTTGGCGAAAAATTCCAAGTTGGCGAAAACACTTGGCGAAAAATTCCAAGTTGGCGTTTCTTCGCCAACTTGGCGCGCTCTCGCGTTTTGTCTCCTGGAGTTGCAACCTCTCCAAAAGACCTACGCAAGAGCGTGACATGTAAGATGGCAAAAAACTAAAATAAATACAAAAAAAAGCGGGTGAAAAAATTTTAAAAACTGAAAATCGTTGCGGAAACATAGTAATTTTTAATACTTAAAATAGTTACATAATACTGAAAAATTAAAATACTTTCACTTACCTTGATGAAAAAACTATTGGAAAAACTATTGTAAACTATTGTTTCACTTACCTTAATTGTTAAAAACTATTCGAAATCGGCCTGAATATTAAAATTGGCGTTCTTATGATCTCGTAAAATGAGCCAAAAAAAAAAAAAACGCGCCAATTAAGTGGGCGATTCTTCTCCTGACGCAATATATTTGCAAATCAGTAATTATACAAAGTTTTCCATCTCGTTCACAGCAAATCAAAATTTGTTAACTCCACTTAAAACCCTCTCTCCGAATCCTTATCAATTTCATTTTTTTCCTAAATATATTAAAAAGACATCTTTGTAAAACATTTTAATCTATAATAAGTAAATTTTTTATGAACTATACTGTCTATAACACATGTAGTTAACTATAAACTCAAACGTTCCAAACTATAGAAAAATGGGTCGAAAAATATACGGCGAATTTAATGGTGCATAATTTGCCTCAAATTATCCATTCTCTGTTGTTTTTAACAGACAGCAAACTGAAATAAATTCCATTTGAAAAGATTTCAACACAAGTACTCATGCATAATAATTTTAAAAATTCCTAAATAAGCAAGAAAATGGACGACAGCAGTATTAAAATACAAGAGGGGATAACACCGTGTTTCCATAACAGCTATCATGATTAGACATACAGAATTATGCTCTCCATTGGGTTCTTTGTTATAACTTTTACGGTAGAAAATATTTATTCGACGCTCTATACGCTATTGGATTCACATGCGTCAGAGATGCACATGAATATATGAAAGTGCAGCCCGCTTACATATTTATGTATATATAAATGTACAATTTATTGCGAAATCTGTATAGTCGGATAAGAATGTTCGCACTAACTTGACAACAGACAAAAAGTTAACCAAATTCTTATGAGACATAGCTTAATAATGCATGTATGTGGGAATGCATAAAAGGAACCAGACAGCCTCGGTTACAGTCAGTGTTCTTTACATCGAATTAATTATTTCCCACTGTATATGAATATTTTATGTACTGTATATTCAAACATTTAACATTTCACGATATATTGGACTATATTTTGTCAAATATGATAATGTAAAATGATATCCAGATTTGTATTACATCAAATATTTTCTTTGAAAGGTTCTGTGAATATTGAAATTTTCTTATTTAGCGAAATGTTCTATTGAATATTACGACTGCATTGTTTTATTATGTGCATCGTAAAACTGACATCTCTAATAAGATCCTGTATTAAGGCATTGTTATGACTCGTAAAATAATAAGAAGGACTTTTTTGTATTCTGTACGTTCTTTAGTTCAGTTAATTATCATTAGTAAATCTCTCACGTTGAATACATTTTTGTTATCTTATGCTAAAACTAGCTGAAAACCCGCACTACGGAGTACATTCAAATTAAATACAAAGGTCAATGAATGCAATTAATGCCAAAAAGAAACAAAAAAATATATTTATAAAGAAATCGTAACGGATATTTTTATGGAAAAAATGATGTAGAAGAAAATATTCAAATTTAATCTAATAGAACATACGAAAGAATATAGTACAGTTTGAGAAACATTCTTTTGCTGTATAATTTTTTATTATTTTTTAATATTTTTTTGGATAATGTCCAATCGTCTGACGCATTAGAAAAACAATAATTTGTTTTTTGTCAATTTATTTCGTTGTTATGCACGTGACGATAAATTATTTTAAAGTATCACGAAAAGGAAAGAAACCACGTGATCAGCATATAATAAATGAAATTCTAAAAATTTACCTTTAAAAATTCACCAAAAATCAGAAAATGGAGGTAAAGGTTCGAAAAAGATTTCATTTTAGAGGACTTTTTAGAATCTTTCTCGTGATATAAATTTTATAACCTTCCAATTATTATTTTAAATGCAAACCTTAAAAAATGTTTCAAAAACAGCTTAAAAGTTTAATTTAAAAAAATCTATGAAGAATTTTTCAAAAATCTCTCTTAGTGCAGCCCTACACTATAAGAAGAATCGCCATGCAACGTTTCAGCCCTTTAGGTCCAGCGGTTTGGTCTGTGCGTTATATGTCAGTCAGTCAGTCAGTCAGTTACGGAGCTGTTTTATATATATAAATTTGCAGTTTGTTATCATTTTCTTTTCTTACCAAATAAATTTGTACAAAACAGGTATGTTTCTGTAGAGAAATATATGTGAGGCTTTCAACCCCTACGAACTGATGATTTCTTTCCTATTAAACTATCTTTTTCAATCAAGAAAACGTGAAAGAATATTGAACAAATATGAATATTTGTTACAATTTCATTCAAAAATACGTACACAAACTATATTTACTTTTTGATTACTTTCACAAAGGTATGGAATAAATTTTTCAACTGCTAAGTAGCCAAATGGCAACGCCATGCATTGTAGAGTATAGATGAACGAGAATTTAATTCCAATCGACGCAAAATATGATAAAATGGAAGATGTGTGCTATATTATGTAACGTCATTTCATTTCTTGCTAGAGGGTGGAAAAATAATCGAACTACAAAGTAGCAAACAATCACAAACAGGGTATCAGGTAGAGATGAACTACCACTAACGTAGCACAGCGCATATAATTAAATATTTGGAAACGGTTTGGTACTTTTTGTGGTACTCTGGTCCTTTTTTTTTGCTGCTCTAAGAATAAACTGACTTCGAATTTCTTCGCAAAGCTGATTCACAAAGAATACAAATACTCAGGCCAAGATGGACTTGAAACCGTAGACTTTGATACTGAACACTTGTGACATTACCGTCTGGCCTATGAATAACGACATATGAACTGTTGAACCTACAGAAATATATACGGGGATAATGATTTATCATCCGGTATTTTTACTAGTTTTAAAGTAAAGTTTGGACGCTAATGCTTGTCCTCCACAAGGTCCACGTGAAAGACATACCTCATGTCTTTCACGCAAGGTATGTCACGCAAGGTTTTCTTTGCAAGTGTATGTTTTTCGGACAGTATCATAGAAAGATCATGGGCAGATTCTTCTGGAATTGAAATGTTCATGGATTCAGAATAAAAAAACCCATAACATGCAGTTCTTAAGTCTCCTTACTGAAAAATGGAAGACATCAATATACTCTTGGTGAAAAAACGGCAGGAGATTGTAAGTTCTTAAAAGAGCATTCGCCTCCAAGCTTATTCATTATCACTACCATCTTTTGGATATTTTGATTCTACCCTAAATACTAGTCCATACTTGTTATCTTCAGACTTGCATTTGCTTGGCCCGTTGAAAGACATAGTCGTTTTTTTCGGAATTCAAGTAATGATTAAATCATTAAAGCTGCCAGAGTTTGGCTAGATGCTCGACCAAAAACCATCTAGGATTGGAAATTCAGAGATTTCCTAAACATTAATGACGGGAACTGTCTTGAAAAATGGTTTTAAAACTTTTTTAGAACAACTCTGGATCGAAGTTTAACACGCCTCGTAACTAGCTCTTCTGCATTGCACGTATGAAAATTTCTGTAGTCACGCGCGAAAAATCAGTAAAGGTTTATCATATTCCGTACAAAACGTAATTTCAAAAGTGACATTAAAGTAAGCAGTGATCTATAAATCTTGTGATGTACGATTCTTCACCGACTCACTTTAAGCAAGATAATATCTGCAGTTATTTTGTATAAACTTTATTTTATCAAGAAACCATTACATAAAAGACGTTTCTTATCGAATTCAGTGCGTTTTTTTTCCTTTTTTTGTAATTGAATATCGCGCACATACCATATGCTAATCGCTATACTATGAAAGTATACATAATTTAATTGTGATAAAATTAATTTTTATTCTGATTCAGGATTTGAAATTTACTTTTTTTCTCCTCAATTTCCTCTATCAACTTGTTAGGATAAAAGATAAATAATCTAAAACATGGACATCAGGATAAACGATTTAAAATTCCTTTAAGGTATCCCTACAACGTCGGAGGTTGTTTTTAAAATTTATTTAATATTGTCCTCATATCTATTTTTTTAATGACATGTAAGTTGAAACTTATAAAAAGGAAAAAAATTATCTGTTACATTAAAATAATTTTTTCAGGGGGGGGGGGGGGGGATTGGAAAAGTTGGTGCAAATTTTAACATTTTCGAGAAACATGATAACTCAAAACCAAATAAATATATTACCATTTTGCAGATTAGAGAGTGGAGATAATAACTTTTTATAGGGAATAGAGTATTATCAGGTGTGAACTGAGAGTTTATCTCAGAGTCTGTAGCAGTTAAAGTACTGATGTACAGAAAAACCACTTAAAATTCATTATTACAGCAAAACCCTCGTTTATCCTGACAAACTGGGATCATAAGCAATCTGGAGAATTCAAAATTCAGATATTCCGGGTAATATGGGTAATAAGCCAAACAAAATCCTTAACTAAGCAGTATTACCGAATATTACGTTACTAGTCGGGCTTCGGCAAGCTACACTCAGCCCATCCGTCCACCAGACGGCTATTATTCGATTTTAATAAACGCTCAACGTAATAATTCATCAAACAATTTCTTTTACATTTGGGCCCTCGTGCCTGTGAAACCATCTTAAAACTATTCAATTTAATCTGGTACACGGGAAGAATTCCCTCTCAATGGTATAAATCTACTATTATTCCTATACATAAAAAAGATTCAGATCCAGGCCTTGTGAGTAATTACAGACCAATTTCCCTAACAAGCATTCTTTGCAAGGCCATGGAGAGAATCATCATGAGTAGATTGAACTGGTACCTGGAATCCGAAGGGATCCTAGAAGATGAACAGGCTGGCTTTAGGAAATTTAGGTCTACCAGCCAGCATGTTTCATTACTTAGTCAAAATATAAAGGATGCTTTGGATAAGAGGCAAATTCTCTCCGCTGTCTTCATTGACCTAAAGTCTGCTTACGATCTTGTATGGAGAGAGGGCCTACTTGCAAAGTTATCAAACATCGGCATACACTCTAATATGCTTGGATGGTTTAACGGATTTCTGAAAACCCGATTATGTAGAGTCCGGTACAACTATTGCCTTTCAAGATACAGAGCACTCAAAACTGGCTTACCGCAGGGTGCAGTCTCTAGTTGCACACTTTTTAACATCTACATTAATGATCTGGTAAGTGAATTGAAAAAGATTGACGGGTTACGGTGTCTGCTATATGCTGATGACTTAGTCATCTGGACTACTTCTCCCAAGAACAAAGCTAATGTGATCATTGAAAGTTCTTTGGGAAAGGCCTTGTTAGTTATTGAAAAATGGACAGAATTGAATAATATGAAAGTTAACCTCGATAAGACATTTGTAGAGTCTTTTTCCCTCACGCATCAACCTTTCCATCCACAAATTTACTACAAAGGCCGTCAGATTCCATCGTCTGATAGATTTAAATACTTAGGTGTAATTTTCGATAGAAAACTTACATGGAGGTCTCATGTGGCGGACATCATCGTGCTATGAAAAGACTTAATCTCTTAAAAATATTAGCGGGTTCTAAATGGGGCTGTTCAAGAGCCACTTTGAATTTTACATACAAAACGTATATTTTACCTATTCTTGTTTACTGTTGCGAGCCGCTGATTACAGGATCAGAGCAAGTTTTTCACCTTTGTGAGATTTTTCAAAATCAGGCTCTGCGATTGATTACGGGGGCAGTGAAGACAACACCCATTGACTGTATGCTGCTCAGCACTGATAACAGGCCTTTCAAGATAATTATTCAAGAAAGAGCCCTTCTCCTCTGGGAGAGAATACTTAGAATCCTTGGGTGTTTGTCCCTGTGGAACCAGGACTCTCTAAACTGTGGGAGAAACTTGAAAACACAGAGTGGTTTTTGCCAGGGAGTTGCTGATATTAGATCTAAGCTAGATTTGAATTTCGAGGTTGAACATTTCTCTCCCCCCATCAGCCCTATTGTTGATAAGAAATTTTCTATCCACCTAGAATTGATCAAGGATGTTTCTAAAGCGGAGACTAGTGACATAGTGCTAAGAACTCTCGCTCTCGAGACAATGGAATCATTTTACCCTGAGGAGGAATGGTTAAGAATATATACTGACGGTTCCAGAGTGAGCGGTTGTGTTAACGCCGGTGCTGGTGTTTACTGTGAACTTTTTTGCCTTTATACTCCCGTCGGTATCCATAGCTCAGCTTTCGATGGTGAGATCGCGGCCATCTGCCAGGCCCTGTCACAACTACGGCCTCGTCTGGACTCCTTTTCGAAAGTTGTATTACTATCGGATTCAAAGGCCGCACTTCAAGCAATTGACGCACCCAGCCACTCCCGAACTTTAACCATCGATAATTGCTTAAATCTCCTCAACTGGCTTGCCAGTAATAATAAGACAGTAGTTCTCCAGTGGATTCCGGCCCACTGCGGAATCCAGGGAAATGAGGCGGCTGACTTCTTGGCAAAGAAGGGGGCCTCTGTCCTTCAGAGAACTAATCCCAGACTTCCTTTTAATAGTATCAAATGTCTAATAAAGAACATCTTCAGGGATTCTTTTCGCGAAGAACTCAAAAATCGCAACTTTAATAAACCATGGCTAAATCAGATTCTTAATGTCCCTCAGTGGCCTAGGATGAAATCTGTCGCCATGTTTCGTCTGATATCTGGCCACGACTGCCTGCGTAAACATCTATGTCGTATCAACGTCGTTCCTGACCCTCTTTGTACCTTGTGTGATCTTCAAGAGGAAATGGACTTGCCTCACCTGTACAGATGTCCTGCTCTTCCTCGGACATCAATCTGGGAACGCTACTGGATTGCTCGCTTTCATTTATAGATTTATTGTTGTCATTTTGATGTTCAATTGTCTTTTAATGTGCCATTGGAAATAAAAAATAAAAAAAAAAAAAATTCATCAAACTAAAAACAACCCCAGGCCTGCAGTTCAAAGTGACGCCAATAACTCTCTATATGAATGCACACAACACATAATGGCGATACATTGGCAAAAAAAAAAATAGCCACCCCAACACGTTTGCCAGAACAACTATGTTCGCCAATACTCTGCCAAGAATACGAGGGTTGCTACAGCGCAAGGGCTCTCGTAAGAGCTCTTTGGAAGAATCCAAGTCTCGGAGCATGCGCATTTGTGCACATTTCAAAGAGCCGTTACGCAAGACAGATGCTCGTGTTTACATCAGATGATCTCAAGATTAGAACCCAAATAACTCTAAAACTATTGAAGTAACAGATTAAGTGTAAGCAGAAAAACTGATCAGTTTTTAAAGCGCTTTCCAAATATGTAACATTTATGTACTTTCATGAGAAAAAAAATACACCGATTTTCGACCAAAATGGCCGCCAAAATGGCAGTAGGCCATGTTTTCTCAGGATGAGTGATCTCCGGAAACGTGATGTCACGTGATGCTGACGGACTCCACGACATTCTCCACTGTTACTTTATTTATATAGACTGTTACTTTATTTATATAGATAAAACTATGTTTTGTAACAGAATTACAAAGTATTAAAAAATATAAAAATAACTTTTTACACCATTTCTTAACAAAGAATTGGCAAGTCTAGTAAAGCTTTATTAAACTGAACAAAAAGCATTTTATTACCATAGTTAATTGTAAAATCTGAGCAGGAACTATACGCTGAAACAAACTAAAAAGCGAATGTTTGGCACAGAAATTTTCGCAAGAACATTTGTTTTAAAAAAAATGTTCCTAACGTATCAGGATACATTAAAAATGGTGTTAGAATGTAATAGCCAAAATCTTAAACCCTATGATTATTTTACTAACCATCCCAAACTTTCTATTTATTGCAAAACGGTAATTTCTATACTTGAAAATCGTACGCGGAAGCAGTTTTCCAAGAATTCTTTAAAATTCAAGTAAATCTCCACACATAATTGACCCCCCCCAACAACTTCGACCAAAATTCCGTGGCAGCAGATTTGATAGAAAAACAAAATATTTTAAATTACGAAATAAGATATTTTTTAATGGAATTCAATTTTCCATTGTATTGCGCAGGTAAAGCCAAAAGTCAACTATTCACAGTAATTAATGGACAAAATTGAAAATTCTCTAGTAATTTTTGAAACCTAGAACACAAAACGAGCATTCAAGAAGAGATTTTAGACAAATGTTCCAAACTTCTCTATTGTCTACTGATTTCATAATGAAACTTTCCTGAATTCTAAATAAAACTTAACTACATATATTCCTAGACTTACGACCGAGATAGGAATCGAGACATTGGTATTTAGTTGATTTGGTCGTGAGTCGAGTTTCAAACAATTTTTTTGTATACAGGGTTCCCGCCTATATCCGTTACACCTCCCCCCTTAACTTCTAAACAGAGACAGCTTAGTCTATAAAGTTGGTATCTAGGTATAGTAAAAAGGCTATGCGGTGCTCGATGAGACAACTTACAACGCCATCTATCGTCAAATTTTGGAATTGGCGTTTTTATCTCAAAAACGGTACGAAATACGGGAAAAAGGTCAATTACAAAGTTGTTCAACATCATCTATTTAGTAAGAAAAGACACCTTGTGCCCATTAATACATAAAACACAATGTAGAAAATGAAGGTTTGTTTGGTCATGATTTCGAAAATTGTCATGTCATAAAGAGTGGCAGAAAGAAACTGAGGCACTTCCCTATCTACAGGATTATTTATTTATGTTGCTGAAAATGCGTTTCCCCTGCGCCACAACACAGGCTGGTATATAGTCCGTGGGGTGGTCTTTTCGATCTTCGCTCGCGTTTCACGACGCCATAGCGTTGATAATCACGACCAAACAAATGTTCATTTTTCACATTCTCTTTTCAGTAATAATGTGCGCAAGGTGTTTTTTATTGCCAAATCGATGATGCTGAACAACTTTGTAATTGACTTCTTTCCTGTATCTCGTACCGTTTTTGAGATAAAAACGCTCATTCCAAAATTTGCCGATAGATGACGTTGTAAGTTATCTCATCGAGTAGAGCATAGCCTTTTTACTATACCTAGACACAAACTTTATGGTCTAAGCTTCCACCGTTTAGAAGTCAAGGGGGTTGTAAAGAATATAGGTGGGAACCCTGTATGTACATACATATATTTTTTACTTTTATACATACATACGTAATTTAAAATACATTGTACTTTAATCTGAAGGCATAAATTATTCTTTACCATCACTACTTATAATGTTAGCACAATCCAGTGGTACAGAATTCGTGGCAGAAGATACGTTGTAATTTTTTTTTAAAGGTAGTTTTTTATAGTCATGTAATACTTAAGGTATGTATTATACATTCAGTGAACAATATTTTTCTGAAAAAAGATAAAAATAAGTAAATAACTGCACGTTTTCCTACTTTTAAAATGTAGAGTACCATGAAATATACATATGAGTGTAGTTTTATTAGTTTCCTATAGATAGTTTATAATTACAAGATAAAAAGAACTTTTTATACACCATGTTTTTAAATGTTCTGTTGAATCACATAAACTTGACAATTCTATGTATTAATAAATACTTTTTTAAAATTTTTTTTGATGAATTATCCCATCAACTTGAAAGAAAATGAAGTTAATTGGAAGTTTACTTGCGTTTAACTTTTCGTTCCCGTCCCGGCCGATAGATGTCTGCACTAGTCTACAAAACTAAATTAACTGAAAATGAATTCAAATACTGCTTAAAGATGGCTAAAAGTATTAAAAAATGCGTTGTAATCGTGTTCTGAGCTATTCTTTAAAGTTTCAAATGTCTAGCTAGTCGGGAAATTAGTTAAAAATGGATTGTAAGATTTGTACTGGACAAACACACACACAAACAAGAAAGCGATTTAATAAAAAAAATGGTAAAAATACATAAAAATTTCGGTCGTAAGTCGAGTGATCGTAGGTCGAATGGTCGTAAGTCGAGGAATACCTGTACTGGATTCTAAATGAAGACTAAAACTTTTAATCACCTGTACCATTCAAAATTAATTTTGTTATTGTTTTCTATTTTACATACTTCTCCTTAATATGGTGATATATTGCCAAAAAAAACATCGCGGGGCCAATAATGTGGTGTTTGCACCGTTCTTATCGAAATATCAAGGACATAAATTTTCGCAAACTTTCTGTACATATTAATATTTGTACTCTGATAATATATGTTCACTTCTTTCCATTTCATTGAGTAATTCATTTTGGGAGAAAATTGCAAAAAGCGATACGAGATAGACGCTGTCATTTATAGAACATAAAATCCATCCGATGGGAGAACGGGGAATTTGGGAAAGTGCCAAACGTTAGAATTTCCATTTGCAATTATTTTTATATTACGCTGCCTTTTTGATACCTTTTTTGCGTTGTGTTCGAACGTATACATGTGTGCGCGTGTGTTCTTTTTATTCATCATGGCCACCATGATTCCCTCTGTTGCATGTGTCTCTCGATGAAACATGAAATGTTGCAATATTTGTTTTTTTCTATCCATAAAAGCGTGCATGTCACAATCTTCAACACATAAAAATATTTATCCTGTTGCTAGAATTAAGTTAAACCGCAGAAGTTAACTCCACTGATTTGTGTTATTCAATCTGATAAACCCGTTCTGAAATGTACTTTGCCCAACAACTAACTAACCATGACGGCACAATGGCATGCATTACGGCTTCTTAAGTTAATTGTCGATAAAGGCTGGTTAGTTGAGTTAGTAATTGATTATTTAACTATATATTATATCTTGCATCTCATCGAGAATGAGTATAAGTGTTCCCTGTTTACCAGTGGTTCTTATGGGCCCCCCTGGAGGTGCGAGAGAAGGTTCTAAAATTTAATGAAAATTACCAACTGAGTGAATCATTTGATGGATACTTTTCCATGGGAAATGTAAGAAAAATTCATAGATGGATACTGTCCGACCACGGAAGCAAGGTCCCTGGAAGCTGTTACGCATGCGCGAGAAAAGCTAGTCTACTTAGAAAATAGGGGAAAACGTCATATTTTCGGATGTGTTTGTTTATGAAATACGGAATGTATTTCAGACTGCTTTTTGTCCGCAATTTTAAAGTTATTTTTTAAAACTTTATTTTTGATCGAATATGTGAATAATAATTTCAAAATAATAAAAAGAAAGAAGCAAATCTATTTACAAAATAGGAGTGTTATAGGAGTGGACATTTTCGGATTACATCAAAATCAAAATTATCTAAAGCTACGTTTTCGGTGCTTCTTTTTTTCTGACGTTTCCTCGGAGATTGAAATTTTTGGAGTTTCTTCACCCTTTGCTTCTCTGCGTATTCTTTTTACTCTGGACATCGATATCCCGGTCATTTCACTAGCTCTCTTTAGGGCTTGCGAAAGTGGAACAATAACATTTCCTTCTAGTGCTTCTTTATCACACAATTTAATTACATTTGTGTATTATACGTTTATAATCACTACGGAACGGCTTATTCCGAGCAGTTGTGTTGGGTAAAGGATCCAGTAATTTTAATATAATAATCAAAATAACAGACGAGGAAAAAGCAAGCAAGCGCAGTTAGTAACTGATTCTAAAGAATGTCGAGAGAATACGAGACTTTTTCCCCTCCTTCCTCAGCAGCCTTACCTACAGCGTGAATAGAATCGTCTTGGCCCTATGCCAACCGTGGTTCTTCGTACTGTGGTCGGATTAATTTTTTTTTTACCTAAATTCAGTGGGCAACAATGTTTTATAAAAAAGACGATCGTATCGCATTACGAGCTAATGCACGTATTGAAATGGAATTGAAAAAACTGGACTTAGAACAGTTCTGGTGTACGAGTTACAACTTTATCCAGAATTAGCAAAAGCAGCATTAAAGACATTTTTTTTCCATTTGACACTACTTACATTTGTGAAATGAGTTTTTCATCACTTTTGCACATCAAAAGCTAGAAATCGCTTAAATGCATCTGAAGACTTATGTGGCTCTTTCAAAAAAAAAAAAGAGCCTCATTTCAAGAGGATAATTATAAACATACAACAATAACGGAGCCATTAATAATGTAGACATTGTTTTATATGTAACTAGCTGAAAACCCGTACTTCGCTACGGAGTACATTCAAATTAAATACAACGGTCAATGTATGCAATTAATGCCAATATATATATAAAATAAATACGATGACCAATGTATCACAATTAATGTAAAAATAAAACCAAAAAATATATTTATAAAAAAATCGTACGAGATATTTTTATAGACAAAATAATGTAGAAGAAAATATTCAAATTAAATGTAATAGGAAATATTAAAGAATATAGTACAGTTAATATAGTACAGTTTAAAGAACATAATATCTTTTACTGTATTCTAATATGTTTTTGGATCATGTCTAATCGTTTGCCGCATCAGCAAGCAAAAAAAAAATTGTCTATTTAGTTGTTCTGCACGTGACGATAAATTTATTTATTGTACCAGAAAAATAAATAACGTGATCAGCTTTTAATAAATTAAATTCTAAAAATTAATCTTTAAAAATTCACCAAAAATCAGACAATGGAGGTAAAGATTCGAAAAAGATCTCATTTTAAAGGAATTTTTACGATCTTTCTCGTGATTTAAATTTTATAACCCCCAAATTATTATTTTAATTGCAAACTTAAAAAAAGTTACTAAAACAGCTTAAAAATTTAATTTTTTTAAAAATCTAAGAAGAATTTTTGAAAAATCTTTCTTAGTGCACCCCTACACCATGAGAAGAATCGCCATGCAAAATTTCAGCCCTTTAGGTCCTGCGGTTTGGTCTGTGCGTTGTATGTCAGTGAGTCAGTCAGTCAGTTACGGAACTGTTTTATATATATAGATATAGTATATATTGTAAATGTATTAATTTTCTTATGGAATAAATAAATAATCTTGCAATAAATGTCTTTTCCTAAATAAAAAAATAGAAACATATTTCAAAGGGGGGGGGGTGTTAGCTTATTTTTATATTCAAGTGTTTGTTGACTATTAAAAATGGTAAGAACCACTGCTGTATATCTACCGCCATTACGGTGTTGGCAACTTTTTATTATTGTTGCTGCTGGCGGTCCTTTATAATGTGAACGGTATACCGAGAGACATCGGTTCCTGCCGTATATACGCATCTCTCTCGTGTTGTGATTATCGTTTATTTTAATGCTTACGTTTTTAATAAATTAATGTTCAAGTTATTCTTGTCTCACTTTATTAAACTGCCTCGCTTAACTGAGTAAAAGGGATATTTTTTACCCTCCATGATTCCATAGTATCACTTATTATAATTGTTCTTATATTTATATATAGTGTATATATATATATACTATATATATATATATATATATATATATATATATATATATATATATATATATATATATATATATATATATATTGGCATTAATTGCATACATTGACCGTTGTATTTAATTTGAATGTACACCGTAGCGAAGTACGGGTTTTCAGCGATATTCTCCTAGCAAATTATGATTATCTGTAAACTACTAAATAAATTGTACCTTTCTGAAGACATACGAGGCTGTTTCAATAGGTAATAGCGAATCGAGTATTTCGAGGTATACAGGGTGTATCAAAAAACCTTAACACATTTTAAAAATTTATACGAAAAAAATGTATACAAGGTAGGAATTGGAAATTCCCAGATGTGTCACCGCATCTATCAGAGTTTTTTTTTTTTCTATGTAAAAAAGTTCAACAGAGGGCGCTAGTTGTTCCGTAAAAGCGGAAGTTGTAAAATGGCTGTAAAAGTTGTAAAATTTTTGCTGTCCCACAAATTTCTTATTTACACCCAAAAATCATTTGGCAACAAGACGGTGCACTGCCTCATTGGGGCATGATTGTTATAATTCACTTAGGAATGCAACTGTCATGCCATTTTTCTATGTAAACACCCTTCTTTTGATATACTACTCACATCTTTACATCAATTTCTTTATCCCGTCGAACTTTATCCCGTTTTTCCTTATATATATCCTTATATATATCCTTCCTTCGATATATATCCTTATAATATATATCGAAGATATATATTATAAGGATTTCTTTATCCCTTATAATATATATCTTCGTCCCGTATATATATATTATAAGGGATATATATATATATATATATATATATATATATATATATATATATATATATATATATCCCTTAATGGCAGTTCTTACTAAGGGGGTATGAAATTTCCCGTTCTAAAGAGCGAATCTGAAAAATAGGCCCCTTAAGCTAAAGGTTAATATTCCATTCGTTTTCAGTTTAAATCTCTTGTACTGTTTTCAATTATTAAATAAATCACTTCTAAACAGTTATTAAACTAAAGGGCCCAATTTGCTTTTCAGTTTCCATCACCTTCTACGGGACGCCCGATATCCAGACAGGCAGGGAAGGCAGCGATCACATGATACTCTGCAGCGTCCGCTCGGACCCTCCCCCAATCGTGTCTTGGTACGTCAACGGAAGTCTAGTACTGGATGGTAAGAGAAAGTTAACATGTTTTTTGTTTTTTTTTTCTGAAATTGCATACATTACGTTATTTGTGTTCATATGAATTACTACGGAGATCGAATTATGGATTTTTAGATCGAATCCCGTAATATTTACGTTTAATTTAAAGGGATTGAAATGTCATTCTAGAATCATATACCAATTTTTGTTATGTCCGAATAGGCAGAGAATTTTCGGCCTGACCTTCCACTAATTGCACGTCAATGAAAGTCTAGTATTGGATGTCAAAGCCAAGCAAATATGTTGTTCTAAAATTGCGTACACTGTATTAAGTGTTGCGTTAGATTATAATGCAGAATGCTATTTGAATTTTATCGCGTGTCTCACGCTATGCGCGTTTGGTGTAAAGGAGACATGATTCAAATATCGCTCTATAATCTTATTGCACAAACGAGGTTGTTCGTTTTAAATGAATGATTATGAAGAAACAGGTACTGTATTTCTGTTATGGATCGTAGTACGTTCATTTATACATTATTCAGAAATCAATGAAACATAATGATATTCATTTTATAATACATGCCTGATAACCATATAAAAAAAGGTGGCGACACAGGATATTTCATGTGTGAGGTTTGTTAACAAATTGTGTTTTTTATATCAATTGAAGTCGTGACTTTGACTGATAGAAAGAGCAGAAATGTTTTTTTCCTAAAACTAACATAAACTATGCTATATATTTTACAAAATTATAAAGAAGATTAAAATACCAATTTTTCAAACGTATCTCGTACCATTTACATTTATTTTGAAATCGCTGAAATAAGGGAATGAAATATTGTGTCCTAATCATATTCATTTCATTACACGTGTGCCTGTTATCCATACAGGAAAGAAATTTAGCAACACATAGTGATTTTCTGTATCCTGCATGACCAACAGCGTCATCGAATATCAATGAAAGTCTCGTATTAGACGATAAGAAAAGCACGTAACATATACTCACATTTTAAGAAAAAAAAGTGGTTTATCTCTTAATGAGAAAACAAGGAAATATTAGTTTAAACAAGTAATATAAAAAAAAAATTAAAGTCAATTCCTACTTAGGTCAACAAAGAAAAATTTGAGTGTGAACTAATAGTAGGAATTGAATATAGGGAGAGTGTGAACTAATAGTAGGAATTGAAAAAAAGGATTGCCTGCCAGAACCTTGCCAACTGTGCGAGATTAGGAGGGTGGGGGGGGGGAAGAGAGATAAAAAAGCTTGTCAGGTTGCGGATTCGATTCCGCAATATACAAGACGGGAAGAGCGCGTGCTACACAGTAAGAAGAGGGAAATTACCATTCAAGAGCAAGAGACGCTCTAGGTCTATTCCTATTGAAAGGGCTTCCATATAAAAATAAAATTAATTAAATTTAATTAATGAGTTAAAATTTAATAAAACTGTATTAACACCAAGTGTCATCCCCTACAAGTTTAAAAAAATGTATTTGAACTTGAGTGGATGAATAAAAAATATTTTATTAACGATTGAAAATTTGAACAAGATATATATAGGGAGAGTGTGAACTAATAGTAGGAATTGAAAAATAATAAGAATTTCTCCAAAGCACAATGGGACTGTAAAAAGAGGGGTTGAAATCTCTGCTACCATAAACTTTAAGGTCCTTGATTGGCCCAAGCTCAATGAGCCAACATTAGATGTATGATCCTAGACAGGAATGTTTCTCCTGGATTGGCATGTGCTCTCAATGCCATAATTTTGTCACTGTCTTGTATGTATAAATCTAGTATACATACAGATATATATATATATATATATATATATATATATATATATATACATATAGTATATATATCTTTTGTAGATATATATATATATATATATATATATATATATATATATATATATATATAAATTTTATGGTAGTGTTAGTTTTTATCGTTTTGCAAACCGATGCTAAAGGTTATTTTCCTTTTAGAGGAAAAAATATATATATATATAATATATACAAAGCATTTCCTCAGTAAGTGGTGATTTTATAAGATCCTACTTCTTCTGTGGACAATTTCTGGATCTCTTGAAATATGTAGTCTAAATGAGATATTTTAAGAGGTCATTATGCTGTAAATATGTACTACAGTTAAAATTCTATAACCAGAGAAATATTAATAATATAGGACGATATCACTCTTAAGGAGTGTCTCCTCATTTGGCAAGCATTTTTGTCTGCCTCAGATTGCGTAAAAGTCTGACGACAACAACTATTAGAGCGGTAAGATACAGCATTACTGAAATGTATCATTAAACGTTATGAATACGGATCTCCCAACACGGTCATTTAATAACATTAGACCTCTATAAGTTATACTGCAACCATGTAACTTACATGTTGTTCTATGATTATGTTCCAGTGTGAGCAGAGACATACGTTTCGTGCAGAACTTTTTAACTAATTTATTTCAGTCAGATGAGGCGACTGATTTTATATTGAGTTTTCAAAGTATGCTAAACAACACGTTACCAATTGTGCCAATTGCTACTCAGAGGTCATGAAAAATCCATGCTAATACCTGTACTGCAGAGAAATGGCGACTCATTGTAAGATATTTTGCGTTATTTGTTATTCAAAAACCGAAAAAAAGGCAATCCTCAATATTTTAAGTAACTTCTCTGTGTCCACTACCGCATGATTTTGGTGACAAAAATTTCAGCTGATTTGCCGTGCTTCGAAATATCTTTCTTGCATCTTTGGCTTATATCCCAATGATCATGTGATTTTTAAAAAAAGAATTGCCCCTTTATTGTAAAAAGTTAAATGATACTACAGCAAATATCGCCAGTATGATGTCAGAAATGAAGTATGAAATGAACCAGATGTGTTTCATCTGAATTTATAGATAAAGAACACTATTAAAAGTATGTAAAAATGCATATAATTGGGTAAGTCACAACTCAGCTATAGCGAAGGTTTTTTTTAATTCTGCTCCTTTTCATTTGCAAGGCATTTTAAATAATAACGTTTCAGTAAACATCATTATTTACAAGATGTAAAGAGGTACTGTGCGCTGTTTTGAGAACAAAAGAATGATAAACTGAGAGCTTTAGAGATATCTATATGTTTATTAGCTCTGTATGCAAGAGTTTTAGTTACACATTTAATGATACATAGTTACGGCTGTAAGCTTTAAAAATTTAATGTTTTAAAATCCACCATTAAAATATTTCAGCTTTTGCAAATACAGTCGGACCTCTGTTTAACGAAGTCGCTAAATCCCGATAAAAAGTTCGTTATATTGAAGATTCATTAAATAGAGATTCACCTTTTAAAATACTTTAAACTACACAAAACAGATTTTAAATTCATAAACACTAAATATTATTAAAAAAAGTAATTAATCACACCTTTATTTTGTCTATTATTTGTGTCTATTTCTATAATTCGTGTATTTCTATAACTCGTGTCTATTTCTATAATTCGTGTAATAAACACAAATTTCTATAATTTGTGTCTATTTCTTTTAATTAATGTCTATCTCTTTTATATAACTTACACATCAAACAGAAATCTGCAAGGAAAACAAGAATACAACAAAACATTGCACGGGAATACACTGTATTTTCGATTTAAAAAAAATATATTAAAATTAATAAATTTTAATGACATTATCGCATTTATTATAACAAGTAAGTACAATAATTCTTGTCGGAATGTGTTAAAAGAAAGAATAAGTTTGAAATGTTCAGAAATATTTTGAGAAATATGGAGGAAAAAAAAAATATTGGATCACAAGAAAAAGTTCGTTAAATAGAGAATGCACTTCGCTATTTAGAGGTTATTTTACGAAGAAATTCACAAAATGTACTTGGTTCCAAGGAAAAGTTCACAAAATAGAGAAATTCACAAAATAGAGGTCCGCTAAATAGAGGTCCGACTGTCTATAAATTAAGTTGCTTTTTTTTTACCCCCGTTGAACATACTCATCGTAGCAAAAATATTTTTAGAGAACAAATGATAGGGATACAGATTATCCCAACGGGTCTCTCTGCATTCCTCCAGACCTCACACAAAGAAATTGGCCAGAAATAGCTTTTGCTCCGGCTGACTTCATTTGTTATCTGCCGTATCCCTTTGCACAACCCACGAACAACTCCGCAAATACAAGATCTTTATCTATAACCTTTGTCAAGAGAAGCTATTCCCCCCTCTATCATCAAGGCATTCACAAACATTTACTGATTTATCCAGCGATAGTCGTATGCGAAATGTTTTTAAGCATATATTCATTTATGTGATACGTGTTTTGTGGTTATTAAAAACAAGATGTTAAATAAACAATTACAAGATAAAAAAGAACTTTTTATATACCATGTTTTTAAATTTTCTGTTGAATCATATAAACTTGACAATTCTCTCCTTAACTAGAAGGTAACCCCTCATTTTGACGTCATAATACTAATAATGACGTCATAATGGAAAAAGTATATGAAAGTTAAAAAATATCCCGAATTATCTAACAATATTGCATTTAATCCACACCTTGAAAAAGCAAACCCTCTCATTATTTTTTATTTATTTAGTTTTTCATGCGATTGGAGTAGTAGACTGCCATCCAACCCGTCATTTTTGACGTCATAATACTAATAATGACGTCATAATGGAAAAAGTATATGAAAGTTTAAAAATATCCCGAATTATCTAACAATATTGCATTTAATCCACACCTTGAAAAAGCAAACCCTCTCATTATTTTTTATTTATTTAGTTTTTCATGCGATTGGAGTAGTAGACTGCCATCCAACCCGTCATTTTGACGTCATAATACATGCCATCCAGTTTTTTACAGCTCACTACGCGATATGAATACTTGAGCTACTTGATTCATTCACATTCAAGTTTGTTTACTTTCAGAATTCATCTCAAAAGTAAACAATTTTTTAAAAACTGTTAAATATATAGCTAAAAGCATCCAATTTTTCTTAGTCCTGAATGTTTTATAGAAAAATAGGCTGAACAAACGTGATTTGATGGAGAAGATATTAGTTTTTAGGTAAGAAAAAATTCTGATACACATCTGAAATTGAAATTAAGCCTAACCGGCTGTTTGTTTACCGAGGGCTTCAATTGAAAGATGAGTACAGCCCGGAAGTGTTATACAGAGACAACGGCTATTATATATATAATTGCACAAACCTTCACTTAATTTTTCCCTTTCACTTTCTTTTACTTAATTTTAATCACTTTTTAGTAGCTTTCACTATCCAAAGACTTTATAAACTTTGATTTTTATAATTTTTTAAAATTTTTAGCACAATGTTTTTGTGAACAAATTAATTTCACATGTATTCTGTTTTCAAAATCATCAAACACCGTTACGCAAAAGTGCAAGCATTGAATTCGATCGAGGCGCCACCTTGTGGATTTTTCCGGGTAAAAGTATTAAAATAATGCATTGTCATCGTGTTCTGAGCTATTCTAAAAGTTTCAAATATCTAGCTAGTCGGAAAGATAGTTAAAAATCGATTTCAAGTTTTGTACTAGACAAACACACACACACAAGAAAGCAAGTTAATAAAAACATGGTAATAATATGAACACACCAACTTATCGAGTTTCTTTCACCGTAAAAAAAAAAATTGTTTAAAAATAATGCACTTTTGCATTAATACTGAGATATTTTAAACTAAATCAAATAGAAAGTAAGAAATTTCTCTGCCAAGTGGCTTATTAAGTTGAATATTACATGTATGCTTTTTATAATGAGTTGTTTGTCAAGCTGCATAACCCTTTAACACTAGAATTCCTGGACTTTTAAAACTTACTACAATGCCTAAAAGGGATCATTTTGATCCATCGTCAAGACTAGGATAATGTTTCTGAACAATTGCTGTTTTTATTGGAAATATTTGTTTTTCAAACATTTAAAAATATAAATTAAACATACTGAAATTAAAATCAAATTAAATTGATATAAACATCAAAATTAAGCTGTTATGAACTTCAGTCATATAAACTTTTTGTCCTACACACTTGCCGCAAACGATTTTCCTACATTTGTGGTAAATATTTGATGTCTTACTTAAACTAGAATCAACATGAAACTAGCAACTGAAAGCAATAGTGGAGGTTATATGTAACTTACAACAGCTGATGATAATATTTAGGCCACAATTATTTTTTTTATTTTCGCATAATATATGAAAGGGTCATTTTGAACGCTAAAAATCAAATTAAATTGATATAAGCATCAAAATTAACCTGTTATGCATTTTAGTCAAATAAACACTTTTTGTGTTAGATATATATGTATGTAACTAACAACAGATGATTCGCATAATATATGAAATTGTCATTTTGATCCTGTCATGCATTCTAGGGATATTTTGTTTTAATTTTTAAAGACAGCAAAAGTAATAGAATAATATAACCTTATTTTAAATAAAATAATTAATTAAGTAAAGCCATAGAAAGCTGGGTTGTGAACGTTAAAAAACAAAAGTTATGAAAAAATCAAATATTTAAATCATTATTATGACTTCATCCGGTGTTCTAGTGATAACACATTTCCTTACGATAGATTGTGTGGGGTCAGTTATTTTATTAATATAATTTTATATCTTAGTGGACTGTATCAGAATCCATTAACAAAAATATTTAATATTCTTGTTTAAGTACAACTAATAAATCTTCTTACATCTTTCAATAAAGGTAATTCTGGAATGGCTTACCTTTAACTTCATCTGAATAATACTTGAATGATAACTCAACACTAAGAAATTTGGTTCCATGCATGTACCCTTAAAATGCATTTAATAATGGACTTCATTTTAACACATAACTGTTGAATTCATGACAGACTGAATAATACTTCGGAATTAGGTTTTGCAAAATGAATACTTGACTTTAAAATGTCAACAGTTTGAACAGTTTAGTCTGCACAGAATCTTTAACAAAAAAGAATAAACACAATCGCATCCAACAAAGCGATTTTTGAACTCTCACGTGACATTTCTTAGAAAAGAATACACACCACAACAGATTAAACATTTCTTAGCCATTTTCTTGCCATTACTCAGAATAGAATGTGCAACAACAACAGAATTCGAAACATTTTAGCTTGAAGTAAAAAAAAAAGGTTACATAGTGATGACTAGAAACACAGTTATAATACAAATTAGAAACAATATGATGAATAAAATGAACCAATTATTATAATGAATTATTTAAAATTTAAAATAAAAATAGTAAGTCTTTTATGAAGGCTGAAAAGTAAGGCTTATAGAAATATTCAATATATGATAAATCTCAATGAAAACCTTCACTCCCTTATCACAATAAAAATTTTCGTAAGCTCTATTTTCCTACCCCGTCAAGCAAATCATTTATTTCGTTCGTAAAGTAAAGTACGTGTTGCACGATTTCCTGCCATAGTCGCTCGTTTTGCAAAACGTAAGCTTTTATATTTCCCCCGAAAGAAAATTTTTGCCTAAAATATTTTTATAACTTCCTCGGAACGAACATCTGTACTTTTCACAAATCTAGATTACTTTGTTATCTCCTATACACAGATAAATTTATATTTTGAAACACGACGACATACGTTACGCACATTTTATGTTTATTGAAATTACATGAATTTCTTACAGTGCGTGTTCACCTGCCGTAATGTGAAAAAGTTTTTTCCGAAGGCAGGGAGATATCCAATTTTAGAAAATTATTTCATTGCGTGACTCTCTCTTACGTAACTTTTGATGGCTAAATTTATACACCATTAGATATTTATAAAACTAGACGGTACAAAGGTAGATTTTTGCCGGCATGGATGAAATGTAGAACTGGTCCTAAGGAATTCCATTGAAATTGTTTCTCTTTTTTTTTTATGTATCAGCTAGGCAGAGAAATGTCGTATAATTCTACAAGTGGGGGTAAAATTCTGTTGAAATTGCCCGTGCACACTTAATCATTAAACAAAAACCTAAAATTTCACGCAGAACTTAACATTTCAATTCTAAACTTAATCACTTTAAGTCTAAATTTAGATAATGTTTGGTATGACGTAAAACTTTAAAATCAAAATAATGTACCTAGTTGCACTGTCCTAATCGTATAAGCCTAGTCATGCTAAGATTAAGAAATGCATCTTTTCAGTTTCATAATGAATGCACGCCGCTAATGGAAGTACATATTCGTTATTTCCAATAATGGCATTTTACATAGTTAAGAAGTTATGCAAAATATCTGTTTTCTCATGGACAATTAAGTGCCTCAAAATGTAATTAAAACTTTCGCATTTAATAATCCTTTTAATGAAATTACTTCAAAGAACGAAAGTGAAATATTAGTTAATGAAAATAGTCTATGAAATGGATTTATGATAGCTAAGGTTACGTAAATTTCACAGAAAAAATACTGAAATTTTGCAGCAAAAAAAAATACGATATATAAAATTTCGCATTTATTATATATATATATATATATATATATATATATATATATATATATATACAGGTGGTTATCAGAATAATGGAAACACATATCAATATTAGTGGTGTTTATGGAAGTGCTTCGTATTCTTTAAAACACAAGTCTATGGACCATTATTTTTTATAGAACATAGTGTATACATTATTCTACTCTAAGGTAGCATTAATGAAACTCTGGGCATCAGGCTCTTTGGGGGATAGCGTAAAATGTCAGACCTTGTAGACCGTGCAGAGAGGGCAAATTGTTGAAGCGTGTCTAATTGGAGTATCTCTTACAACATCCCCCATAATTTTGGGTGTTTACCGAGCTATGATATCTGAAGTCATGATGGTATACAGAGTACACTGAAAGATATACTCTGTGAAACAGAATAGTGGACGAAAGGGAAAACTAAGTGAAAGAGACTGATGGCCTGCAGCCATGACCTGCAGCCAAAGTGACCGTAGAGCTCCATCTGAATCTGCAGGCCCCAGTATCAGTCATTACAGGTAAGAGAAAACTTCACAAACAAAACATTTACAGCAGAGTAGTAATTCCCAAGCCACTTGTAACAGATGTTAATACAAAACGTCCTGTACAGTGGTGCCACGAGCACAAACCCTGATCGAGTGATACGTCGAAATATGACATTTGGTTAGACGAATCATTGTTCATTTTGTTCCCCGCAACAGGACGTGCGTATGTCTGAAGAACTCCTACACAAGCGTATGATCATGCTTGTCTCATGTCACTTGTCAAACATTGAGGGAAATTTCTCAGGGTTTCGGCGGCAGTCTCGTGGTTTTCAAAAGGGATCTATTGTAACCCTGAAAGGGAGATTGACTGGGAAGGACTATGTCGAACTTTTAGCCGACCAGATCCATCCTACGGTGCTAAAGGTTTTCCTGCAGGAGATGGCGTTCTCCATGATGATAATGCTCCGGTTCATACAGCTAGACGTGTCAGGTCGTGGTTTGAGAAACATAAAGTCCATGTCAAACATCTTATCTGGTCCGCTACTAAACCTCAGTTACTAAACCTCAATATCATCGAACTACTGTGGTCTGTTTTAGAGAATAGAGTCAGGAATCGATATGCACAAACAGCATTTCTGCATGGAAATTGACGATTTATCCATAAAGAATGGTTAAGTATTCCTTTATCCACTATTCATGACTGGCATAATTCAATTCCTTAGAGAATTCAGGTGGTATTAAATGCCATAGATGATCTTATTCCATATTAATAAATAATTTCATGTTATTCCTAAATTCCATTATTTTGATAACCACCTGTATATATATATATATATATATATATATATATATATATATATATATATATATATATATATACATATATATATATATATATATATATATATATATATACATATATACATATATACATATATATATATATATATATATATATATACATATATACATATATATATATATATATATATATACATATATAAATATATATATATATATATATATATATATATATATACATATATAATATATATATATATATATATATATATATATAAATATATATATATATATATATATATATATATATACATATATAAATATATATATATATATATATATATATATATATATATATATATATATATATATATATATATATATATTTATATATGTATATATATATATATATATATTTATATATTTATATATGTATATATATATATATATATATATATATATATATATATATATATATATATATATATATATATATATATATTTATATATGTATATATATATATATATATATATATATATATATATATATATATATATATTCAAAAATATCGTATTTAAAAAAAATTACAATTTTACTGACTTGGATAAGTAAATATAAAAATTCTAAGTTAAAAGCTAACATTATAGTAGTCTACACATTATGTTTCTTAAGTCTTTGCCTTCTGCCATTAATTACTATGTTGTACATACTAAAATAGCTCAGCATCTACTCTGTTAACGGGACTATAGAGACTTTGTATAGCTAGCTACCTATGCAAAGTTAAGGTACCAGAGCTTCGTTGCAATTAAAATCAGTATAACATCAACAGGAGTCTCTTGGTCGACTACTGTAAGTTGACTTCAAGAGATGTTCTTAAATCTATTAAACTGATCCACAAAACTTAATGGTTGATTTTTACAGTCAGATTTTAGAACAAACTGTCCGGGTGAAATTCAGAGCAAATCTGGAGATTCGTCACTTAAAGACCGCGGATGGCCTTAGTGAAACAATTTTGTTAATAAATTATAGCAGTTGTTATCTACACTGCTGGCCACTGTAAATGCAACACCCTGAAGGAAACATGCAAATAACATGAAATTTACAACATGCATTAGCGGAGGTGAGATATGCAAATGATTAGAATTTCAGCGCAGACGCACATCACGCGCGCCCGTGGCGCCACTTCGAAGCGCTATTTAAGGCTTGGAAATTTCGACGATTTCAAGTTCGGCAATTACGTTTATCTTGTGGTTTTTTCAAAAAAACGATCAATTATGCCTCGTCGAAAACAGCGATCATCTTTTGATCAAGTATCCGAGTTCGACGGAGGACGGATAGTGGCCTCCTACCGAGATTGTGAATTATCTTTCAGGGAAATCGGTAGTCGTGTTGGACGAAACCAAACAACTGTAATGCGGATATGTGATCGTTGGATGCAGGAGGGTACGACGGACCGGCGTGTTCGATCGCATCCACCTCAGCGCACCACTTCACGTGATGACAGGCAAATTGTGCGCATGGCAGTGACGGATCGCTCAGTCACATCACGAACCATAGCACAGCACATGCAGTCTGTAACGCATCATCCAGTGTCTGCGCGTACCATTCGACGCCGTTTACAGCAGAGTGGTCTGTCCGCAAGACGTCCATTGCTTTGTCTACCCTTGACGCAGAACCACAGACGTCTCCGCCGCCAATGGTGCGATGACAGAAGGATGTGGACGGCAGAATGGAATGAAATTGTCTTTACTGACGAGTCACGCTTCTGTCTGCAACACCACGATGGTCGCATTCGAGTCTGGAGACACCGTGAAGAGAGGATGCTGAACAGCTGCGTTATGCACCGCCACACTGGTCCTGCACCGGGTATTATCGTGTGGGGCGGTAATGGATATCACTCTCGCACACCTCTAGTACGCATTGCCGGTACTTTAAACAGCCAGCGCTGCATCTCCGAGGTGTTGGAGCCAGTTGTCCTTCCTTACCTTCAGGGCTTGCCCACAGCCATATTTCAACAGGATAATGCGCGACCACACGTGGCACGCATTGTCCAACGGTTCTTCGTCAATCGCCAGATTGAATTGCTTCCCTGGCCGCCTCGCTCTCCAGATCTTTCGCCGATAGAAAACATGTGGTCCATGGTTGCTCTACGATTGACGCAGATTCCATCCCCAGCTGCCACAGCAGATCAACTTTGGCAACGTGTGGAAGCTGCTTGGTCTGCTGTACCCCAAGAACTCATCCACAGTCTCTTTGAATCAATGCCGAGGCGTGTGGCAGCGGTGATCTCCAACAATGGCGGCTACTCTGGCTACTGATTTTGGCAGGAACCACACTTCACAGAAGTCTATAAATTTAATCATTTGATACTTGGTCAACATGTTATCTACAAAATAAATTTTGTTGTGATATCTCTTGTCTTTCTTGGTGTTGCAATTTGGGTGGCCAGCAGTGTAATTTCGCTTAGAAATCCGATTATAGCAGAGTTTTCGCCGAAAAGTAGCAAAAAAATAATAATTTTCGCACTTATTCGCTCATATCGGCAAATTTCGCATTTATTCGCATCTGTTTCGTAAATACGAAAATTGCGTATTCTTAATGATAGCAGATAGCTATACCTAGATAAAAAATATTTACTTACATAATAATTATGCTGTTAAATTTTTAAGCAGACTGACTATAATTTCCCGTTTTCAATCGAAAGTTGATATTTTTTTATTTTCCTTAGCTGTCCTAAAAAGCTCTATTTTCTTTATTTGGATTGACGATATGTTATGATTCGGTTTATAAACAACTTTATATATTTGTATTCGAAAGAGCCTTTATTTATTGATTATTTCTCAAGTAAGTCTTACATTATTTGAGAAATACGAGAGTATATTCATTATATTTTCATATCCCCTAGCTGGCGAAAATGCATTTCCCTCCCCCCTGCAGGTGAAGAAAACAGAGCCGGCTTTTTTAAATTGCGAATAGCTTTTCATCACTAATTTAAAGCGAATAGCTTTACTTTTTTATTCATATTCATGACTAATAGTCTATTTCTGCTATGCTTCGTTTGCAATCAGCATTAATCTATGAGTCTGCTGGCAACTAACATTTTATTTTTTATATCTCAGTCAAATCATAGCTTTTCATGTTATTATTCGGACAACATATTCTGAGATTGAATTTTAAAAGTAAATATATATTTTGAACATATAATTTCAACTTCAAAGATACAAATAAATTAAAAAATAAAGTACTGAACTTTCCTCTAAAGACCGGATGCATGTACAGACGCATTTCGTAACATTAAAATTTGAAAATTTAAATCCTCATATGGTGCGAAATATACAAAACGAATGCATTTTTTAACTTATGACAAAATAATCATTTATAACAAATTCATTACACGCGGTTATATACAAGTTGTATGTCAATTGAAATGAGTATACCAACCAACATATTCGTTACAACATGGCCTGACAAGGATTCAAGAATATTTTAGTTTTTTATTTTGATATTTTCCGTACTCACCTTTCTAATCATATTCAAAATGTTCTTTATTACTTAGGATTTGTTTTTTATCTTTCAAACCGTTTATCTTGTTTGCCATGGGCGCAGAATTTGTGTTTATGGATGACAAAACACAAATTTGTGTTTGTCAAAAAAAAAAAAAGGAAATACTTCATAAAGGATAGTATTTTTTAATATTTTTTAATATTTTTTATAAAAAATATTAAAAAATATTAAATATAAAAAATTTAATATTTTTTATATTTCCATTAAAGTATCCGTACACCTTCCGAGGTTATTTTTTAAAGGTTTTGAATATTTTTTATCTATTTGTTACAATGGCATGTAAGTTAAAACTTAGAAAAATGTATAAAAATTTCAGCTGTTGCATTAAAATCATTTTTTTTCAGGGGGAGAAACTGGAAAAAATCTGGGGAGTGGGAATTGAGAAATCTCAATAATATACTCTGTTTATCAAAGAGTGTGTTGCCGCTCGCAATTCATATCTGTGTAAGCAAAAAACTAATGAATCTGAAATCATGATCATTGTCTACTCCGTTTATAAACATGTATATGTCAAGTATGCAATATGTTAAAGTACACTCATGTCCATAAACTAAGGATAATGCCAGCTCCGGCAAATAAAGGTTCAGAAACAAAACAAACGTGATTTATTCATAAAGCCCATTTATTAAACAAAAGATAAAGAACTAAAACGATGGTGTATGTATGATACCATTCATTAAAACTACAATTTTTGCTCCCTAGAGCAATTGTAAAAAATATCTCCTTTACAAAAATTTAATATTACATGGTTGGTATGATGGTTAATACATTGTATGTCTCCCATGCGATGAAATACAGTCCGTACAACGACTAGGTATACTGAGTATCAAATTATCGAGCTGATCTTGGGGAAGATTACTCTACTCAGCAAGCAATGCTCTCCCAACTTCCGGTACACATGTAGGAGGTAGTTGACGGGTACAACTGGTCGGCCAACCATGTCCCACACATGCTCTGTCGGATTCAAGTCAGGTGAGAATGCTGGCCATTCCATACGGGTGATATCCTCAGATTGAAGGCATTCGTTTACGATGTTTGTGCGGTGAGGACGGGCGTTGTCATCCATAACC
>OU015497.1:4906568-4924068 GCA_907164885.2 Dolomedes plantarius | reverse complement strand
TCCCCCCCCCTGTAATTTTTGATGAGTAGGCCCTGTTTAAAAAATTTTCGTTTTTAATTGATTGAAATATTATAAGAAAATATCTTAAAATCAATTTTGAAAAAAAAATGGAAATTGCTAGTTTTGATCCTACGCGACTCAAATAATCTGTCACAAATTATTATCAAGCGGAGAATTTTGAGTGGTGTAGGATCGAAACTATTAATATCCATCATAATGTTTGTTTCTCAGTAAGGTGAAAAGAACTCTATCTTAAAAGATATAAATTTGAAATTACCATTACAGAAATCTCCCCTCGTTAATTTTTATGAGTAAGCCATTTTTAAAAAAATTTCGTTTTTAACTGATTGAAACACTATAAAGAAATATCTTAGACTCGATTTTGAAAAAAAAAAGGAGATTGCTAGTTTTGATCCTACACGACTCAAATAATCTGTCACAAATTATTATCAAGCGGAGAATTTTGAGCGGTGTAGGATCGAAACTAGCAATCTCCATCAGAAGTTTTTGTCTCTCAGTAAGGTGAAAAGAACTATATCTTAAAAGATATAAATTTGAAATTACCATTACAGAAATCCCCCCTCGTTAATTTTTATGAGTAGGCCATTTTAAAAAAATGTTCGTTTTTAGCTGATTGAAATACTATAAGGAAATATCTTAGACTCAATTTTGAAAAGAAATGGAGATTGCTAGTTTTGATCCTACGCGACTCAAATAATCTGTCACAAATTATTATCAAGCGGAGAATTTTGAGTGGTGTAGGATCGAATCTAGCAATCTCCATCAAAAGTTTTTGTCTCTCAGTAAGGTGAAAAGAACCATATCTTAAAAGATATAAATTTGAAATTACCATTACAGAACTCTCCCCTCGTTATTTTTTTATGAGTAGGGAATTTTTCAAAAAATTTCGTTTTTAACTGATTGAAACACTATAAAGAAATATCTTAGACTCAATTTTGAAAAGAAATGGAGATTGCTAGTTTTGATCCTACGCGACTCAAATAATCTGTCACAAATTATTATCAAGCGGAGAATTTTGAGTGGTGTAGGATCGAATCTAGCAATCTCCATCAAACGTTTTTGTCTCTCAGTAAGGTGAAAAGAACCATATCTTAAAAGATATAAATTTGAAATTACCATTACAGAACTCTCCCCTCGTTATTTTTTTATGAGTAGGGAATTTTTCAAAAAATTTCTTTTTAACTGATTGAAACACTATAAGGAAATATCTTAGACTCAATTTTGAAAAAAAAAATGGAGATTGCTAGTTTCGATCCTACACGACTCAAATAATCTGTCACAAATTATTATCAAGCGGAGAATTTTGAGTAGTGTAGGATCGAAACTAGCAATCTCCATCAGAATGTTTGTTTCTCAGTAAGGGGAAAAGAACTATATCTTAAAAGATATAAATTTGATATTACCATTACAGAAATCTCCCCTCGTTAATTTTTATGAGTAGGCCATTTTTCAAAAATTTTCGTTTTTAACTGATTGAAACACTATATGGAAATATCTTAGACTCAATTTTGAAAAAAAAAATGGAGATTGCTAGTTTTGATCCTACGCGACTCAAATAATCTGTCACAAATTATTATCAAGCGGAGAATTTTGAGTGGTGTAGGGTCGAAACTAGCAATCTCCATCAGAATGTTTGTTTCTCAGTAAGGGGAAAAGAACTATATCTTAAAAGATATAAATTTGATATTACCATTACAGAAATCTCCCCTCGCGATTTTTCAAAAATTTTCGTTTTTAACTGATTGAAGCACTATAAGGAAATATCTTAGACTCAATTTTGAAAAAAAATGGAGATTGCTAAGACTACACGACTCAAATAATCTGTCACAAATTATTATCAAGCGAAATATAACCGAAATTCCAGGCGCAAACGAGCAGAGAATTAAATTATATTTTAGGACATGGGGCAATAACAGGAATTAAGCATCCTCTTGATTAATTCTCTATGAAAAATAATTATCGTTCTTTTTTCCAGGTCCCCGGAGGACAATTACTGAAGACGGCTTATACATTCGAAATCTCAAACCTTCAGATGCCGGAAACTATACATGTCGAGCTTTTGTAGTAACCCCTTACAACTCCCAGATAAAGGACAAGCACATAACGGTCCACGTCCATTGTACGGTTCGTTTGGACATTGATGTTTTTATGTCTGTTTGTAATTGCATGCGGCTTTCTTTCACCGTCGCTGTTTCCTATTTTACCTTTATTCATTGCCTTTTATCTTTTATTCATAACATATATTTTTCTCGTGCACTCTCGTCGAAAGAGACTGGAAAAAAAAAAAGGCTTGCATTTTCTTTTGGTTAGAAATTTCATTTTTAATATTTCTTTCATTTAAGGAATGTTTAATTTTGTTTGCGCCTTTTATAGCTGTTCGCATTTAATTACTGCATTCGCATATCACAACTCACGTTTTGTAAACGCTGGTGATATTCCTGTTAATACGAGCTGTTTGTTAATGAGCGATAAATGCTGTGAAAGTTGAAGATTGTACCGAGATTGAAGTTGCTAAATATCTCGTATATGTTTATGCTAGCTGAAAACCCGCGCTTCGCTACGGAGTACATTCAAATTAAATACAACGGTCAATGTATGCAATTAATGCCAAAAAGAATAAATATATATATTTATAATAAATGAGACGATCACTGTATACAATTGATGTAAATATATATATATATATATATATATATATATATATATATATATATATATATATATATATATATATATGTATATATATATATATATATATATATATATATATATATATATATATATATATATATATATATATATGTATATATATATATATATATATATATATATATATATATTTATTTATTTAATTATAAAAAAATCGTAAGGGATATTTATTTTTTTGGATAATATCCAATCGTCTGCTGCATTAGAAAGAAAAGGATTTTTTTGTCTATTTTTTTTGTCTATTTAGTTGTTATGCACGTGACGATAAATTTATTGAAAGTACCAGAAAAAGAAATCACGTGATCGGCATTTAATAAATTAAATTCTAAAAATGAATCTTTAAAAATTCACCAAAATTCAGAAAATCGAGGTAAAGGTTGGAGAAATATTTCATTTTAAAGGAAGTTTTATGATCTTTCTCGTGATATAAATTTTATAACCCTCAAAGTATTATTTTAAATGCAAACTTAAAAAAAAGTTACAAAAACAGCTTAAAAATTTAATTTTAAAAAATCTAAGGAGAATTTTTCAAAAACCTTTCTTAGTGCACCCCTACACCATAAGAAGAATCGCCCTGCAAAATTTCAGCCCTTTAGGTCCAGCGGTTTGGTCTGTGAGCTGTATATCAGTGAGTCAGTTACGGAACTGTTTTATATATATAGATTACCTATTTTACACACCATGATTTGTAGTTAACATAAACTAAATTTTCAGAACCAAATTTTCGCAATCATGACACACTCTTACAAAACACTTCCTAACTTAACTTTCACTTTGTCTGACTCCGAGTTTGGTGTTCTATGATAAAGCCACTGATTATTCTCTTCTTCTGTTTCTTATGGATTGTACGGTGTCTAAGTTTGTTTATTGATCAGATCATACTTATTAGAAACAATCCATTGGTTTTTAGACAGTATAGGCACCGCTGATGAAAAGGTGCTGTCAAAAACCTATTTTTCACTTATCTTTTCATGTTTTTGGTTCCTGGCTGTAGTGGTTTACGGCTTATACTGGTTTTTCACTTACAACTTTGTCTAATATATATATATATATATATACAAGATACGGCCATTAATTTCCAGGACTGATCTAATAACTCCCGAAAATATTACATGAAATACATACCCATTTTATATGCTTCGAAGTAACTCCCACCTATCGTAATGCACTTCTGTGCTCGGCCGTATAAGTTTCGGAAACAACTTTTAAAGTCCTCTTTCGAAATGCTCTTTAATGTGGAGGTCACCGTTTTCTTGGTGGCTTCGACATTCTCAGATCGTGTTCCCTTCAGTAAAATTGGCCCACCCTGAGGTCGTGAAGATGCAGCAAACTTTTCCTCGTTCCCAAAGCTGAAAGATTTGCCGAAGGGAACAAGATTTGAGGACGTCGAAGCCATCAAGAAAACGGTGACCTCCACATTAAAGAGCATTCCGAAAGAGGACTTTAAAAGTTGTTTCCGAAACTTATTACGGCAGGTGTGAGTTACTTCGAAACACATTAAATGGGTATGTATTTCGTGTAATATTTTCGGGAGTTATTAGATGAGTCCTGGAAATTAATGGCCGCACCTTATAGATCAAGTCACGAACATCAAAGTTAATCTGAAATTGCCGTAAATCATCCTTTTAACATCACGAGATGAAAAGGAATACGAAAGAAATATTTAACACTAAATCTCTATTATAAACATTCTTTCTCCAAATTTTGGCCAAATATCTTTAATAATAATTAATAAATTTAGTATCTGAATATTTATTCAGATACTAAATTTAAGACTTTTAATCTCAAATTTTACATTTCCGTAAAGGTGGGATATTATAATGCTTTCTTCGATTTCTTTGCCTGTTGCCGTCGTGTCCATATTAGTGCATCAAAGATCAAGGAACATCGACAAGCAGGAAACCCCCGCAAAGACAATCTTAGGAACTTTGAGTATAAAAGGTCATAAAATTCACGAACATGATCGATATTTTTAAGGACTGCACTGATAGATTGGAAATCGAATGCATGTTCTGAGCTGTGTGTCTGGAAAGATTGTGTACATATGCTGTATCTTCTGGCGTCATTAGGGTAGATTTTCCTTCCTTTGAAGTTTTAGCTGTTGAGACAATAACTCTTTGACTATTGGCAAACTGAGGAGAAAGCCTACCATTGGCTACTTTACTAGAGTCTGCCAAAGGGAGAATGCTAAACTCTTGCTTGGATCCCCCCGCTTTCTTAGCGAACTTTGATCTGCACATTCATTCTCTTCAGTATAGACATGGGGGGGGAGAGAGATCTATTGTAGGGTACATTATTTTTCCTCAGTTTAATAGTAATCAATAGCATATGAATATTCCATCACTTATTCCGATAAAATATTTTTATGCTTTTGTTACAGCAACCATAGTGGAATATACCATAGTATATTCCACTATATTCCACCATAGTGGAATATACCATAGTGGAATGCACCATAGTACATTGCGTTAAGACAAATAATTAGAGTTAACTTATTAAAAATTAGCAGCACGTTAAGATAGTAATTATATAGAATAAACCCAGAGTTAAGTCTTACTGGGGAGTTACCAAGATGTAAGTCTGACTTAATTTAAGTTTAAGGAAGGAAACTTACACTTACATTTTATGAACACCCCACGTGACTCGGGTGCACAACGTGTAGAACTTAAAACTTAGAAATAAAATGAAAATAAAACATGACTCACGCAACTACAATATTGACAAGTCGATTGGGGACACCAACAGTAGTCTTTATTCATTTTAAAATATTCCATCAGGATCATTCACTTTAAAAAAAGGTAAAATGGTGGAATGACATGCTCCATCTCTCTCGCTCCCAGCACCCGACACCACAGCTTTGGATTAAATTTTCTCGACATGTGTGGATTAAAAGTTTTTGACATATATATTTGAATAACTTAATCATGATGCCGCTCGCGTGGTATAGTGGTTTTAGCGTTTTGAGCTTCTTCGAATTGGTCTTGGGTTCAATTCCCCAATAAAGCTTGGTCGTTACCATATTGTCCACTTATAGCGAGCAACGCTGACTCACCAAAATGGTGCTTTCACAATACAGTAGGCAGCAACACTTCGTGGTGAATAACAAAAGGCCAATGTCTCACGACAAGTTCTTCAGCATTAGGAAAAAAGTTATTCACAATAACTTTCACTCATAGCGAGCTCATAGCGAGCAACGCTGACTCACCAAAATGGTGCTTTCACAATAAAGTAGGCAGCAAGACTTCGTGGTGAATAACAAAAGGCCAATGTCTCACGACAAGTTCTTCAGCATTAGGAAAAAAGTTATTCACAATTACTTTCACTCATAGCGAGCTCATAGCGAGCAACGCTGACTCACCATAATGGTGCTTTCACAATAAAGTAGGCAGCAAGTCTTCGTGGTGAATAACAAAAGGCGAATGTCTCACGACAAGTTCTTCAGCATTAGGAAATAATTTATTCACAATAACTTTGCATATTTAAGACATAATGAATTCTACTTACAAAAGGAAGGATAGGAATTAATATTCAACTTTCTCATACTCTACACTATTACTGATTTCAGATTTTTAATTTTTTGTTTTGTTCCAGGTGTTCACTCTTTGATCTTCTCTCTTAATGCATCTGATATATAAGTTAACACTTGTTTTTCTTGTTGCAGATAAACCAGTGTGGCATAACATAGATATTGACACGTTTTACGGTGTTATCGGATCAAAATCCAACCTAACTTGTGAAGGTCGAGCAGAACCGCCACCAACATTTGAGTGGTTTCGGGGAAGAACACTAATTGGAAATAGCCCAGTTCACAAAATTTTAAATGACAAATGGAGAAGCATTTTACAGGTAATTATCTTTTTTTAAATAATTATATTTATTTATCTATATTAATAAAGCAAGGTCCGGGTCTGTCTGTCGGTCACACTCTCCGGGTGTACCGCCTCAATGTGTGCGTGTGTGCGGCCTATGAAACTTACAGCCATGAAATGTGGCACACGGGTAGTGCAGACAATGGGAAATTGCACCTCGAAGCCCGAATTTTAAATTTTATTCTAGAAAATTTTTTATTTTATGTTTTGTTGCATATTTTATGTTTTTTTAACTTCAGATTACGATATCTCGGCAAAAAATGATCGTAGAATTTTGATCTTTTTACAATCTAAGACTACAGACATTTCTCCTTCAAACAAGACCTCATTTGTTTAAAAATAATTTAAAACAGACTAATATTTTCATCAAAATATTAAACCCACTTTTTCGAGAAATTTACGCACTTTTGAGGATCTACGTTCGATGCTCTTCGAATTTTTATCTTACAAAGAAAATATTTACAACATCTGGAAGATGAAAGCTTTCTCATTCATATAAACATCATTTCAAGTCTCTATCTTAACATTTCGATTTTTAATTGAATTTTAAAGAACACAAATTTTCTTAGCGGTTCTTCAAACGCGAAGAACGACAAATTATTCCCTTGGGTAATAAACAACGATTGAGTCATTCATTCACTTGATTCATTCATCGTCTTCCTTTGATGTCTTGAGCGTAGCTGGGCGAAGCCCGGCTAGTATCTATATATTTTCTGAAACACGATTATTACTAACACTTGACCACTGAAATCTCTCTCATGTACAGTATTGTTCTATTTGAAAATTCATGTAGTGTGATTTGGCTCCCTTCGTAAGTGCAGCGGGACAGCGTGTTTAGAGTGACCGTTTGGCTGTAAAATAATGCCAGATTTCTGTTACTTAACTATTTATCTTCATGATTAACGGAGATGTTATTTGAATAACGCAAATTTTGTATAAATACGAGTTAAAATCGTAGTTAAAATGATATGTCATATGTGAAAGAAATTTGTGATCAGTAATCACAATATGATTAGTAATTGAGGCCATCTCAGTGAGTCTGTAAGAAATATTTTTTAAATCAAAGGAATATCTTGAATCGTATAACAAAAATTATATATATAATAGCCGTTGTCTCTGTATAACACTTCCGGGCTGTACTCATCTTTCAATTAAAGCCCTCAGTAAACAAACAGCCGGTTAGGCTTAATTTCAATTTCAGATGTGGATCAGAATTTTTTCTTACATAAAAACTAATACCTTCTCCATTAAATCACGTTTTTTCAGCCTATTTTTCTATAAAACATTCAGAACTAAAAAAATTGGATGCTTTTAGCTGTATATTTAACAGTTTTTCAAAATCTGTTTACTTTTGCGATGAATTCTGAAAGTACACAAACTTGAATGCGAATGAATCAAGTAGCTCAAGTATTCATATCGCATAGTGAGCTGTACAAAAATGGATGGCAGTCTACTACTCCAATCGCACGAAAAACTAAATAAATAAAAAATAATGAAAGGGTTTGCTTTTACAAGGTGTCGATTAAATGCAATATTGTTAGATAATTCGGGATATTTTTTAACTTTCATATATTTTTCCATTATGACGTCATTATTAGTATTATGACGTCAAAATGGCGGGTTACCTTCTAGTACTGTATAGATTCGGCATTAAGAAAACCGTTAGACATTTATAACCAACTGTAAATAAATATTTTGGAAGAAAGTTCATTGCTTTCCCAAGCTTTCACTGCAGTTTACTCACATAATAAAATTTCTGATAGAAGGTACGTCTATTTTAAGGCGTGGGTTACTCAAAAGTTATTTACAGCAAATTTACTCGGCGAATAATTTATCTTTTGTCTCATATGCGTCTAACTTTCTCCCTTATACTTAAATGAATTTCGCTGTAATTGGCATCCTATTGTTTTACGGTGGAATCTGTTTTAATAGCATGTACAAACAAAGTCGTAAACGTATCACTTACGCCTGTTTTACTTATTTCTTCTATCAGTTATGTTAATTTCCAGACTGAATAAAGGAGCAGTGCGTATTAATCTACGTTAAGAAGTGATTGCTAGAAATCGAAAAGAATTGTCTAACCCCTCAGCGGGCGCGACAATTTTTGGGAACACCAGCAGGCGCGCGTTGCATAAAGTGCAACATTTCTTTCAACCTTGATTATTCCTTTTGTAATAAACTTTCTTCTTTCAAATCGAAAATATTAATTCAGCGTTTTATGAAAAGATATAAAATGTTGATAATATTGAGATATATTTATAATTAAAGGCCAAAGAATGCAGTTACAATCTCCTTATTTCAAAACTGTCTGGTTTAATGCATCTAAGGACAACTTGCGAATGGATTCCTATTATGTTCAAAAACCTAAAAAGCAATGAGATTGTCCATCTTCGTGATATGCGGGATACCGTGTAATAGCTGCACATTTGATTTACTACATCAACTCATAATTTTGTCGTATTGCAATCCAGTATAATCGTTGGTTTACCACGGTTAAACCACGACTAACAATGAATGGAAAAGAATACAATGGTCAGAAAATCAGACCTGCATTAAAAAAGGGTGTAGCTATAAATAGAAACTGCTTAGAACATTCAAACCTTACTTGTAAAAACAAACCATTCAAAATTACGAAAATGTTGCACTTTATACACGGGCGCGCACGTTAAAGGGTTAAAAATTATCGTACATACCCTAACATTAAACACGAGTCAAAAGTTGTATTTTTGTAAGAAGATATAATATATTTTAGTCCCAATTTGGCATACAATTTAATACTTAAGAAGTTCGATGCAGTTTATTTTATTTATCTTAAATGTCATTGGTACCCTGTTATGCTTCTTTTAAAATATTTCTGAAGTTAATACAATAGACGATAAAATGTTTCAGAAAAAAATAGTGCTAAAATAACGATAATTCTTTTAACAAAGTGTGCATATTTTTTAATCATCCTTGTTAAACTATGGAACCCAGATTATCTTTTGACTTATAAGAAGAAACACGAAAGAAATAGAATTATTGAACAAGTACCGGGTGGTTATAATTAAACTTCCCCTATAAAAGGCATCCTACAGCGCAAACGGGTGAACGGAATGCAACGAAATTTTGTATATGGGCTATACACGAGATGCGCTCGCGGAATTTCGAAAAAAAAAATAGTTCCAAAATATCCACCAGAGGCCGTCTTTTCGGGAAAAACATGAAATTTAACACAATAAACGACCAAAACGGAATACAAAAACAATATTAACATTTATTGACTAGTTTCTGATCACCTTGTCATCGAACCACATTAAGTAGAGGCAAGGGAGAAACAAAAACAGTTCAGTTTGCGGAAAGAGGGACAGATTAGGACGAAATTGCACAAGAGGAGCAGTTGTTAATCGTGTCCAGGACGATGTAGGCAAAGCTGCTCCACGTGACCACCTTCATTCACCTGCAAAATTTCAAGTCGATGGACAGTGTGTTCAACAGCAAATCGTAACTGATCAGTTGTGAGGCTTCGCACATGAAGCGTTGTGGAGTTCTTTAAGTCATTCAACGTCGTAACACCTCCACGATACACCAGACATTTTAAATAGCCCCATAACCTGAAATAGCACTGAGTTCCAAGCCGTTTGGTCGTTTATTGTGTTAAATTTCATGTTTTTTCCCGAAAAGGCGCCCTCTGGTGAACATTTTGGAACTAATTTTTTTTTTTTTTTTTGAAATTCCGTGAGCGCATCTCGTGTATAGCCCATATACAAAATTTCGTTGCATTCCGTTCACCCGTTTACGCTGTAGGATGCCTTTTATAGGGGAAGTTTAATTATAACCACCCGGTATATTAAACTCTGTAATAACAACAGATTATGTCAAGTTATTTGGGGAGAATGAATTTCCTTTCTTACTAAAAAATCAAACATATCTTCACCATATTTGCAGATATATACAACTCCACTATACAAAGCAACTTTGTGCTAGTTTGCGCCCTTGCTATGGAATCTTAAGCAAGGCATAGTTGATCAGCTGGAAAAATATTCCAAATTTAATCTGCAGTCATCTCTCTTTCTTACAAAAATATTTTTTGAATTCCTTACATAGAAGTGATATAAATTTTGTTTCAACCGTCGTCTATTTCTATGATACATCTGTAACGTAATTGAGGTAAACTTTAAAAGTGCAGTTATTTCAAATGACACTCAGTTTTAATGTTTCGTAATGATGGGCGCTTTAATATTTAATATACCATTAAAAATTAACAGTTACAAAATGGTCTAGTATTTCGCTTAAAACTATCTGTTTTAGAATTTCACGTAATATAGATAGATATGTATGTGCAATTAAGATATAGCAGTTCTTATTATCATCATAACACATTAAACGTCCGCATAAACAATTAAGACTATGATTATCTCTCGGTTAAGTGCATATAGTAGAGCTATTATATATATTATAGACCTGTCCTAATTTTGAAGGGGATATTTTTTCTTATTTTAGGTGAAAATCAAAGATATATCAGCTTTTGGAACTTATCTGTGTCTAGTTAGCAATTCAATTGGAGAAATACAAAGAGAAATATTCCTATTAGAAGGAGGTAAGGAAATTTATCAATTTTAGAGAATCAGGATTTTTGATATTTTTTGATAACTGCATACGTTTTATTTTAGATTGTTTTCCCTTATTTACGTACACACACACACTCTCTCTCTCTCTCTGTGTGTCTCACACACGCACTCATATTATATATAGGTCAGGAATTGGTCTAGTCGAGCAGGATGATTACAACACAGTACATTTATTGAAGTTGGATATATAGGGACGACACAGGTTACATTTATATTTACAAAGGAGATTAATGTATCATTACGTCTTGATACAACACGTCTTAGGAATAGTTTCTTTTTAACAAGTCACCATCGTTTTAGCATTGCACCTAACATTATACACAAGTCCTTCTATACTTGATTCAATTTCCGGTTCTACTGCGCGCCAAGAATCAAAGTTCAATTCAAGCAAGGCGAAATCTCTGTCTGCAGCATGTCGTCACAGGCGAATACATTTTGAAGAATGGGGTGGAGGAAGACGGCTCGATCTACATATATATATATATATATATATATATATATATATATATATATATATATATGTGTGTGTGTGGGCGTGGGGGTTAACTGACTAAAGTCACCAAAATGGTATCGCAAGTAATAGCAAGTCTCTTCTCATCACTTTGTTCGATTATAATGTGGGTCTGGCTGAAAATGGCGGAGCGTAAAAGTAACGAATTTTGAAGACATATGATTGAAGGCAGTTTTTTAGAGGCTTGTCGGCGAGATACACTGTAGAGCAGTGGTCCCCAACCCCCGGGCCACGGATCGGTACCGGTCCGTGAATCAAATGGTACCAGGCCGCCCAAGGAACATTATATTATTTCCATTTTATTTACTCTGGTGTATTTCTCTCGGTTTAGTGCTAATTTATACCTTTGTAACAGAAGAAACCTTGTAACTATTTTAAATTAGTTTATTATTTATTAAACTTTTCAAAATTATGAATTAAAATTGCAGTCATAGCCCCCCTCAGCGGGCCGTGGTAAAATTATCAAACGTTGACCGGTCAGTGGCGATTTCAAGGTTGGGGAGCACTGCTGTAGAGGATTTAAATTTGCCAAGTCCTTGATGCAGTGTACTGCCAGAAGTATACTTATTTGATCATATAAATTATAAATACATTGTTTATACACATAATGTCACACATTCTCAGCGTCGGTCGGTAACTCATTTGGATGACACATACTGTCTATTATTTTTTACCAAACTATATTCATATCTATTTAATTCAATAGACATCGCATTAATAGATTTTTTTAAATGGATTTGAATGACTAATCAATTTAGTATGCATAACTCTTCAATTTTAATTTCAAAATGTATTGGATACACACCTTTAAAAAGTCCATTACGCCACTTTACTACGTTTCGTTTAATCGTTTCATTGTTTTAGAATCAAATATTTAAAATAAACTAGGAAATTTTAGGATGCCAATCTTTATTTGCCTCTTATTCTCCTAGTCGAATTAAAAACCTTAAAAGGAACTGCTACTTAATGCATGTAGAGAAGAAATGACACATATTACATACTACCTGAATATCCGTACTTCGCTACGGAGTACATTCAAATTAAATACAACGGTCAATGTATGCAGTTAATGCCAAAAAATATATATATTTATATTAAATACAACGGTCAATGTATGCAATTAATGCAAAAAAATATATATATTTATATTAAATACAACGGACAATGTATGCAATTAATGTCAATATATATATATATATATATATATATAATAAATACAACGGTCAATGTATGCAATTAATTTGTATGTTTAATATACATAAAACATACTAATTAGAATTAAATTCTTTTAAAACTTCCATCTCAATGAGTTACTTTTTATCTTTTACCGTATTTTAATATTTTTTGTCAATTTATTTCGTTGTTAAGCACGTGATACAAAGTTAATTTAAAGTATCAGTAAAAAGAAAAGAAACCACGTGATCAGCATGTAATAAATTAAATTCTGAAAATGAATCTTTAAAAATTCACCAAAAATCAGACAACAGAGGTAAAGATTCGAAAAAGATGTCACTTTAAAAGAATTTTTATGATCCTTCTCGCGATATAAATTTTATAACCGTCAGATTATTATTTAAAATTCAAACTTAAAATAAGTTACCAAAAACAGCTTAAAAATTTAATATAAAAAAAATATATAAGAATTTTTCAAAAACCTTTCTTCGTGCACCCCTACACTATAAGACTAATCGCCATGCATTATTTTAGCCCTTTAGGTCCAGAGGTTTGGTCTTGCGTTATCTGTCAGTCAGTTACAGAACTGTTTTATATATATATAGATTATGTAATATATATATATATATATATATATATATATATATATATATATATATATATATATATATATATATATATATATATATATATATATATATATATATATATATAATGTTCCTGTGTGTATCGAAAGCATCACTATTTTGAAAAATTTCACATAGATGGGTATATATTCAAAGTAATGCTTTTGTAAACAATTCTGCTGCTATGTTAATTGACCACGAAAGACACGAAGCAACATTTGAGACCATGATAATCTTGATATTCATAACGATTCAAAAGTAAATCAGCACACTCTTCATTCTTCATTTATTCCTAGACATAAAATTTATCTGTATCCATTTTTCAGATAACATCTTTCAAAGTGCCTCGCAAATCTATTCGAGGAAGCAATTTCATCTTAACGCCAATGTCTCATCTGTCGCATTACGAACAGACAATTTCTTTATATTTCTTTCTCATCTACACTTGTTCTAATCATAACGTCATAAAAAGTCCCTTCCATTAAGAGATTGATCTCCATGCGCTGAAATCATAAAGTTTTTATGTCGTGTTTTCGCTATACATAAAACTATTGAATTACTCTTTCGCCTTATCATTTTGCACTAAACTAGACGAGAAAATATCATAGTTTCCGTAATGAGCCTCTGGTAGTAAGCATTATGTTCGAGTAGGCAGTTTTGCTGCTTGTTTATACGGATCTGTTAATGTCAAAACTGTACAGATTCGCTTTTCAATTCATTTTATTTAGTTTGAAAATGAAGGTAAATTGTTCTCCATTTCTCTCCTTAAGATTTATTTTATTTAAGCGGCCATGCAATAAGTGCATAAACCCAACATTTTTTGGCGGAACTGAGTCGGGTTTTTTAATAGGAAATTGTGATATTCTTTCTGTGCACTGAAATACATAATTTACTGAATAAAAGATATTTTTAAAAATATAAAGGATCGAACCCCTTTTGGGTGAAAATGATTGGAGATGATTACTCGCTATACCACGGTCAGTTGCGCTCCCAGTATTTAATCTTGGACGGGGAGGAGCGAGTTGAGCGGATAAAAATATTTAAATGCAAATTCAGTATTCATAATGCAATTTATATTTCTTTTTGGGGGCCGGGCAGCTTGGCCCAACCCCTGGGTGTTCTTCTGACCTTGGTAGTTCGATTTGTAAACTACAGACTTTGGGATTTTCAGCAAAAAGCTCGATCGCCGTCTATTCCGGGACTTTCTTACATAGCTATCGTACCGTTTGAAGGCACGTTTAGGCTCTGTGCACACCAGAGATCCGCTGTCGTTGCGGCACCGCAGTTGCGATCAGGGAGTACCTAGAGTTGAACTAACCGACTCACACGGACGACGCCTACGTCCGTGTGAGTTGGTTAGTTCAACTCGCAACGGACGTAGGCGTCGTCCGTGTGAGTCGGTTAGTTCGACTCGCAACGGACGCAGGTGTCGTCCGTGTGAGTCGGTTAGTTCAACTCGCAACGAACGTAGGCGTCGTCCTTTTGAGTCGGTTAGTTCAACTCGCAACGGACGTAGGCGTCGTTCGTGTGAGTCGGTTAGTTCAACTCGCAACGGACGTAGGCGTCGTCCTTTTGAGTCGGTTAGTTCAACTCGCAACGGACGTAGGTGTCGTCCTTTTGAGTCGGTTAGTTCAACTCGCAACGGGCGTAGGCGTCGTTCGTGTGAGTCGGTTAGTTCAACTCGCAACGGACGTAGGCGTCGTCCGTGTGAGTCGGTTAGTTCAATTCGCAACGGACGTAGGCGTCGATCGTGTGAGTCGGTTAGTTCAACTCGCAACGGGCGTAGGCGTCGTTCGTGTGAGTCGGTTAGTTCAACTCGCAACGGACGTAGGCGTCGTCCTTTTGAGTCGGTTAGTTCAACTCGCAAAGGACGTAGGCGTCGTCAGTGTGAGTCGGTTAGTTCAACTCGCAACGGTCGTAGGCGTCGTCCGTGTGAGTCGGTTAATTCGACTCGCAACGGACGCAGGTGTCGTCCGTGTGAGTCGGTTAGTTCAACTCGCAACGGACGTAGGCGTCGTCCGTGTGAGTCGGTTACTTCAACTCGCAACAGATGTAGGCGTCGTTAGTGTGAGTCGGTTAGTTCAACTCGCAACGGACGTAGGCGTCGTCCTTTTGAGTCGGTTAGTTCAATTCGCAACGGACGTAGGCGTCGTCCGTGTGAGTCGGTTAGTTCAACTCGCAACGGTCGTAGGTGTCGTCCTTTTGAGTCGGTTAGTTCAACTCGCTACGGGCGTAGGCGTCGTCCTTTTGAGTCGGTTAGTTCAACTCGCAACGGACGTAGGCGTCGTCCGTGTGAGTCGGTTAGTTCGACTCGCAACGGACGCAGGTGTCGTCCGTGTGAGTCGGTTAGTTCGACTCGCAACGGACGTAAGCGTCGTCCGTGTGTGTCGGTTAGTTCGACTCTATGTATTGCCTGATCGCAACTGCGGTGCCGCAACGACACCGGCTCGCTCATGTACCTTATGGGATTCTAGAGTTTGCTAAAAGCTATAAAAAAATCTGAAAAATTCACCGTAAAACGATAAAGGATCAGCCGTAAATGAAAAAATATAAGAAAATGTTTTTAATCCAGTATACAATATCATTATCCTAAAAAGGGATAAGTGAAAATGTCATTCGAAAATGAGCCTTTCTCAAATTCCACGATAGTTCACTTGGCACAACACTTATCTAGATGTCTTGAGACGTTATTTCGATGCTCAGCCTGGGGTTAATGTTATTAAAATCTATATTTTGTTGTTGTGGCTTATGCCCCTTGACCGACTATATATTGGATCCTTAAAGTCCTTAAAGGCTATTTGGCAGAGAGGTGCGGCTCCGGTTATAAGTTAGCACCACAAGGGTCGGAGTCTGACTTGGCTAAAGGACAGGTCCCGTAATTTTGAACCGAGTCAAGTGACGAGACCGGTACACTTGACCCCGCACATCCAGAGGTAAATTTTGAGAACTCCGAGGACATTGCAGCCACTACAGATAGTTCGTGCTCCAGCCGCCATTAGCGTACACAGCGGTGGATTTGTTAGGGACCAGCATCGAACCAGAGACGTTCAAATCGCTGGCTCGCTGTCTTTGCCAACTGGTTAAGTCCATATTTTAATGTGGTTTAAACAAATGCGGAGGCACTTTGTCTTGAAGACATTCGCCTATAATTCACCTCAGTTTTACTGGACATTTTATTATGCGGGCACCATATAGGCGGACCAGCATTACTCCTATGAAGGGACGACAAGAAGGGAGGCATTTTAGTTGCGCTTCGCCGGGATTCGATCCGAGCACCCTCAACACCGAAAGCCAGCGCGCTATACCACAAGGCCGCCACTGGCCTTCATACTCTTAATATAAATCGTCGCAATAATGCAAATCAAACGCAATAAGTACTTGGTGATAATGGCCAAAGTGTTGATTGCTTAGTGTCCTTTCCTCACAAAAAAGGAAAATAAATGAGTCAGTCTAACAGCCGCGGATGTAAGTCATTGAGAATTATTAAACAATTATTTAAATTTTTTCTGTAGTAAAAAAAAAAAAAAATTAAAGAATGAATTGGATATTTTTTTCCACATGACAAATCGGTTAATTCCTTTAGTCACGAAAATTTTGTAATAATAATAACGATGACTCGAAGGATATACTGTCTTATATGTCGTCAGATAAAATCTACATCTGCGATAATACATTCTATAATGTTTATTCGAATTTATATTTTCAGAGGAATTTAAAAAAAAAACAATGTATATTATTTGGTCACTTTTCTCCACTTTTTGTTTTATGGAATTAACCGATTTGGCAGCTCATATGATAGTGTCACGATGAGAATAAAGTCTGAGGAAAGGTCTAAAATTAATTAACTTCATATTACTGTACCGCGTACTTTACATACTGTACGTCCCCCTCTAAGCAAGTTCAAATGACACGTCGAATGGGATATATTACACTTTCGACACCACACGATGTACGAATCATTACATGACTTCTGCAATTGCCAAT
>OU015497.1:4864068-4904068 GCA_907164885.2 Dolomedes plantarius | reverse complement strand
GAGACACTATCATGTGACCGAAACATAAAAGCAGTAAATTGATTATCACCAGCACCGAAGCCTACTGAAACTGAACTTCAAAATTAAATATTTTTACCGAATAAAATCGTACAAACTTAAATAAAAACTAGTATTTATAATAATAATTATAAAACGTAAATATTTAAAAAGAAACTCAACACTTAATTTTCCCGTTATTTATTTATTTTATTTCCAAAATAGAAAAAAAACAATATTTTAGATTGTGTACCATGCCCTACAACAATTATGCGGCCGTATGGTGTGTCAGTGCACATCAGTTTTCGTGTTCCTTCCAAGTTTATTTCCGATACATTTTTATGATTCTGTTTATAATCAAGCTTTACCTGTTTTCAATACACAATAAATGTTTTCTAAAATTAAAAAAGATTTGGAGTAGATTATTTTAATCTAATTTCATTAAAATGTTAACAGTAATTGTGCTATGTATGAAAAGAAATACATCTGTTACAATTAATAGAAGAGGACAAATATGTAAAATATTTATGGAACCCAAACATGTTTAACAGCCATATATGAAATCAAGTAATATATTAATTAACCAATTAATATATATGATTAATATATATGTTTATTGGTGATTTGTACATACACGCAAGGCGCTGATTTCCAAGGCACTGATGCCAAACGAGGTCATGAGCAAATCACAAAAAGTAATGTCATGAAGACCATAAGTACGTTTTTTAAATAAGAAATTAGATGAAGCAGAAGATATTTTTTTCAACTATCAGGGTATATTTTTTTCAAAGTCCAGACCCACAGTGGACAAATAGATCAACTCTTGTAGTAAAATCCGTTTCAAAATATTTTGTTTCAGCAATGCGGGGTACTTTCTAATGAAGACAGATAATCCACGAAAATCGTTGGTTTCTTCCAATGGGGGTCACCGTAGATGAACCTGTGCCATTCCCTGGCACCACCTCAAATTTGATCGAGCACTCCTACGGGTGGCATCTGGAAGGAACGTACCTTCTCCCACCCCCTCTGACCTGATAGAAAGGCAAGTTTCGAAGTGTAAATGCCAAGTGAATAAAACACGACCGGCAGTTAAGACGATTTTTCTTAGATTGATATCTCCTTAATGTTTTTAGGCACAGATTTAAACATAATTTCAAAATTGCTGTCTCACAGATTTGGTTAGAGTGAGGAAGCAGTCAGTATAAATTAATTTGTAACTACACATTATTTTAGTCGATATATAATTTTAATTTAATTTAATTCGACATGATTTGTCCATATGTTAGCTTAAAAAACATCTTTTCGGAAACATATTTTAAGGGTTCTAATACTGTTGTAAACAAGGGTGTTTCTAGTCTTTCTTAATAAGTTTTATGTATTTACGTAGGCTCCGGTTAGTTTAGTTGTCGTGGTGCGGTGACCGTAACGCTTCCAGCAAGCAACACCTGGAAAATGAGAAAAGGATCTTTTTTTTAAACGAAGGAATATCTTTTTTAACCAAACATTTAAACTCCTTTAAATATTTTATTATACAAATGTTTATATAACGCGAACAAATTAAAGGAAGTATTCTTGATGGTGAAGGTATGTCAAGATCTCTAAGCGTTTAAAAGACACTTTGGGTGTTTTTTACTGAGATTTAATGAAAAACGTGTATTGTTAGCCCCATTAGACGCTATCAATAAAATATTTTATCTTTAGATGTTTAATTCCCTTTTAACGATAGATCAGGATTATCTATATATATAAAATAGTTCCGTAACTGACTGACATAGAACGCACAGACCAAACCGCTGGACCTAAAGTTCTGAAATTTTGCATGGCGATTCTTCTTATAGTGTAGGGGTTCACTAAGAAAGTTTTTTCGAAAATTCTTCTTAGATTTGTTTAAATTAAATTTTTAAGCTGTTTTTTAACTTTCTTTAAGTTTGCATTTAAAATAATACTTTGAGGGTTATAAAATTTATATCACGAGAAAGATCATAAAAATTCCTTTAAAATGAAATTTTTTTCGAATCTTTACCTCCATTTCCTGATTTTTGGTGAATTTTTAAAGATTAAATTTTAGAATTTAATTTATTAAATGCTGATCACGTGATTTCTTTTTTTGGTACTTTAAATAAATTTATCGTCACGTGCATAACAACTAAATAGAAAAAAATAAATATTTTTTTTCTTGCTAATGCGGTAGACGATTGGATATTATCCAAATAAATAAATAAATATCCCTTACGATTTTTTTATAAATATATATATATATATATATATATATATATATATATATATATATATATATATATATATTACATCAATTGTATACAGTGATCGTCGCATTTATTATAAATATATATACTGTATATATATATATATATTGGCATTAATTGCATACATTGACCGTTGTATTTAATTTGAATGTACTCCGTAGCGAAGCGCGGGTTTTCAGCTAGTGTATTCATATAATGGCGTACTTAAAAATAAATTTTGAATCCTTTTCTTTTTTTTTTGTATTGAGACTTTCACTGAAAGCCATTGGGTAAGAAAGCGCATACGGTGTAATACGATTTTATAACGGGCTGTATACACAAAGAGTAAACTGTAACTATAAACCAAGTGAGAAAATTTACTGTTACCCTGAATCACGTAAAAAAAGATTAAAACGATGGGATGCAATTTCAGAACGCGGGGAACATCCTGTCAAAATGAAAAATCAAATTTCGCAGGGAAAATAACATACGTTGCGTTATAAAAATGCACTCTAGTGCACAGAATGATATCATAGACCCGAAATCCAATCTTTTTCCTAACTATAAATTCCTTGTAAAGAAAACTGAATGTCTACTTTTTTATATTGCGCAATATACCTTCTGAAAGTCATATAAAAATGTGAGCAATTTTCGTCCATGCTTGTAACATTATCTGCAATCGGGGATGGGGGACTCTCCTCTAACTGAGCAGAATAAAATTAGGTAACACTGCATCTGAACACTCGGTTATATTCCGAAGATTTTCCGGAAAAAAAAAATGGTAAGGTGTTCTCCATATTGTTCGTTATTACAGGAAGAGTTAGATTCAATAAGCAATTATAATTAACACATTAAATGTCATTTCGAAGAAAAACTTTTATTAGCATTCTTTCTTTTATTTCTAGCATTTTCTTTTATTAGCATTCGACTGTATAATTATACTAGCAGAAAACCCGCGGTTCGCTACGGAGTACATTCAAATGAAATACAACGGTCAATGTATGCAATTAATGCCAAAAAAAAATATATATATATATTTATAATAAATGCGACGATCAATGTATACAATTGATGTAATATATATATATACATATATATATATATATATATATATATATATATATATATATATATATATATATATATATATATATATATATTTATAAAAAAATCGTAAGGGATATTTATTTTTTTTGGGATAATATCGAATCGTCTGCTGCATTAGAAAGAAAAATAATATTTTTTTTGTCTATTTACTTGTTATGCACGTGACGGTAAATTTATGTAAAGTACCAGAAAAAGAAATCACGTGATCGGCATTTAATAAATTAAATTCTAAAAATGAATCTTTAAAAATTCACCAAAAATCAGAAAATCGAGGTAAAGGTTCGAAAAAGATTTCATTTGAAAGGAATTTTTAGGATCTTTCTCCTGGTATAAAATTTATAACCCTCACATTATTATTTCAAATGCAAACTTGAAAAAAATTTACAAAAACAGCTTAAAAATTTTATTTAAAAAAATCTAAGAAGAATTTTTCAAAAATCTTTCTTAGTGCACCCCTACACCATAAGAAGAATCGGCATGAAAAATGTCAGCCCTCTAGGTCCAACGGTTTGGTCTGTGCGTTGTATGTCAGTGAGTGAGTGAGTCAGTCAGTTACGGAACTGTTTTATATATATATAGATTATTATAGAACAGTGCTGGTGCGGATTTTTTTCTTATGCAACACAGCACCTGAACAATAGGTTATAATCCAGTGCTTTTTCAGATAAAATGAGGAGCCTCAATCCAGAGGAAACCTCAATCATTTATCTATACGAAGTTTTAATGCCTCAGGGTAATATTTTAATAAAATATCTGCTCACACCTATTTTGCTACATTGATGCGAAATAATACATGAATACTATAGAGTTGGAGCTCTTCGAAATTTAATTCCGAGTTTCGCAGCGTAGGAAGCGGTAAGTTGAATTCAATGAATAATTACAGATAACTATCGCATTATATGCCATGTTAAAGAAAAACCTGAATGTGCAGACGCAGTTCATCGCATTGAATTTAATGAGTGTGTACATAAAATATATTTGATATTTCAGTATTTTCTAAAGTGTTTGCTAAAAGTTAATTCCATTACTACTTTTACGGCAATTTATGATTCATAAAGCTCTCGTCTTTGCTTAAAAAATTAACACCTATAATTTCCTTTTTTATAAATATGTTATACCGAACAAAACCTCGCATGCATGCATGCATGCATACACACACACACACACACATACATACTGTGTTAATATCCTTAAATTGCTAAACAGAGGAGGTACATATATTTTTCATATGCGACACAGTCTCTATGATATTTTCATGTAATGTATAGGTTAATTAACCAATCGATGTTGACATATTTTGAGATAGAGTAGATAATAAACAAATGTGCATAGTGCAATAATTAAGTGATGTACAAAGTAATTATTAACTTGAGGGAGTGTTTATTATGTACAAATGTATTCGCTTTATTATCATTACGTCTATTTAAATATATTTTTCATACATATAATTGCCGTGTTTAAAACCTCCATTACACAGAGATGTTTAAATTCGGCAGATAATAAACCAATTTTGGTCTATTTAATTACAGACTCAATCATATATTAAATACAATGTACGTGTCAATGATAAATTCTATTTGTAGTATAACAGCAATTTATTAATACCAAATATAGTAACCGATGGCATATATTGAGTTACAACGGAATAAGTAACAAGTCTTTTGTTGGAGTGACTATGAAGTACAACGTGAGAGAGTGTGAGTGTATCAATGTATCTCATTTCATTTTATATTTTATTAAATTATTTTTGTACTTATTAAGGAAAAAAACAGTAAATATAAAATAAAAATAAATTATTTCATAAACTAAATTCAACTAATTTCAACGTCCATAAATTGTATATATACAAGTTGCGCCTATAAAGTAACCGGACATTTTTTTTTATAAATAAGAAAAATATTACTCACCTTCAAATTAATTTATTTCCTCCAAAATAATCGCCAAAGGAGTCTATACAAATTTTCCAACGTTTCTTCAAGTCATCGAAACACTGTTTATAGGCGTTGGAACTAACCGTTCGCAAGATACGCGTAACATTTGATTTAATATCCGAGATGTTTTCAAATCTCTGTCCTTTCGTGTCCATCTTAAGCTTCGGAAAAAGGAAAAAATCAGTGGGTTATTTATCACTTTTATTGAAAGATTAGAAAGATATTGTTTTACAGAAATTGCTGTATGGGGCCTAGCATTATCGTGTAAAAGAAACCATTGCCCCGAATCAAGCCGTTCCTTCCTAACTCGCCTTATCCTCTGTCTTAATCGAAAAAGCAACTCCTTGTAAAAATACTGACTAATTGTTTGATTTTCAGGAACAAATTCGTGGTGAATAGGTACTTCGTAATCAAAAAATGCAAAATCCATGATAGGACAGATATTTGAAAACGTCTGGGATATTAAATCAAATGTTACGCGTATTTTCCTAAGGGTCAGTTCCAACGCCTATAAACAGTGTTTCGATGACTTGAAGAAACGTCGGAAAAATTGTATAGACTCCTTTGGCGATTATTTTGAAGCAGATAAATTTACTTGAAGGTGAGTAATATTTTTCTTATTTATAAAAATATGTCGGAGCTACTTTATGGGCGCAACTTCATATATATATATATATATATATATATATATATATATATATATATATATATATATATATATGACATTCAAGATGGACATATATATAAATAATGTAATAAGGGAATGAGTTTAATGTTGATCATAATTTACTTCTAATAAATAAATACTAATTACAATTTATGTGGAAAATGCTATAATCCCTTTTTATGCTATATTATTGACTTTATATGAATAAAAAAACTGTCTCCTTTTTTAATTCTAAGATAATTTTTATCTTGCAGTACTTCCAAACGCACCCTCTTTCACTTTATCAAGCGAAGAGCCTGGGATATTAGTGGTTAAAATATTCCAATCTCCATATGATTCTCTTCCAGTAACAGGATATAAAATTCGATGGAAACAAGTTACAGATTCCTGGAAGTATGCCAGAGAATATCTTACGAGCAAGGGTGAGTAAGAATAGAAATTTTATTCTTCAGTCTCAGAAAAGTAATGTCCCAAAATGGAAGCATACATACGCCACGAGTTAATCCCTTACAATCGTGTACTACTTCTATAGTATAATATATTATTCTTCGTGTAAAACAATTTTGGAATGCACAGTGCATAAATAAAACGTGTTTGTTAAAAATTATCAATATGCAGAAGTAGACTTATATATATATATATATATATATATATATATATGAGATTTTAACTTAACTGAAGAAATAAAACTTTTCTAAATTTTCAAAACCTACGTAAATACAACTCAATAGACAGACTTAGAAACACTCACAAAAACACACAAAATACCGACTTGACGTCACAGGGGATCATTGTATCACATGTGATACTAAAAATTTTAACAAGTGAATATGCATTATTTGCGTGAAAATTTCTTTTATTGATATAAATAACTGTTCTTATACAAAGAAAATGTATATTTTAAAATTATTCTAATATTTGTTTAATTAAGTAATAAAAAACTTGTTCCGACGACGTACAGGCATCGTTCTTTGATTCAGTGACGCTAGAATAAACACAATCATGGAAAAGTACTGCCATCAGTTGACGAGAAGAGAAATTTAAGAAAGGTATTTCACTTTGTATCAAATGTAGTGCAAAAGAACCGAGAATATATATATATATATATATATATATATATATATATATTGCCCATGAGATACAAACAATATTACCTATAAAATGTACAGTTTATATTACTTTAATTAATTGACCTAATTTTAAGATAAAGGTATTGCCTTAAAGGTAGTAGAGAAAACATGTAAAGAAATTAATAGTACTGTGTTTCAGAATTACATATCTGAATAAAAATATGGATTTTTCTCAAAATACACTTTGTTCCCTAAAATAATTTACATCATTTGTTGTAAATATCATGCATGGCCTCTCCCTAAAACAGTGATTCCCTACCAATGTGCTGTGGCACTTTAGGGTCTCGTAAAATTGGCCAGAGGTGACACGAGATTTTTTTTAGGGGGGGGGGTAAACAAAAAATGTTAAGAGAGCCTATTTAAAATAAACATTAAGTCGAATTAGCTACCCCACAACATCCCGCTCACAACTGTTAGGCTTGATATCAAACATAGTGCACTAAGAATGCATCGCAAGTCTCACATTAATAAAACAAAACTCTCTGTAGCAATTTCCATTATAGTCCTCTAATGTAATACTATACTGAATCCTACGGTATTTTTGAAACTCTGTTAATATACACCATTCGGCACTTTCCCATTATACGGACCCATCGCCAACCTCTTGGCGCGGAAAAGCCAGTTGATTCCCCATTCCACTGACCTGTCGCCAACGCAGTCGACTCTTTGCGAAACCATGGATTAATCTCTGAAACGTCTACTTTTTAAAATGGAGTTCTAAAGTGAATACGATATGGTGAAAATGAATAAATCTGAAGTGAATCGTTGTTAAATGTAAATGACTCTATTTACATTTTTATATTTAATCCTGGTCTACTATTATCTACACAGATTGCTGGAGAGGGTACGTAAAAAAATATCTCTAAGACGCGGGTTACATACATTTGACTGTTAACCGTAAATACAAATTAGTACTAGATCTGCAAACTATCGTGAGTACCCAATACATCAAAAGGCTGCGGGGTTCATGTAGTAGATAAACAAACAAGGACGGGGGAACGAACAGATCGCATTTATATTCGTACCTCGCACAGTTCGCACTTTGAATGAAGATCCTTTTGAAGCAATGTTGAAAGGAATTTCGAAATTTATGCCACCGAAAATATAAATGTAGTTATCGATACTTATAAACTCGTTTTTAAAAAAATATGTGATGTGATAAAAATGTGCGTATTATCATTTACTCGTTTAATATCTTTAATTGGCGACTTTGTGGTATTATAATTGGCGACCTCTCGCGTGACGTCGGCGATGGGTCGTTATAATGGGAAAATACCTTCTATTCTAATGTTTTTCATTTATAACTTTTAATAAATGAATAAAATCAGCACTGGAGTAAGTAGTTATTTCATCTTAAATTTTAAATGTTCCTGAAATATATTTCACTTTGATATTGAAAAAATTGAGAAATATTAAAATTCTAAAGAGTGTGCCCTAATTTTCTAACGCTATTCCCAAGGGTGCCTCAAACATAAAACGATTGGGAATTCCTGCCCTAAAGCCGGTCTAATTAGCACTCGTTAGCAAAAATTGACCGTCTATTACAAACCAAACCAACTCTGCTCTAAAGCATACTGAAAATAATTTTTGCATTTACGAGTACAACATTCACATATCAGCAAAACAAATATTAACATAAAAACACTAAAAGACAGTAAGTAAAGATGGTTACTTGAAAGGCAACTTGGAAGTTTCGTTTCTACTCGAACATGGCTTGGACAACCCCCTAGGGTTTTACCGGATAGTGCATGAAGCATATGTTAACCAGTACTTCATTGGTGGCATCAGGCATTTCTTCCATGGCTCGCAGAATTACCGATTAGTTCCCCAAACAATATGTCTAGAGCAGGATTGTAAGACCACTTATATTCGAATTCCTTGCTTCTATAATGTTATTAATTAGTATAATTTATAGGTATGTGGTATGCCGACTTCCTTGACCTTTTAGAACAAGTTTGAGTCAATTCCACGTCCTACGTAATCTGTTCCATGAAGTCATCGTTTGTTCCCGTAATATTCTAAATTCCGCATCCCTTCAAAATCTTCAGTTATAATCATTTATGTATATAGCAATAAATAAAGAATTCGATCAAACATATCTGGATACCGTATTTCCCCCCTTTGTGATTGAATTTTTTTAAACGACGGCATGCGGATGTTTGAACAAAGAGAACCTCAAATTATATAACTTTAAAATTTCCAACTACACTCTCACATAAACACAGTATGAGATATAGTATGCAATGCTAAAGTTCAATTGGTATATATATTTTTTTTAATGTAGCTTATTTCTTATTTTCTACGATAGTTTTTATTTGACCACTTAGCTTTAAAAGCTGCTATTGAGGAAATTTTTTAAAAAAAAATTGAGTCGTAAACGCGAAGCGTTAGGACTAGTTTTGCATTTAAATAATATACAAGATTCAGTCAAGTATCTGTAATACTTTAATACACTCATCGGTTCAACCCCTTGACAAATAGTTAACAGGTATATCCAGAAATTAAGTATCTTAAAAATTGTCACACCATATCTGGCTGTCTGCATAATACACCTCATCTTATTATACACATCATATCAAGTCTGTTACATGACGCCTGTTTGAAAATTCCCAAGATAAACTTAAATTACTCGTGTGTATTATATCCCTCTCTTTCTGTATATATATATATATATATATATATATATATATATATATATATATATATATATATATATATATATATATACATAAGTATGCATGTTGAAATGTGCGTGTATGTGTTCTAAAATAAATCCCCCCCCCTGAGTTTTATTGATTTTATGTTGGTCTTTCGTTCAGGCGTTTCGATATTTACTTTATCTAATAGAATAGATTAACTCTAAAATTCTAGTCTGACAGACAGAAATATTAGTTTGCTTTTCTTTATCTAGTAATATATTCGGATTGGGCATTTTGTTTTCTTAATATTTGCTTCTTGTTTTAGTATGTATTTTGAGCCATACTTGTTCTAATCAATATATGTATGTCAAAATTTTGACACATTTTGGTACTTTTCTGTTTAACTGTTTGCTGCTTGTCCAAGCGATACAGACTGGGTTTGGAGCGCTGCCGAAATTATAACTCGCGAGTTACGGACGGATGGTTTTAGCGTCTGAAATTTTTTTCTTTCCGATGGACACCGTTATGGAGGAACTTAATCTTACGTTATAATATAAACATTTGTTACCATTTGTGCTGTATACTATGTTCAAAAATTATATGCTAATGTTTTTTTTTCCTGTCATGGGTATTTTTTGCAGGTACAGAGTTCGTCATTCAAGATCTCAATTTCGACACAGAGTATGCAGTGCGAGTGAGCGCAAGAAATGCCATAGGATTCAGTAACTTCACCGAGACTTTGGTGCAAAGGACTAAAGGTTTAGTAGCAGAAACTGTTGTCGACGGTAGCAGTGTATTGTCTTCCACATTCAACCATTGTCCAAGACCTTACAGTCTCTTCCAAAACATGGTCTTGCTGATGGGAACTTTCACTTCTCTTACACTGATCTTCCAGCATCCTGACGGTATGGTGTCTTGATCACAAGGTGGTTCCGAGACTGTGTAATTGAGTGAATTTTTTGTGATTATGACTCAAAATGAACAATGGAAATGGGAGCATATCTTTTTACAATCCCTCCCATCAAGCAAAGTTTTAATTTTAGGAACTGAAATCGCACAATTCCGTTATTGAGAATCTGTGTGCCCCCCTTAATAGAACTCATCTGTTAAGAAGCAGAAATGTAAATTTCAAAGAAGAACGTAAGGTACCAAAAAAAAAAAGGAGACTTTTGGAGATACGAATAATTTTATGCTTCAGAGCGAATGGCCAATTTGAACTATATCTTACAAAGTAATAAGAAAGTCGCGCAGGACAAAGATATTATAATATTTTTGCCAATTATTGGATAATCCACTGGGGATATGTACCAAGTATTGAATGTATCTCAGAATATATATAAAAAAAACGTATGGAACCCAAATGAAGGTGAATGTTATGATGTTTATAAATTGACTGATATTGTGCACTGAGTGTGATTTTATGTATGTTTAAATGGTGCTCAAGCTTTGTCTATCCAAAATATATATACAAATATGTATTGTTACAAAGGCGGTTGTAATATTTATTTTATATGTCACATCTGTTTAAGGAATAACTCTAAATACCCATTATATTCAAAAGTGTATAAATGGGTGAAATTTAGACATATCTTAGTTGAAATATTAAAAATGTTTAAAAGACATATCTTAAAAACGCTTATTCCAGACAAGAGCTGTGGATAACTTTATTTAAATACGCATTAAATAATTTGCAAATTTTAAAAATAATGACACTCCTTCCATATATATACAGAAATCCTAGATGTGTGTTGAAATACTAAAAAAAACTATATATATTTTCTGAAATAACAGGATTACACTTATTTGCATTACAGAATGCATTTTAAAATTTCCCCTAAATATATACCATGTGATCTCTAAATTATTACGCGTGAAATTTTTTATTTACTTTGAGAAATTTGTAAAAGTAGTTGCTTGATCATATGTTTTGTTCTTTTATTTTCTTTGATTCGCCCACGTTTCGGAATTTTATTCAAAATTATGCTTTTTAAAACACTGATAATTGGAGATAATTCATTCACTCGAACTGATTTTAGCAACACAATTTTCATATTATTATATAACTGCTATATATAAAATTATGTAAAATATTGTTCAACCGTTAAGTGAGTGTAATATATTTAAGAATATCTGAATCATATATTTTTATGAATATATTGTATATATATTTTAAGCTTTACTATTTTGTTTTAACATATTTTCTCAACAAATGTCTGACAGTAGGTATATGTGCATATATATATATATACATTTTTATAAGTTATGTATATATAGCATATACTTACGATAAAGCTTAAGCCATTTGCTGGTACAAAATGGTATTCGTAAAAGTAGTGCAAAAAAGAATTATAAAGTAAACTATATAAGATAAAATTTAAATATATATATATACATAAATATATATATTTATCGGTCTCTTAATAGAAAAAAATTGAGAAGTATTTAAAAATTATTGATAATTTTAATAAAATATATTTTAATTTAAACATTTCATTTAAAACACAGCGCACACTGAATTCCACTTTCAGAGCAGTGGCCTATATCATTTTATTTTATATGAGTGAACAGTGATATGTATTCATTACTGCTGTGGACATACAATTTTGCACAACCTAAAGGCTTAACTGTGTGAATCAAACTCATCTATTCTCTCTTGCTGAACTATATCTTCTTCGTGAAATGTTCAGCAAAACCCTGTATCAAAATGTGTTATTCTTATGAATGTGCTAAGAGCTCATTTACTAAAATCTTCAACATTATTGTATTATGTTAAATGTCTTTCTCACACAAATAAAGAAAGTATTTATGGAAGAGTTCCTCTCTGATTTTGCCGTAAAAACAATAGATCCAGTTTTATAGACTATTTTATAATAATACAAAAATACTTTTTGTTTCTAATTTTTATTAATTAAGCTAATTTTTCCAATACAAGTAGAAACATGAAACGAATTTAATGTGCTAACTGCAAATATCTTCAATCGGAAAGGAATAACATTTTTTTGTAAGTTCTGTAAATAATAAAAAAATAACTTATAACCTTATGTTAAAAGCTTAACAGTTGTTTTGTTAAAAGCTTTAATCTAAATCCTTACCAAGCATTAAACCTAAATCTGAACTACCATTCAAAACGGGAAATATAGGAAATCTAGGTTTCCACATTTAAAAATTTCTCTTCTTTCTAGGGTAGTTATTCTCAACCTGGAGGGATGCACGACCCCGGGGAGGCATGAGTGATATTCAGGGAAGGCTTTCAAAAAATATGTGTACAACATTTTTATAACAAGGCTTGTGAAAGCGAAAATTGAAATCAGCGTATAGGTTCTGATAGTTATCGTATTTTTGTTACCTTTTCATTTATTATTTTATGATTGCACTGATAGAGTGATATAAACAGCATAGGGCTTTTGCGTTGTTTACTGTTAAAGTACACTTTCATAGTCACTTTCATAGTCAGCGCTACAAGAACATGGTCAACACTTTGGGTGCCTGGGCCACTCATGTAGCTCGCTCTTAACCCTTTCAGGGGTAAAAACCTCCACCGTTTGAACGGTGCAGATTTCCCCCCCCCCCGGTTTTTTTTTAACCTAAAGAATCTTGAAAAATTTTCCAATTAAAGGTTTCAAAATGTTTTTACTTCTTTAAACTGATGACAGATGGCAGTACTAGCCCTTTTTCTGCTTATTTAAGTAGAATACATTGAATGCAAGACAAAAAAGATTAGATTTAGGCGTTTGCACTGTTCAAATGGCGCCCCTCATAGGGTTTTAAACTAGTAGCTAGCGTATGCCCCTTGGCCTTTCTCAGCTTTCATATTTTGATCTTTCTACAAATTTCAATCTTTCAAAATTTATGTGGGTATATTTCGTATCTGGGAAGCCGAGGGGGAGAGGGGGAAAGACATCTTCTGAAGGACATTCAAAGGTAGGTAAATTGATTTCTCGAACTATGCGGAATGGATACTAAATACCATAACTCTTATTCTAGTGCTTGGTTTATTTTTGACCAATTGCCTTATTCAGAGCTGGTTCTGTCTCTTTATTTGCATGTAAAATTATTGTTTTAATAAGTAATTGAAATTGGAACATTCCAGGTAAAAGATCTGTTGAGTTTCAGGGACTAATTACGGGTTACCATTGCGGAAGGGATTTTGATCGGCCATTTTTACCACCTAGCATGTATTAACTGAACATGAAACGAAACAAAATGGGCAATGATCATCCTTTTGGGTATCTCGTATAGATTCGGTAGAGGGTCTTCCTTTCGTATTCGAAAAAGCGCCACTGAATGCTAACATGTCTACGCTGGGTATGGGTACGTTAAATATGTAGGCCAAAAAGTCTCTTCCGGGGGTGTAGAGAAAGGAGAAGGGTACGGGTTCGTCACATTCGCTCCTGGGGGTGCTCGGAGTAAATTGTGGTGGCAGCATATTTACTGGTATGAAATCAACCTCACAAGGCGTTAGTTGCTATCCCCAGTCTGGTCGAACTAGATCCACTATATCCACCACTACCACTATATCCCCCACTGATAAGTTTGACTTATCTCCTTCAACAGTGGTAATGTGTACCAAACCTAAAAATCGTCTATACAACAGCAGCCAGGTATCCGGCAAAACCTGGATTGTGAAAAGAATCCATGACGCCTAAAGTGTTTGGGACTCGACCGATGGCGGGCCAATCTAGCGGTGGACAACTATTATGGATATAATGATATGAAGAAGACTATATCAGAGAGAATTAAGCATCGAACTTTTTTAAGGAGAGCACTTTTACAGCACATCTGCAACTGTAAACATTATAAATTTATCTCGTTGAATTGTTGCTGGTGCGCTTCCTAACTGGCTCAAGTCCAAAATTTCGTCAACCGAAGCGCAACTAGATGATTGCCAACTCCTCGTCAGCGATGGGGGTTCATGGCGTTTGAAAAAGATTGTACCGTTTGACCGCTGGGAGCCACAATTTAGCCGGAAGGTACTATTTCTTGAAATAATTGACAACGACATGGATAGATTATATCGCACAACGCATTGCATCGCATTTATCTTCTATGGACTATAAGAACCAGCGTGAATCCCTCCTTCCAATTAAAAAAAATGCGATTGGAAGAGATCAGAATTTCCCTTATGGATGACAAAATTCAAATATGAAGTAACAACGCGACATGATACATCCGCTGTGCATGGTATCGACAGTTCGGTATGGTGATGATTGTGTCAAGTTAGGAATAGCTCTTTCCTAGGAGGTATTATTCTCCTGAGGCGTAAAGCTAACAGCATAATTCTACATCGTATCAGATCTTTCTTCATGACTCTGCCTACCATTTTACAGCCGTACTCTTCAATCCATGCTCAGCATGTCTCAGCACGACAGTGTTATATACTAAAAAAAGGCTTATTTGTTGTTCTAAATGTTTAAAGATTATGAGGACGATTTTGTTTTACTCGAGTACTTTAAGGACGTTCTTCGAGCTAAGTCAGCCTTCTATCTGCTGGTCCTTGAACAGCAGAATCTGTCACCCTTATCCTACTATCCATGAATTTGCAGTCCTCAGTAGTTCATGCTGCATCGTTTCTCCGCGCAGATAATCCTGTTACTTTGCTGTCTGTCCTGGTAAAGGTCTTATCTTCAAGGATGATAGAGCTGAGCAGACTGCAATATCTGGGTTTGCCAGAGTTTTGGTCACTGGAGGTGCCTAAAATTTGAATGACAAAACAAAATTTTCCCACTTGTAAAAAGTGTAATACTGAGCAGGCTACGCCTGTTCACGCTCTAACTTGCTTATATTAGATTTTTATTTTTAAACATAATATGGAAGATTCCTGCCCTCATTGCGTCTATGGCGGGCCCATGACTGGATAGCACCTCAGTATATGGGCTGCTTTTCTTGAATGTTTCCCTTTATGTGTTACTGACGGAGTCTTTGGCGATTGTTTTTATCGTTCACCTTTGTAATGGGATGCTCGTCGACTTATGACCGAGAGGTCGGAGATAGGCATAGGATAAAAATAAAATCATTTAGGGATTTATCTAATTATTAAATTTATCTAGGGAGGACTTTGTTACCGATTCTCGCCTATTAATGGATCTCCTGAGGATTTATGGGCTCCTGAACCTGGTCTAGCGCCACTAGACGAGAACGGATTAGGAATAACAACAACAAAAATGCTCAAGTCTGCAGCTTCCTGCACTGCCCATAAAGATATCTGAATTTTGACAGATTGCGGCAGTACGATCCAACATCTTCAGAACTGGCTTCATAATGGTGATAGAACTTCAATCTCTGTTCTGACTTTACTGCAAGAGCTCTCAAAATACAATGATATCCATTTGAAGTGGATCCCATCGCATAGTGGTCTCAGCGGCAACGAAGTGGCTGATACCCTGGCTAAGGAGGGAACTACTATGTATTTGACCTCTAACACTTTTTTTGGAGATCTGTTCAAGCGTTAAATCTGCCATCTCTCTTTCATGGCAATCTCCTCCAACACATGGGTGGCATTATGGCAGACAGCCGGGAATAGCTATAGCTTTTGTGCATAATCTTGCTCAACAGACTGCTTTTTCAAGACTCCTAAGTGGTCACCTGAAGTGCCTTAAATTTGATCAAGGCAATAAGATCTTCCCCATTTGTAGAAAATGCAACATCGATCATTCCACCCCTTACCATCTTCTTTCTTTCTTGGGGCTTGAAAAGGAGGATTTGACGCAGGTTCCCCTCCTTGTCTTGGATTTTTTAAATGTTTTCGGTCTCATGGTCTAGCGTATCGGCTAGATTAGATAGGATTAGTAACAACAACAATAACACAACAAAAATGCACCATCAAGATTTTCAAACTCGTCATGCTTTAACTATTGGTTGGTTTGCAGTGCTACGACGATCTTGTATGACAAGAAGACTAAAGTAATCCGCACGTTCATCTTAGTGGTAAATCCAAACGGACAGCAAAACCCATGGCTGTTGGAGAAATTGATCTAAAGGCTCTGGTTACGGATACTAGTGCACTACCCATTCGTTCCTCATCCAACTTTTGAACCATGGAATAATACACTTGAACTATGATATCGAATAACTGCGGTATAAGTGAAGAAGCCTTAATAAGCAGGGTATGACCCCTTTGGTTTTAAGGTAATGTACTAATGAAATATTCCATCCTCGTATAAATCAGAAAACAAATTAAAAAAATTGTTTTGTTTCACCACGAGGAATATTACATAATTTTCCATTCGGACAGAATCAATTCTGAATTATAAAACGGAAAATCAAGTAATAATACATTTTTAATGACGACATAAACTTGTGTTTCAACTTTTAGCTTAATGTATACGTTTTCCTCATGTTCTGAAAATAAAAAAATTATAAAACGAACAAAACATGTTCAATGTCTTCTAGTATTCAAATGAGTATGTAACCGTCAATAGATCTCTATTAATTACAAAACGATAGACAATGAAAATGGGAATGAGAATCACTGAAGTAATTTCGTTATTACACCCCAAAAAAAAAGAAATTATGCCCAAAAAGAGAAATTATGTCATTATTTATAATCAGGTTATTATTATATCGGAAGATTTGTTTTCCTTCACGTTTTCTTTTTTTCTGGTTGATAGAACATCTCGAAGAAACTGTATCAGGGGATCTGCTAAGTTTGTTTAAAAATATTTTGACATCGTTTCTAAGGTATTCTTAGCTGTATTTTGATATATATAAAATCTAAGTGAATGTATTTAAATTACTTCCACTTCTTTAAGGGGACTTAAATAGTGTCTATTCAAGAAATAGTAAGTTTTTCTTTCGTCTGATTGATTGTGATTGCGTCCAGATATCAAAATGCATAGAGTTATGCGGGTCAATGCAGAAAATTACATCGTAAATGTTCCGGAAAACATTAAAATGTATCTCGTGGAAATTCAGCGCTTTAAAAAAATAATACATACAGTTTAATTGTTGCAAATATAAACAGGCATATTTTTTGTTACGAAATACACTGGTGAAATAAATTAAGAAAATTTGCTTATTTTATCGAATTTCATGAAAAGAACTGAACTGAATGTAAAACCAGTGCTTCAAGACTAAAATGCAAATATTGTACGTAAAATACGTAAGCGTACACGTGTGTGTAGGCGGAGCCAGTAAAGAAACAGGCTTTATAAGAGCGCGTAAGTTAAGACGCATTTCGATCGCTAGCACACCTCGGCGAATTTCTTGGAGTAAAAATGAGTAACCACCAACGTTTAGATGATGGAATGAGGTGGCGAATTATGGGGAGGCTAGAAGTAGGCCAATCTCAAGTCCAGATTTGTAGGAGTTCAATTTAACGCCCAGCGTCGTGTGTAACTTATGGAAACAGTTCCAGGATACCGCATCCATCGAGAGAAAGCCTGGACAAGGTCGTCCAAGAGCCACGACGTCCAGAGAAGATCGCCATTTGTCGATTATAGCGAGGCGTAACAGGAGTGCTACAGTTTCTCAGCTCTCTCGGGAGTTGTATGCAGACACAGGAACCCGTGTATCAAGGGTGACTGTTTCCAAAATACTATCATGAGAGAGGGTTGTTTTCAAGAAGACCTGCTGTTTGCGTCCCGCTCACTTCTACGAACAGGAGAAACCGTTTATCATGGTGCAGAGAGCATAGAGATTGGAGTACGGATCAATGGGCGACCGTTTTCTTCACTGATGAGTCCCGGTTCAGCCTAAACACCGATTCTTGCCGTACGTTCATATGGAGAGAACCAGGGACCCACTACCTACCTTCCAATATCCGCGAAATCGGCGGAGGAGGTTTAATGGTGTGGGCAGGCATCATGTTGGATGGCCTCACCCCTCTCCATGTCTTTGAAAGAGGCACTGTGATTGGTGTGAGGTATAGGGATGAGGTCTTGGAGTACTATGTTTGCCTTTTCAGGGGTGCAGTTGGCCCTGAATTCGTTTTAGTGGATGATATCGCGAGGCCACATAGAGCTCGTCTGGTCGATGAATTTCTAGAGAGTGAGGATATTCGCCGGATGGATTGGCCAGCCAGATCTCCAGACCTTAAACGTTAAGAGCATGTCTGGGACGCTCTGGGGAGGCAATTGCAACTCGCAACGCCCCTCCGAGAACCATCCAGGGAATGAAAACAGCGTTGCTGAACAAGTGGGACCAATTGCCACAGGAAATGATAAACTGCCTTATTTCAAGTATGAAATCACGCTGCGAGACCTGTATATCTGTAAGAGCGGACCATAACCCCTATTAACCCATCTATTAACCCATTTTTTTGTTTATTCTGCAACCGCTGTTTGATACCTTTCGACTCCAACGAGTGTTACGCACGATCATGCGTGTGTATTACAATTATTGAATGGTTATTTGTTTTGTATTGTATCAATCTATGTACATATCAAATTTCATTAAAATCGGTACAGTAGTCCTAGAGATAATCGACCAAGTCTGAAAATTCTCTTAATTTCTTACACCAGTGTAATTGGTTAATTGCATAGCCGTAACGTAGAATCCTATATAAAGAGAGCAGAATTACAAATTAAATCCTTCATCGCCGGCATATTTTTATAAGTAGTGATATGAAAATACGTACAGATAATTTTTTGTTCGTTGGGGAACAAGATATCATATACAAGTGACTATATTGATTTACAGGTGAAATTTATGCAGTATTTTTGCTACTTTTAACAGCAGACATAATATGTATTTTCAATGATCCGGTTAACACAACTCTTATAAACAGTCCATCATCATATATGTTCATATAATAGAACATTATGACATCACAGAGTAGAAGTATCATATTAATATCTGTAGACTTGGTATTTAGATTTATTCGTTTGTAATTCAGTGTGCCTTGTATTGTATCCTTTTCTCAATAAGATGGTATAGAAACAGTTTAAGATATCTAAAAATTGGCTCTTGAATTTTGCAAAGAAATCGCTATCAGAAATCGTCAATGCATATTTATACACCTTTTTGAATTTTATCGCTAGTACGTAATTTTTAAATTGAAAGGCTATCTACTAGAAAAGACGATCGAATTCTGGTTCCTTAAAACAAGACCGGGGGTTTAAATCCGTTGACGAATCAGCAAATCGAATGCTTTAAATGAACATCAATAGTGTAGAGGAAGAAATTAACAGTAAGTGTTTCTATTCTCCTTTCAATGTTGCTATACGTCGAAAGTTGGACACATGCATTAACGTATTAACTGCATTTCAGTCATGATTAACATTTCTAAGAGCCTGTTCACATAGAATCCGTTAGAGTCAGCGTTAAAGATTTCGCTGGCGCTGATTGGTTAAATAAGTCTAGGATAGGTATATGATTGGTTTGAAATTCTTACAATGACGGATTCTATGTAAACAGGCTCTTTGCGTTAAAAAAATAAAATTCCCTCTTTTCTGATTAAAATCAAAATGTATGTTTTGAAGTCCGTTCATTCAACTGAATATCATGTAATGTCAATATATGTAATTTTAAATATTCTCAAAGAAAATAATACTTACGCCAAATTAAGTAATATATAAAGTCAAGAAATAAATATTTTACAATTATTTTGCATAATCCCGGATCATAATAAATTTTCGTATTAAAAATATTAAAACTATTCTAACTGTGAAATAATTTATTTCTGATAATTTAGTATGTAATTATAAACAATTATTCACATCTTGTACATCTTAACTTTTGTTAAAATATTTAGCAAATATGAAGTGAAACATTCAGTCGAACAGTATGTATATTGGAATTAAAAAAAAACTACTCCACGTCAAACTTAATTAGTCTATACAAATGAATAATTTATTTTCTCTCGTTTTTTTTAAAACGCTATAAAAAAATCCTATTTACATGATGTTGTTAATATTACATTTCCACATCTCCTGTAAAAATGAAAGGAAAAGTAAACAAAATTATATTCCTTCCTTCTTCCTCCAGTGATTCCTTCTTTGATCAGAGGTTTCTAGCGGCATCTGGAAGATAGTATTGCCGACATAAAGTAAACTTACACGGAAAGCGTTTTACATCACTACTGTCCTTTCGGAAATGGAAAATTGGAATTGAATGGATAGTACAAAGAGAAAAAATATATTTTTTGGCATCAATCAGACTATCCAGATTTACCATTATTTTCAAAGCACAAAATGTAAAAAATAAGCTATTCGTATTTGGTTTTTACCTGAAAGATGCGTATATATTGCTTCAAGCAGTTTATAATATTAAAATGATACTTGCTACATCCCTAGTGAAAATTGATTGAATAAAACAAATAGCTCAAGAAAACAATTTTTCCATGTATGGAATACATGAAAATATATATATATATATATATATATATATATATACAAACATGTATACACTGCTTCAAACAATTAGGGGAACACATGGTTTTAACGAAATTACGCAAGTACTTACACCGATAAGTAACATAAAATAAATCATCCATAATTTAAAGCCTAGCAGGAAACAGAAGAAGAAAACTTCATATGAAAATCGAAGTTCATGACGTCAAAAACCAGAAAAAAAACATAAGGGTGGAAATCGGGATGTTGCAGAAACGTCTGTTTCACTGCCTTAACTGTGAAATTCGATTGCTCAGTTATTCTTTTTGAGAAAAGGTGACTTGAAAATGTCTCAACACCGTGATCTACCGGAATATTATGGCATGGCGTATTATAGGCAGACTTGAATCCGGGCAAACACAACGTAGTGTCGCGGGCACTGTTGGAGTCGCCAAAAGTGTCGTTGCAAGGCTGTGAATCGATTCCAAGAAACAGGGAATGTTAGACGTCGACCAGGACAAGGTCGGCCACGCGCCACTACAGCAACTGATGACCGGTATATACTGTTAACGGCTCGTCGAAACAGAAAAGACAATGCTACTCAGCTCAAAGACAGTTGCTCTTGGCAACAGGACGAAGGGTGTCCAGCCAAACAGTACGTAATAGGCTTCACCAGGGAGGTCTTTATGCACGTAGGCCAATGGTCTGCATTCCGTTGACCTCACGACACCGTGCGGTCCGAAGAAGATGGGCTGCTGAACATCGAGATTGGAAGCAACATGATTGGAGCCAAGTGCTGTTTACAGACGAGTCCCGATTTAGTCTGGTATGTGACACCCGACGTGTTTTGGTATGGAGGGAAAGGGGCACTAGAAATAACCCCACATTCGTTCGCGAAAGGTCACAATACAGACGAACTGGTTTTTTGGTATGGGGTGGAATCAGCATAGGTGGACGTACGAACCTGCATATCATTTGGAATGGTACTTTGACGACCCCAAGGTATGCAGACGAGATACTTAGACCTCATGCCATACCTTACGCTGCAGCCATTGGAGATTGCTTTGTTTTCCAGCATGATAATGCCAGACCGCATACAGCTCGTCTTGTGGAGAACATGCTTGAAGCTGAAACCATGCAGCGTATGGAATGGCCAGCGTGCTCTCCTAACCTGAATCCAATCGAGCATGTTTGGGACATGCTTGGACGACGCATTGCTTTGAGACCAAGGCCTCCTTTTCTCTCCGAGACTTGGAGATTGCACTTCTTGAGGAGTGAAACAGTATTCCCCAAAGTCTTATAGATAACATCATCGCATCCATGGAAAACAGGTGTGCAGCAGTCTTAGCTGTTTGAGGAGACCACATGCCATATTAAAAATCTTGCATCATTTCTAAACAATACTTTTTTTATCGTGTACATGTAACCAAATTGTGGCCCTAAATCATCTTTTCATGTTTTTTTCATATTTTCAAAGAATTAAAGCTTAATTACAAATTTTTTTTACGTCTTTTTTTCTGTATTGCGCATTAATACGCGTGTACTATCCATTTTATGCCAATACGTGGCTGTCTCGCGCTGTTTTCTTAAATTCTTTGCTGGCTCCCCTAATTTTTTTCAGCAGTGTATATACACACACATACATACATACATATATATACATATATATATATATATATATATCCATATACATACGTATAATATTAAAATGCTATTTGCTACATCCCTAATGAAAGATTAATTGAATAAAACAAATAGCTCAAGAAAACAATTTTTCCATGTATGGAATACATGAATATATATATATATATATATATATATATATATATATATATATATATATATATATACATACATACATACATACATACATACATACATACATACATATATATCCATATACATACATATAATATTAAAATGCTATTTGCTACATCCTTAATGAAAGTTTAATTGAATAAAACAAATATCTCAAGAAAACAATTTTTCCATGTATGGAATACATTAATATATATATATATATATATATATATATATATATATATATATATATATATATATATATATATATATATATATATATATACATACATACATACATACATATAATATTAAAATGCTATTTGCTACATCCCTAATGAAAGTTTAATTGAATAAAACAAATAGTTCAAGAAAACAATTTTTCCATGTATGGAAGACATGAATATATATATATATATATATATATATATATATACACACACATATATATATATATATATATATAAATATATATATATATATATATATATATATATATATATATATATATATATATATATATATATATATATATATACATATATGTATAGGTGGTTATCAAAATAATGGAAATACATATCAATATTATTGGTGTTTATGAATGTTGTTCATATTCCTTAAAAAACTTAAAGTCTGACCACCGGTATTTTTTATATAATATAGTGTATGTATCATTCTACTGTCAGGTAGCAGTAATGAAGCTAAGGGCATCGTAGTTTTTGTTGGAACAGCGTAAAATGTCAAACCTTGCAGATCTGGGAAAAGGGCAAATTGTTAGAGCTCGTTTAAATTAGGGTATCTGTTACTGCAACCCCTAGGTAAATGGGTGTTTTTCGAGCTGTGGTGTCGAAAGCCATGATAGCATACAGAGTGCGTGGAAAAACATCCTTTGCCAAACAGAATATTGGATGAAAGGGAGATCTGAATGAGAGAGACGGACGAGGTATTGAAGCGGATTGTGACACAAAGAAAGAAAACAACTGCAACCAAGAACCAATTTTCTACATTTTTTTGATTGGAGAAATATATGGTTAATAGTAGTTAGAGGTCTTTGGTCTGTAGTAAACAGAGAGAAAGAGTTAGTCATCTAATTATTCTTTTTAGCTTTCGAGTACACCTAGGTATGTAGGTGAGTAACGTCTCTACATGCATGTCCACGAACACCAATCATAAAGATTCTCTTAGGTTTCACTTATTTTCTTTTAGAGAAAAATTTCTTTTTTTTATATTTTTTTCTAGTTAAAAAATCCGAAAAAGGTGAGTGAAGTAAATGCAGAACATTAGTAGGTAGCTAAAAAAGGATAAGATTATTTTTTGCTAACTTTTCATCCTATTTTGAAAACCTCAAGGTAGGAAGGTAACGTAAGAGATATTATAGAAATATTAGCCAATAGAATTAACACTGTAAACTAGTAACAGTTAACGACAAGTCTTCTTTACCGAAATGCACTCTTCGGGGGCCATTACATGAGAAAATGTAATATACAAATATATAATAGTATCTGTTACACAATAGTATTACAATTATATTACAAATAGCATTTTTAAAAATATCATTATTAATGAGTTCATGAGAAATAATAGGTTATGTTATTCGATTACTTAATAAAATGTACAACATGACTCTGAGACACCCTGTTAGACTTATAGGGTTACGAATTTAACGCGAAACCCTATAAGTCTAACAGAGCATCTCCTAGATTGTTTTAACTTATCATAATATGTTGATTTCATTTCCTTAAAAAAATTTTAAAATACATAATACTAATTTAATAGCCTTTTCATTTATTAATGTTATAATACGATTTTTTATTTTTTATTTTTTTATGGTCTTCATATATCTGATTAAAGTTTTTGGACATCCAACTTAGTATTTTCTTCCCTAATATATATATGCATAAGCCCATAAAATAATGTCACGTGCATACTCTCACATTCTCCATTTTTAGAGGTCCAATTTGTATTTCACCCATATTCTCTCTTAACTGAATCATTCTGAGTCTCTTTCCAAAGAGAGGAAATAAAACTGGAACTTCATTTCATATGCAAGGAGCAATTGAAGAGAGGAGTTTAATCGTTAGATTTACACACATTACGCATAGTAGTTGAATTTTATGATGATATGAATTGTTTCGAGGAAATGAATGCTTTTAAAGTTTCTCGAATGCGTATTCATGACTTGAAAACGCTTAACATGAATGTAGCATAGTAATTTGCACTAGTTTAAAAGTAGCCATGAATGAACACTGCAGCACTACATAATGTATGAGCAAATGGAGATGACGTGGATAAGTTCTAAATACAGAAATTTCGATAATTATAAATAAAATGCATGTCTTAGATAGAGGTATTAAAGGTTTTTATTGCTTACCCTTTTTTATTAGATATACAGGGTGGCTATAAATAAAGTTCCAATCTGAAATCGTCAGAAAATGAAAACTACTGGACCAAATCTTATAAAACTTGGTAATAGTTTAAAGGAGGTCATGGGAATTTCTTTTCCGCCCCCCCCCAAAAAAAAACAGTTCATAAACTCACCACCAGGGGGGAAGTGGCGCTGTATGCAATATTGTTAAACGAAATAAGAAACAAGAAAAGTACGGTCTTGCATGGTTAGAGATATTGTCGATTCGTAACAATGAGAACTCTTACAAAGAGGCTCACTTTTATCTGGAAAATCAAATGACATGTAAAGCGCATCTGCATAAATCATTTGATTCTTCCTGCCGTAAGCGAATTACAAGTCACTGTGGTTTTGCATAACCCCACGAACAGTTTCGTTTTAGAAACGATTAAAAACGTTTTAAACCGATATCTTCATGTCTTAGGGCCGAATTGAAGCTTCAAAATTCACAAATTAGCGATCTGTAAGAAAACGATTTCCGGAATGCTCACACTTTAAATGGTAATTTTGTTTAGGTCAATGTTTCTTAAGGGTATACAAAATGTTAAACCCCTGTAACAAAAGGTTAAGTTAGATTCCGACCCTTATTTCGTTTAACAATACAGAATACAGCGCCATTTCCCCCTGGGGTTGAGTTTTTGAACTTTTTTATTTTGGCGGAAAAGAAATTCCCATGACCTCCTTTCAACTATTACAAGTATGATAACATTTGGTTGAGTAGTTTTCCTTTTATGACAATTTCAAAGTGGAACGTTAATTATAACCACCCTATATATAGAGGTGGTTTTCAAAATAATGGAAACATTAGTGGTGTCAACATTAGTGGTGTTTATGCATGTGCTTCGTATTCCTTAAAAAACAAGTCTGGCCACCGGTATTTATTTATATAATATACTGTATGTATTAGTCTACTGCCAGGTAGCAGTAATGAAGCTAAGGGCATCGTGCTTTTGGGGGGAACAGCGTAAAATGTCAAACCTTGCTGACCTTGCGAAAAGGGCAAATTGTTGGAACGTGTTTAAATTGAAATACCTGTTGCTATCGCATGGTGGTGAGTTTTTTAACTTTTTTATTTTGGCGGAAAAGAAATTTCCTCCTTTAAACTATTACCAAGTTTGATAACATTTGGTCCAGGAGTTTTCCTTTTATAACCATTTCAAAGTTTAATTATAACCACTCTGTATAATTAATTACTTTCCATTCTAATAATCTAATTTTCCATTCCAATCCATTCTAATAATCCATTCTATTTCTGTTAATTAGATATATAATTACCTTCCATTTCCAAGGGAAAAGTCTGGGAGTCTATTGGGGATGACTGGACAAAATTTAGTCCTAAAACACGTAAAGAGGCCGGGGCCAATTTTAGACTAAGAACAGGGCACGACTGTCTGGCTGATCATCAGACCGAAATAGGGTTTGTGAGTTCCAACGTATGCACCTTATGTGAGAATGAAAATATGAATAGAGAGGCTGTTCACACATTTTTTAGTCGATGTATATTGTATTCACAAAACTAAATTACATAAAATTCTTGCGTTTTAAATGTTCTATTTGACATCCCTTATTCTGAACTATCTTTCGACACCGCAATTTCCAGGATAATAATGCCTTTTGAAGTGTCAGAAGAGGTATTCTATCCCATTCCTCCTGAACAGCTTTCCAGAGTCCTGTAAGGGTTTGGGGACGACGTTTGGATAATGCAGATTTTAAAAGTCCGAAAGCACAAAAATCCATAGGTCATACATCGGGAGATTTAGTAAGGATATCAGTGAAGGGTATGGCTTTGATACCAGTTTTTTGTTCCGTTTCTTTTAGGAAATTTACAGTGGATTTTGATGTGTGACTGCTAGCTTTGTCCTGATGGAGTCTCACAGATTGATGGCACTGTGGGTAAAGCGATGGTATTTCATTCAGAAAAATTGGCGATAAAATATGTTCCTGATAGTATTTGGAGTTAATCTTGACATTTTGTTCCACTCTCTTGATTTTTAACTTGCCATTATAAAAAAAACCAGCAACAATCATGAATCCCTTAGAAAAACTTTCTTTCGATTCTTTGAACCATGTACTTAAATTTTTTTCTGCAATTTTTTTCTGCTCTTTTTTTGTTGCAATCATTTAAATGCACCCATGATTCATCTGTTGTGAGAATTGTTTTCCATTTTTCTTTGGATAAGTGTTTCTCATATAGAATTCTGCAGCGTGTCCTGCGTTCAGCGATATGATTTGGAAGAAGACGATGCACATTGCGTTTTTTCGCTTTCTTAAGATTTAAATCGACGTTTATCATTTTGTTTACAGTGGACACCGAGCATTTTAATGATTTTTGCAACTGTCCTTTGACTGGGGGGATTTTCTTTTAACATTAAACAACGTACCTTTGCAATAGTCGAAGATGTCTGTTTTTTCCTTGGATACTTGTTTGGAATTTTTGTCCCACTTGAGGCTCCAATTTGACGTTTTTTTTCCTTTCTTGTTGACGATATTGCCTATCGACGCTTTAGATATCACAAAACCATGACTCTCACATCGTTTTTGGATAACGGAGTATGCATATTTGTCTTCGGAAAGAGCATAAATCTAGCCTTCGAACTACTGCTTTGTTAAAAACGCCATTTTGAATAAAAACAAAACTTTCAAGCCGCAGACGATAATTTTGACTTTTTATAGACATAGTACAATTGCAATTATTTCTTTTGCAGCAAACGATTTTTTATTACCGCTTACCAAAATCGTCTAAAAAATGTACGAACAGCCTCTGTATAGTTCACCTACTTGTGTGCTCGAAACTGTGCTTACGGCAGAAGGGTGATTTGTGTGCCCTCTGTTGGAGGGCCAGAGAACTTCTTATATCCTGATCTCACGGTCTTCATTTATTGTGCTTCTGGCTTTTTAACTTTGTATCCTAGAATTTTAGTTTTTTTAACTGGTTTTAAGGCCTTTTGGTCATTCTTTTTATCGTATCTTGTGGTTTCTTTTTTATTGTCTTGTGTTTTTAATTTTTTATTTTTTATATGTTTTGTGAGTGGCCAGGCTTGTATGGATTAATTTCCAGTCGGCCATACGTACAACTACAACAACATATAATTACCTTGATATATGGATACTTACAGTCTGTGAAATTTCCGCTGATAACATCCGCATGCCCCGTATACTCTCAATTACTTTACTCCTTGAGGAAAGAAGATAAAAACGTACTATTGAAGTGTCTACGCATGGGAATAATCAGTTAAAATTTTTATTAAATTGAAATCAATAAAATTAGACGTGAATCAAGAGTTATATTTATGACACTCTTCTCCTGATCTGCCTGAATGATCTGGTAACACAAAAAAAAGACTGACTAAAAGTTTATACCTGGATTGCTCGTGGATTTCGTCACAATGGAGAAAGTAAAATAGTGCCTCGAAGCAGTATTACATATTACGATGCGTATTTCTTAGAAGCAATGTGTTCAAGAACAGTTGTTTAAATAATGTTTCCCTGCATTCAAATACGTAATAAACTCCATTCAATGTGGGAATAGGGTTTAGATATGTCTAAAGTTCCAACCAGACGATAAATGGCATCGGTAAATGGGTATAATCGGTAAATGGCTGTAATACATAATCGGTTTTTGCGAAAACTCCGAAATGAACTGAGTAAGTAGAACGCTCTTTCGGCGTTGCGTCACCCGCGTAACAAGACAAAGCTTTGTGCAAGTAATATTTCTGCGCGATAGAGCGTACTACTTAGTTAAAACTAGCATTGCCCAAATGGTGTGACCTTTATAGGTGTGATCAACGTTTAGGTGATCCCAGTAAGTGAATCACTATCAGTGTTTATGCATTTAAGCTTTATTTGTAATCATATCGAGCAATAAACTTTTTTTTTAATGCGGAGCCACTTGTCGCGAAGACATTCGCCTATAATTCACCGCGGTTTTGCTGGTCATTTTATTATGGGGGGGGCGCCATATAGGCGGACCAGCATTGCCCCCTATGAAGGGACGACACAAACGGAGGCATTTTAATGGCGCTTCGCCAGGATTTGATCCGAGCACTCTCAGCACCGAAAACCAGCGCGCTCTACTACAAGGCCGCCGAGCAATAAACTTTAGCTTTCAGTTAACTTATCAGCTTCTTTCTCACCACTGAACTCTGGTACCATCCTGTCGCTCCAACCAATGGCAGGCGTATCGTCAATATCACTTCCGGTCTAACTTTTGTTTAGTGTTAATTTACTAAATAAGGTTGCGATGGAGGACATTTATGTATGACATTCTCTATCTCGAATTATTAAAACCCTATCTTCGAAGTCGAAATTTAAGACTGCCAAAAATCGATGTTAGAAAACCGCCGTTACCAGCCTATAAATAGTGAAAAAGTGTTACATATCTTTCAAATTTTTTATAGAAAGTAATATTAATTTTTTTAACTTCAATATCAAATTGAATATAACTAAGGATCAATTTGATATTGAAGATTTTGATTTTTCTACGACAGTTTTCTCCAATAGAAATAAAAATATCAAATAGAGTCTTGCATAAATATAATTTTTGGTTTAGCTATAGAAACTGAACACCTTACATTTGCAAAAAAATTAATTGAAAATTTTTATTTTCCTCTTTACATCAAAATTTTTATTTATATATAAGAATATATTATCCTTTTGCTGCTAAAGACTGAATATTTTGTCTTATTTTTACAAATGGCAAGCGGGCACGACACATTCTTCCTAACAAACAGAAATAAAATTAGTTAAGTTATTGTTCTCTCAATTATTTTCATGGCTTTCAAAGTAATTCTCCCAATTTTATTTACATTTCTATACAAGAATTCCCCGAATAACGTTAAATTTCCATTTCTTTGGCTTGTATTGCATTTAAGGTAATGCCTGAGGCCTGTTCACTAACGTGCTTTTTCTCCGATACGAGGATACTAAACTCTATTCTGCTCCGATAGGAAAAAAAATAGAACGCTTTGTGAATAATGATCACACTTTCCTACAACCTTCGAGCCATTTATTCTCTACCTCTGTTGGACTAGGTACGAAGGATATTTTTCAGCGAATTGTGCTGGATGACGTACAATGCCCCGAGAGATTTAAGTGCTATTTCTATTTTGAATGATACATGTATCCATGAATTAATCTTATTTTGGGTGTTTTCTTTTGAATATCATTCTAAAGCGGTGACAATTTCATTTATTCAAGTGCTCTTTTCGCTTTTCACGTGTTTTTAGATAAATAACGAAACTGGATTCCGAGAATTTAAAATGCGTAAATGCGGTGTCCATTTATCATTTACCCCTTCTTCTTTGAGTGAGCACTGCGTATATGCGATTGATCATATGCGTATACCAAAGCATGTGCCTCTATGTATTTCATCTTATTCATTTATTTGAATTTTTTCAGCATGTGTAATAAAAAGGCTTTACATATTGCAACAAAACTTCAACTGATTGATGAACTGAGAAACTGATAAAAAAAGTACCATGTAGTATAAATCATCGATGAAGGAATTTAATTTTTTCGTATCTTGCATAATAAAGGACGATGTCCCCGGAACAATTTATCTAAAATTTTATGTCATATTGATTTTCATCTTACAGTAATTCTTTTTTTACATAATCGGTAAATGGCTTTAATACATAATCGGTTTACATAATCGATAAATGGCATCGGTAAATGGCTGTAATACGAAATCGGTAAATGGCACTACGTACATGCGATTGATCATATACTAATAATGCATGTGCCTTAAAGTATTTCCTCATATTCATTTATTTGAATTTTTTCAGCGTGTCTAATGAAAATGCTTACATATTGCAACAAAACTTCAATTGATTAATGAACTGAGTAACTGATAAAAAAGTACTATGTACTCATCGCTGAAGGAATTTACTTTTTTGGCATCTTGTATAATAAAGGACGTGAGAATTTATCTATAATGTTATATGATATAAATTTTCCTTTTTGTAGTGATTCCTTTTTTTACATAATCGGTAAATGTCTTTGATACAATATTTTTATATTACTTAAAAAAAAATAATGCAATATAAAACATTCAGGAATGATAAAAGAGGAACGAGATAAAAATTATTTATCCAAACAAACAAATTTCTACATTCACTTGAAAAGAGTTACAACAATCTTTTGACTCTCATTGTACATTCATAATTTTATTTTCCACTTGCGATAATGAAATTAAGAAAGATGATAAAACTTATAATCTATTGTTTGTTAACAATACTAGTGGTAAAACAAACTTTAAAATAACTTCTATATGATCATATAACATGCAATATTTTAGCTCTTTCATATAGTACATAATAATGTTAGACGTGTTATAATTACATTCTGCTGTTCATTGAAATTACATCACCAGCAAAGATTTGAAGGTTATGAAATTTATTCAATTAATGGTATGTGCTACAATGTACAAATAATGGAAGATGGTGAAATCGGTACTCTGTGTTTCTACCTTTAGCAGTTATAACTGCTTGTACAAGCCTTCGCATTGAGCACTAAAGATTCTGCACGGCTGTCTGTGAAATGCGGTTCCACGCAGATTCAACAGGCACCCACAAATCTTCAGATTGTTGATGCCTATGGTGATATATGGTGCCGAGTGGTGATATATTGGTCAATTTTCGAGCACTGATATCCCACTCGTGCTGTATAGGGGACGAATCGGTTGACATCAAGGAACAAGTGATAATTGTTGGTCATGAAAGAAACGATGGACAATTCGTCCGACAAGGGGACGAGTATTGTCCTGTTGAAAGATAGATCCAGGTCGACTTCTGGATTCAAAGACTTCTGGTTCCAAAAGATGTCTGATGCTGCACCGCTGACGGTTCATGGTCACTTCGATCCCTAAATGGCGTGAGGGTGAATAACAGCCCAAACCACTATGCTTGGATTAGGATGAATATGGTCGCGGTGGTCCGGTTGGCAAAGGCGTCAAGCCAGTGATCTATAACTCCCTGGTTCGATGCTCGTAGTTGCAAATCCACTGCCGTGTTCACTAATGGTGGCCGGGGCACGTAAAATAGGTCGTGGCTACAATGTCCTCCAAGTTCTCAAATTTGCCTTTGGAGGTGCGGGGTCAAGTGTTCCGGTCTCGTCACTTGACTCGGTTCAAACTTACGGGACCGATGTTCTTCGAGGTCAAGTCAGACATCAGCCCTAGCGGTACCTCGCCTTAAAGTGAAGCTGCTTACTACCCTTCGCCAAGGACCTAGGATTTGAGGTCCTAGGTCCTTTGGACTTGGTGTAGGCCTTCCTACTCCAAGGGGATTGGAAACAACAACAGCAACAGGATGAATATGACGCTCTATGTTGCATCCTTCCAGATTATTTCACATCCTCTTTCCCGTATCTGCTACAAGAGTCCCGCCGTGAGACTAAAGCCGTTGAGACTAAATTTCGAATCGACACATCGCCTTTCCTCAACCCAATAATTCTTCCATCCTCAAAACTTGTCAGCTGGTCCCAATATTGTCTTGTTTTGCGATCAGACATGTTTACATGCTATCAGAGAAATGCCAGCCAAATTATCAGACAAATTGCTTGGCATTTGCTTTCTGAGGCCTTTTTTAAATTTTCTGAGTTTCGCGTCAGCCCGTTTTATGTGCCCATCCTATACCCGCGTACACATATCAGATTTTAATAATTTGCCACAAACATTTGCGACAAACTGCCAATTTTTCCGAATTCCCCTGGTCAATCATTTCAAACTTTCTTGTCAGTCCAATTTCAACGAATAACAGTGCATATTTAGAGTAAATATTAAAAAAATTACATGACGGATGGTTATGGAATATTATCATGGCTATATATTATTTCGTTCTAAACTGATCATATTAAACTTTTTTTTAAACAATTGGAAAAATTTACATCTACAAACATGTTTTGAGGCCTCCATTTTAAAATTTGATTAATATAACCGTAGACAAGCACACTTTGCGGTCTTCCTAGTGGTTATTAATACCTTGCAGTCACGAAACATATAATATATATATCGATATAAACAAAGCACAATTATGGAAAATTCTGAGCAATCTAATCTACTCTAAACATTATTTTTATAGGAATTTATATTTCCTCCTTGTGAGAATTTATTATATTTTTTATCGGACTGCTTTACTAAAGATAACATTCATCAACTCGGAAAATTGTTTGTTCGAAAATTCTTCGCTTCCTAACTCCTTTGCTCTATATATTATTTAAACTTCAAAATGCAAGTAAAAATATGATTTGTAGTTATTACCTAGTGAGGTATACTGAATATGCCCGTGAATGATAGAGATACATCTCAGCACAAATTAATGGCAAAAGAAAAAATATATTTTTTTACTTAAGTATAGAAATCAGTTTATGGAAAAAATAACATCTATTTTGCAGATGGAACATTTACCAGTTTGTTCCTTTGATTAACCTTTTCTTTACGGGGTGGGATAGCATGTATCCAAAAAATTAATTAATATATATATATATATATATATATATATATATATATATATAATATTAAAAAACTATTAATTTTCAACTTAGTATTCAAAATTACATACCCCTTTTAAATCTCTTAAGTTATTTAATTCCCTTTGGGCATTCGTGTTAAATTCCGAGAAATAATTCCAAATTCCAATATGGTCGTCCCAGTAAAACTTATGTAAAAATCCCATTGTTACAATCTTTGGTCACCCAAAGCAATATCATTAAAGATGGCTGTCTTTTTTACGAAAAGAGACGCGGCGCGGCGTCCTACAAATTTAAATCAGTTCTGCACATCAACAACAACTTTAAACCAATCAACTTTTAAGACACGCCCTTTTGTCACGTGATGGATTGAAGTTTATATAAGTTCTGACTTCCAAAATTAGGACGCACTCCTGTACTTCCTCTTGCCGCATTCATCCCGACGGAGCGGTCGGCGAATTTAATAAACATGTAGTTCGAGATAGTTGTGTTATGATTTGTGTGTCCGAGGGTTGAGATGATGCGGGAATGGATTTAAACATTTGTGATGCACGGCCGGGCGACAAGTCATCCATTTTACCCTCAATTAGATGAAGCAAGATGAATCATAATCAAAACTATGCCACTCAGCCCTTTATTCTTCGGCCCTCGTCCGTGCCATTACATATATATATATAGCACCCTTAATGCCTGTTCTTACGAAGGAGGTATGAAATTTCTAAATAGGTAATCGGAAAAATAGGACCCGTAAACTAAAGGTTAATACATTTAAAATTTTATCCATACATAGTAAAACTTGTCTATTGCGGCCAGTAATTGTGCCTAAAAAGTGGTCTTTTTCAGCGGTAACATTGACTCTTTGGAGCCTATAAGCTGTTCTGAAGTGAGTTTGGCTGTTCAGAGGGCTGGCCTACTAGGTAAGTACCACTGTATTATATAAGGAACGAGTAGTATTATAAAGAAATCTTGTTTTTAAAATTTCCAAGATAATTTCAGAAGATTGAATTATTTTGAATAAGGAGAAAAAAAGCAGATGAGACAAACAGCATCGTCACTTTTTTTTATTACCAGGTGGCTCGTGTGACCATTTCACATGCAATTAAAATACGTTAAATTTTATAGGAAGGTTGGTGGTTTCTAGTAGGAAGAAAGAAGAACCGCTTCATTTGTAGCAATTGTTTATTTGTCGAATAACAATGGTGCGCAAGGATAATAAAAAACTAATTATTAAACGCTTTTGGGCACAATATTGGAGGTGAAGCATAAAGCAAAACAGGGGAACATGGGATATGTACACGACAAAACACCTTTGAAGACAATATTAAAAGTTAACTGTGACGCAAACTCATGGAAAATGTGATATTTACATTACAAAACCTCTTTGTGCACATTATTTGACCGTGCCATTTCGACCCATCTAGGGGAAGAACTTTAAGGCCAAAAGTCAATTTTTCGCTTCGATTTTTAAACAAACAATACAATGTGTCGTTCCGAATTCGTCAGGAGCGGAGAACTTAGGGCCTGTTCACATAGAAGTCCGTTGCGTTGCGTTAAGGAAAAGATGACGTTGAGACGAAAATAAACCAATCATACGCCTCCAAACTATTAGCAATGAAATTTTTAAGGCCTATGATTGGTTTATTTTCGTCTCAACGTCATCTTTCCCTTAACGCTACACAACGGACTCCTATGTGAACAAGCCGTTAATCTTCAAAATGGTACCTAATTTATCGATTTTGGTTAATTATGATGGTGAGAGAAAGGGATCGTCACCACAAAATCACCTTCTAGAAATAATATATATGGTTTTTCCATGCAAAAAAAAATATAATGTACAATTACGCAGATGTTGCCAATAAAGAAACTCATCAATGAAACCATAGAATGATAATAAAAGCAAACGATTTTAAAATTTAAAAGTTCAGTGCAATTGATAATGGTAAAATTATAAAAGCTAGCGGGCGCCATCTAGGGGAAGAAAATTTTTTTATAATGTTTATACTTTGATTTTTAAACAAACAATAAGATGTGCAAGTCTAAATTAACAATTCTCACGAAGCGGATATCTTAATATTTAAAATGACACCTCATTTATCGATTTTATTTAAGTATGACGGCAGAAAAAGCGAAAAAAACCACCTTTTAGAAGTATGATGTATAGATTCACTGGAAAGCTGCAACGGACGTTAAACAAGACTTTGATCTCGGAAAAAAATATGGCAGGAAAACATACAATTCTGAGGGGACCTTTAGGAGAAAATCGTAAATCATGTTACTAGCTCAAACCAAAAAATTACAGTAAATTTTTACAAATTTACAAAAACTTTCGACCGCCACGCAAGTACCACTGTACATGCGAGTCTCTTTTATTTATGCTTAGCTAATATCGCGCATTTACCTAATTGATTTCCGCCTGTTCGGCTTCTTTGGAGCCGAACGGAAACTTTTATTCCCAAGGAATAACTTAGGTCATTACATGTATGTATTTTTGTTTCTAGTTTCCGCGGAGTTTCGAGACAGCAGACTGTGGGAAATATTCTTCCCCTGGTGATCTGATGACTCGAGAGATACCGAGCAATACTTAACCATATTGACTATAAAGTGGTTAGAAAATAAAATAAAAAGTTTATCAGCGAAGATACTTGTTGTCGATATGGCGGAACACTGAGATTGAATTATTTATGCATACCTCAAGCTAAAGCTACACCAGGTTTTACTTTTCCCCCTTATTTGATTATTTAAAGAATATATTCAAAATCTTTTGATTCAAATTAAAGGCAAAAATTTTTAAAAATTCTTAACCTTAGATCGAAAATTCATTCATCTTTTACGTATCATTCCAGTGGCATACGCAGATATTTTTTTTTTTTAAAGTAGGAAAGTAATATTTTTCAAATAGAGTAGTATGGGCAGCAAAATTTATCAATAAAAACGCAGTTTGTGATCGATGAAAAAGACCCAATCCTCGCGGAACATCTGTGTGTGCTCAGCTAAAGTTATATTGTGTTTACATGTTGTCATTGATTTCATCGAATTCAAGAATTCATTCGGAACCTATTGATTCTGTAACTCGATAAGATATAAATAAGAAGTGAAAAAGGATACAAAAGAAAACTTTTGAGATAATGTTCAAAGCTATTATTGTTAGATATTTGAAACTATTGAAATTAGAGCTCTTTTTTACTTACAAATGAATGGATTTGAGAAAATCATTTGCCCTGAAACACTTCGATGAAAAAAAAATATTTCAATGAAAGATGTTTTCATTTTGATTTGAACTATTCAAAATACTTTTTCTGGTTTTAGAAATAATCTTTTCAAGAAAAACGTGTGTACCAGATTCATTTATAATGAGATATATCCTAGTCTTTTATTGGTGTAACGGAACGTTAAACTCGTGTGAATGTTGAACAAAAGCTCCCTTGGTTTTCCATTTTCAGTTTATATCAAGAATATTTTTGAATACATAATGATTCTGTAGTAGGACAGTAAGAATGAACAACAGATTGGAAAGAATTGTAAGTAAACTTTTGAGTGATATTTAAAACTCTACTAGATAGAATGCAAATGCAATTTCTTGAAATGAGTGAATAAGATGAATTAATTATAACAAAATAGATGACCAGACTCCCAAAAAAACACAGCCATCATTAATCCTGGTTAATATTTATTCATTGTCCTATCGTCCATCAAACGGAAGTTCCATACTCGGTGGTTCAAACGAAGAGAATATTGAACACTGATAGAAATTACATAAGACAAAGCAATGCTGAAAATGCATCAAAACATGGACGACTAGCGCCCTCTACACTTGAAAACCACAACTAATTTCCGTCACATTAATCATTAGCTCAATAATCTAAAAATTTTCTGAATGACCTTTGCATAATTTTTAATTGAGGGAGTAGATTTTATTTCTTACGAAAGACTATGGAAGACTATTCTTATGAAAGACTATGAGAGTATATATATATGTATATATATATATATATATATATATATACTAGCTGAAAACCCGCGCTTCGCTACGGCGTACATTCAAATTAAATACAACGGTCAACGTATGCAATTTATGCCAAAAATTAAATTTATATATTTATAATAAATGCGATGATCAATGTATACAATTGATGTAAAATATATATCTATCTATATATATATGTATATAAAAAAAATCGTAAGGGATATCATTTTTTTTTGGATAATATCCAATCGTCTGCTGCATTAGAAAGGGAAAAAAATATTTTTTTTGTCTATTTCGTTGTTACGCACGTGACGATAAATTTATTGAAAGCACCAGAAAAAGAAATCACGTGATCGGCATTTAATAAATTAAATTCTAAAAATTAATCTTTAAAAATTCACCAAAAGTCAGGAAATGGAGGTAAAAATTCGAAAAAAATTTCATTCTGAGGGAATTTTTATGATCTTTCTCGTGATGTAAATTTTATAACCCTCAAAGTATTATTTTAAATGCAAACGTAAAAAAAAGTTTAAAAAACAGCTTAAAAATTTAATTTTAAAAAATCTAAGAAGAATTTTTGAAAAATCTTTCTTAGTGCACCCCTACACTATTAGAAGAATCGCCATGCAAAATGTCAGCCCTTTAGGTCCAGCGGTTTGGTCTGTGCGTTGTATGTCAGTCAGTCAGTCAGTCAGTGAATGAATGAGTCAGTTACGGAACTGTTTTATATATATAGACTATAGAATACTATTTTTATGGAAGACTTATCAAAAAACAAATATATATAAGACAGCATTATTTTTTTAAATAAACAGAAGGAATTAGAAATTTATAGCACTATTTTGTATTATTATGTAGCATTATGAAATATTATGTAACTCTTCCTGATATATCTTTCCACTGGTGTTATCATTTAGTATTTTGTACTTCCGTATGTAAAAGATATAACATGAATCCTGTTCCCATACATGAAAGAACAGCTTTTAAAATATTTTATAAAAAACTAATACTGTCAATAGAATGCAATTTTTCTTATAGAATTGCATTTTCAGAAACTTTCTAAAATTTCTTCCTTACGGAGGGCGCAAGAAAGATAAAATATACCTCAAGCGTACGTTTTCATTTTCTGCCTATATCTGGAGATAAAACATCTCTTATTTTATTCCATCTTTTTTGATGACAAATGTGTGTTTTTCTCTCACGGATTGAAGAAAACCTACCAAATTTATTTTTAACAAGTTGAAATAAATATGATTTTAAACGTAACTCATATTTCAGAAAGATACTGCAGCTTTTCATGACATCTCAAGAACGTGTTTGGAATCGTCAAACATAAGATCGTGGCAGATTTCGAATACGAAAAGTAAATTCCTCCCGAGGCAAATTTTCTGCGGTAACAAGTTCCTAACATCCCCGCGAGAAAAATCCATAATCACCGTCAGTTCAAACTTCAACGATATATCTTATCATTTATTTCTAATAGCATTATTTTTAAATGGTGGAAAAAACAAATTAAATACCAGATAGATTAGACTTTATATCTTATCATTTATTTCTAATAGCATTATTTTTAAATGGTGGAAAAAACAAATTAAATAACAGATAGATTAGACTTTATATCTTATCATTTATTTCTAATAGCATTATTTTTAAATGGTGGAAAAAACAAATTAAATAACAGATAGATTAGACTTTATATCTTATCATTTATTTCTAATAGCGTTATTTTTAAATGGTGGAAAAAACAAATTAAATACCAGATAGATTAGACTTTATATCTTATCATTTATTTCTAATAGCATTATTTTTAAATGGTGGAAAAAACAAATTAAATAACAGATAGATTAGACTTTATATCTTATCATTTATTTCTAATAGCATTATTTTTAAATGGTGGAAAAAGCAAATTAAATACCAGATAGATTAGACTTTATATCTTATCATTTATTTCTAATAGCATTATTTTTAAATGGTGGAAAAAACAAATTAAATACCAGATAGATTAGACTTTATATCTTATCATTTATTTCTAATAGCATTATTTTTAAATGGTGGAAAAAGCAAATTAAATAACAGATAGATTAGACTTTATATCTTATCATTTATTTCTAATAGCATTATTTTTAAATGGTGGAAAAAACAAATTAAATAACAGATAGATTAGACTTTATATCTTATCATTTATTTCTAATAGCATTATTTTTAAATTGTGGAAAAAGCAAATTAAATAACAGATAGATTAGACTTTATATCTTATCATTTATTTCTAATAGCATTATTTTTAAATGGTGGAAAAAACAAATTAAATAACAGATAGATTAGACTTTATATCTTATCATTTATTTCTAATAGCATTATTTTTAAATTGTGGAAAAAGCAAATTAA
>OU015497.1:4854068-4859068 GCA_907164885.2 Dolomedes plantarius | reverse complement strand
GCTGTTCGGTGACCTAGTTTTGAAGAGCAATGAAGAAAGGGGAAAATCCGATTTTGAATCAAACCGTGGACTTAACCGGTGAAAATAACGAGCCATCTCACGTCCGCTTTTCCGATGTAAATGTGTTTATTAGGCCCTATTCAAATGAAGTGCCAATCGAAAATTACATCGCAGAATATGAGCAGGTTTCTGAACTGTTAACATTAAATCCTATACAAAAAATTATATTCTTTCGCAAGCTGTGGTAGCTTGCGAAAGCTATTCTTTCGCAAGCTACCGGAAATGTGGAACTATTTCTTCAATCCAAACCCCTGTTTAAAAACTTCGAAGAATTAAAAACAGAACTGCTTAAAGAATTTAAGACGAATTGTCTATAAAATTGCATAACTTTTCACATATCTGTTTTTATGATTAATTGATTATCCTTAAGTAAATAAAAGTTATAATGTTGAATTTTTATAAAAGTGTGTAAATTATGTATCCGAAATTATAATTAATGTTTTGAAATAAGTTGATACTAAAAAGGGTTAGCTATATCAATTACAAACGTAAATTTAATCATACTTTTGTTCAGAAATTTAACATTATTTTTATTCTTTTTAAACTAGCCAAGATCGTTCTTTGCAGATCGTTCTTTTAAGTATCTGTTTCTCACACGCAGTTTTAAATCTAGTAAAATACGGAGTAAAGTAGGTCATTCCTACTATAAACATGGGTCGAGAGCCAGCGTGCGCATTATTGTATACACATAGTTGAAGGTTATGTTCAACAGCAATAAATATCGCTTAGCCAACGAATCGGGTGTTTACGGAATTGTACTTGTTTTTCAATTTTATAATGTTTTCCTTTTTCCTTTCACGCCTCAATAATTAGTGATAATAAATATAATTTCTCAGAGCCTCTGTAAAAATAAGTCGCGTAAAAGTTAAATTTGCTTTCTTTCATTTTGTATGATGTATGTTCTTTCTTCGTTTCTCTTCCATGTTTTTTGCATTTGAGTTTTTAAATTATCCACATGAATATTTTCTCATCTTTATAAAATACACTGCTGGCCACCCAAATTGCAACACCAAGAAAGACAAGAGATATCACAACAAAATTTATTTTGTAGATAACATGTTGACCAAGTATCAAATGATTAAATTTATAGACTTCTGTGAAGTGTGGTTCCTGCCAAAATCAGTAGCCAAAGTAGCCGCCATTGTTGGAGATCACCGCTGCCACACGCCTCGGCATTGATTCAAAGAGACTTTGGATGAGTTCTTGGGGTACAGCAGACCAAGCAGCTTCCACACGTTTCCAAAGTTGATCTGCTGTGGCAGCTGGGGATGGAATCTGGGTCAATCGTAGAGCAACCATGGACCACATGTTTTCTATCGGCGAAAGATCCAGAGAGCGAGGCGGCCAGGGAAGCAATTCAATCTGGCGATTGACGAAGAACCGTTGGACAATGCGTGCCACGTGTGGTCGCGCATTATCCTGTTGAAATATGGCTGTGGGCAAGCCCTGAAGGTGAGGAAGGACAACTGGCTCCAACACCTCGGAGATGTAGCGCTGGCTGTTTAAAGTACCGGCAATGCGTACTAGAGGTGTGCGAGAGTGATATCCAATACCGCCCCATACCATAATACCCGGTGCAGGACCAGTGTGGCGGTGCATAACGCAGCTGTTCAGCATCCTCTCTTCACGGTGTCTCCAGACTCGAATGCGACCATCGAGCTGTTGCAGACAGAAGTGTGACTCGTCAGTAAAGACAATTTCATTCCATTCTGCCGTCCACATCCTTCTGTCATCGCACCATTGGTGGCGGAGACGTCTGTGGTTTTGCGTCAAGGGTAGACAAAGCAATGGACGTCTTGCGGACAGACCACTCTGCTGTAAACGGCGTCGAATGGTACGCGCAGACACTGGATGATGCGTTACAGACTGCATGTGCTGTGCTATGGTTCGTGGTGTGACTGAGCGATCCGTCACTGCCATGCGCACAATTTGCCTGTCATCACGTGAAGTGGTGCGCTGAGGTGAATGCGATCGAACACGCCGGTCCGTCGTACCCTCCTGCATCCAACGATCACATATCCGCATTACAGTTGTTTGGTTTCGTCCAACACGACTACCGATTTCCCTGAAAGATAATCCACAATCTCGGTAGGCCACTATCCTTCCTCTGTCGAACTCGGATACTTGATCAAAAGATGATCGCTGTTTTCGACGAGGCATAATTGATCGTTTTTTTTTAAAAAACCAGAAGAAAAACACAATTGCTGAACTTCAAATCGTCGAAATCTCCAAGCCTTAAATAGCGCTTTGAAGTGGCGCCACAGGCGCGCTTGATGTGCGTCTGCGCTGAAATTCTAATCATTTGCATATCTCACCTCCGCTAATGCATGTTGTAAATTTCATGTTATTTGCATGTTTCCTTCAGGGTGTTGCATTTACAGTGGCCAGCAGTGTATTTTAGAAATTATAAGAGTTAAGAATTTGTTTTATTATATTGAAGTATTAAAGTATGGTTTTGAATCTTCGTAATTTTATTATGTTGAAGGTTAGTCAGGAATATAAGTACTATAGGAGATTCTCTGGTGTAAAAGTAGAAATTCAAGGCGTAGTTTGTCATATAAACGGAGCGTCCTTCTAATAGCTGCTAGGGTACCATAATAAGCCACGGATGATTTTTCACACCCGTCTGCTAATAAATGTTCGCCCACTCCGGGAAATTTCTCAAAATAGAAAGAATAGAGAATAAATAAATAAAAAAAGTATAAAGAGAGATATGTTTGAATATATTGAATAAAGTGTGAGGAATATTACATATTTTATCAATTAAGAGAAGGATTTATAAGTTTTGAACAAGCATGAGCAGTTTTACATGTTTCTTTCAATTCACATATTGGTTAGAGTTTTAGCTGATTATTGAATGATTATGAAAAGTACATGAATAATAATGAGAAGGAAAGGAAGTTGTTTGGAAGATTGTAAAGAAATTTGAAAGGTGATAAATTTTGATTCCATACATTTAAAAACAAATACTTTTTCTCTTGTATTTTATGATGTGTTTTTGATTTAAAGGAAAATAATAATAGTGATAATAATAATGGTGATAATAATGTGAATGTCAGAGATCCGTTTCCTTTTTGTTTTGTTGGGTGCCTAACACCCCTTTGACTCCACTTATGTGGTTAAACTTTGTGTGTAATTTAAAAAGAAAAAAAAAAAAAAGCGCTATCTTGTTTAAACTCTCTTTTTGAGCTATTTCTGTGTGTACTTATTAATGTGGATCTCATAAGGAATTGTATAGTTGTAGTATTATTTTGAGAAAAATTTCTGGAACAGATGTGGAGTTCTACATTACATTTGAGTATTATAGGTGTTTTTTATATTTTTGATATGTTAATAACTGATATTGTAATGAACATTCTTGACACATGATGAAGATAACCTAACTTTGATGGATTTAGATACCTACCTAAATTTCGTAGTTAATTATATTTCTTTAGAGAACTTTTGATGCTAGTTTGCCTTCCACAAATTACCATCTGAATTATTTTAAAAGAATATTTATTAAAAGGAATGTTGATGTGCTTAAGTTAAAGAAAATTTTTGTCAATGTTAGGGCTAACATGACATGTCACAGGTTACCCCTAATTTTGTCAAGTGTGTTGATGATCTGAGTTATATTATTTTTGTTGACACCGGAGAACCCTTTTGCTAGCACAAGGGGTAGTTCCTCCCATAGAGGGATGAGCCTCTTGCTGTCTTTGCACCAAGGCACCCTCGTGATCACTGACAATCTTTCACGTTAGACATCACAGAGGATGGCCCTTTTCACCTCCAGGTTTGTCACTTATGTCATGATAGGTACCAATGCTTTTAGAATTTGACTATTTTGAAGTGAAACTAGTGACGATGTTAAAGCACACAATGTTTTTGAGTATTACCTAATATGAAGCTGATGCCCATTTACTTAATTAAGAAGTTATAACAAGTTATTTTGAGTTGTTTAATTTATGATCTTATATATTGTTAAAAAACTTGACAGGTATCTAAATTCTATGCTGTAATTGAAGTAACACTTTCAGAATAATATAACAAATCAATTTTATAATTATTAAGGTGAATTTTGAATTTTAAAATATTTAATTTAATGTCATGATGCATTCTTTTCCTCATTTGAGTTGTTCTTGTTTTGTTTTTATTTTTCTAAAATTTTTAAAAATTGTCGGGTTGTGATGGCCACACAACTCGAAAATTTTTTCTTTGTCATTCGGCAAAATTTTTATTTTTGGATCTTGGGGTTTTCCTTTGAGAGCAACTACAGTTGAGAAACTGAATCCATTTATCTACATTTGATCATCCACAAAAAATTTTTTGAAGTGGTGGGAGGAATCTGTTTTAACCTCCTTTCCAACTTCAGAGTCAGCATTCCTTAGCAAACGTGAGGATACACGGTTGTTGAGAGAGATGTGATTTGTGTATAAGAAGTAAGGTATGTTAAAGGTAGTAAATGTGTATTGCTATTGAAACGAATTTTGATGTAATGAAGTTGTTTTATTAATGTAACAGTACTTTGAAGAAAAAGAAGAGATATTGATATGAAATTAATGTAAAAATTTATAATATTGTAATTTCGCATGAATAGAGAATTGTTATGAATAGAAGAGTACCCAAGGAAGTTTAAAAATATAATAGAGTGAATTTGATTGTGATATAAACAATGTCAGTATTAATAGAATATAAGGTGAGAACTAATAATAATACAATATGTGGACAGTGTTAAGAGATAGTTTCCAGGTAGTGCAAATATTTATATTGTGTTTTATTCATATCAAATATATCAAGATAATATGTCATGTAATCATAGAATTTATGTTATCGTCTTATATTTTGAATACCAGTCTTATATTTTGAACTTATACTGTAATTATGGTTAAGTGCATACGAAGCAAATAAGATGAAGGATAGTAGGGAAACCGCATGGACCTGCTATCTGGAGGAACCAT
>OU015497.1:4841568-4851568 GCA_907164885.2 Dolomedes plantarius | reverse complement strand
TAATAAATATATAATATATCTATTTTCATATAATATTATGAAAAATTTTAAATATTACTGAATTTTCAGTGGGGAAAAGGTATTAAAAAAAGTCTAAGGTTATTGTCAATTCTAAGGTAAAATAGACAGATTTCGCATAAAAATATGCAGCAAATATTAATTTGTAATAAATGGAAAGTATGGAAAACATCTCTTAAACATATTTCTTGAATTTCGTTTGAAAGAAATATTTAAATTAAATTAATAATTTAAATGTTTTCAGACACTAAAATTTTTATAATTGATTATATTTACAGCAAATGAACATGAAACTCTGATCGCGATTTTTTTACGCTATTTCTGGCAACACAAACAAGTTTCAAAATAAATCTAGTGGCAACTTAAAAAATCTGATATTTTCTTAAAATTAACATATTTGAAAAATTGGAAACTTGTTTATCATCGCCAGTATCAATTTACTCAATGTCGTTTTTTTATCTGTTTTCTGTTTCATCTCGCGATTTTAAAATATACGTGACATAAAATTATCGTCATGTTTCTATTAAATATCTAGAGTAATGTTTGTAATACTCCCTATTTGGTTTTCTTAGTGACGCGTTTATATAAATGTCTTACATAAGGAATTTAGTAGTTAGATTCATGCTTCATTATGCATTTATTATATAATTTAATTTTTCCTTTCAACCTCTTCCCGTTCATTAGATTAATTTCATGCAATTTAAGATAAAGAATTCTAATTGAACGAATTTTCATGGTCCCATTCTAATTGTACGAATGGAATATATTCGACTAGTTTTAATTAAAGAGTGATGTAACATATACTATTATATAACAGCCTGCAATAATAGAATAAATTTAGGCTTCCCCTTTCAGACAAATTTTCTCAACAGTTCGCAATTGAAACATTTTCTCTAAAATGATGCTGAAAATAAACATCGCTGAATAGTTTATGAGCTGGAAATAGATTCTTCGAATCATACAACTAGCCCTAAACCTTATACTACTCATTACGTCTTCCATAATTAAAGAGCATATTTTATATATATATATATATATATATATATATACATATATATATATATATATATATATATATATATATATATATATATATATATATATATATATATATATATATATATATATAATATATATATATATATATATATATATATATATATATATATATATATATATATATATATATGTGATATCCCGTACCTCACGCCGTGGAGGAGAGGCATACGCGCACGATAAACTTTAACTTAACTATGTAGAGGAGATGAAACACAAACATGTAGACGAAGCCGGTGTCTCAGGAGATGAAGACCATTTCACGAGAGATGTTGACACATCGGGGAAAAAACCCACATAGCTGCGAGGCATTAAAGGGACACCAAGAGACAGAAATATTCTGTTCACGCAAATAGTAAATAAGTGCTTTGCGATATTGACGCCAGAGGGCCTAGACTACTTAATATTTTAATTGGGCGACTTTAGATTCGTGGAGTTCACGTGTCCACTTAAGTTTATCGGGGACTGTTCTGCTAGATCCCGCTCTTGTTAGAACCGCGACCTATTGACCTGGGTTAAGGATAAGTTTCCATAAAGTTCTTGCAAAGTGTGGTTTTTGACGTTACAGACCCCATAAATACAGAGTGGTTCGAGGGCTCTTCAAGAATTATGACACTATACTGACATTTGGAATCTCATAACTTCTAACACTCATATCTGGGGATGTTATTGAGTTCAGCTACTTCACATGCCTGTATCATGATCAGCAGGGATAATATATATTATCTTATTTTACTTTTAGGTTGCAATTTTAGAAAAGGGGTCGTGCTTTATTAACAGGATAATTTTAAATACGCTTTAGATATCTAATGGTGGCCCGTTATTATCACATATATATATATATATATATATATATATATATATATATATATATATATATATATATATATATATATATATATATATATACAAGATAAAAAATTAATACGTATACTAAGGATGCCTATTCTAAGGTAAAAAATATGTGTTTGTGTTTTGTTGTGTTGACTTTGAACGTGACGTTATAGTCGGCGCACGAGAGATGGGACATAGCCTCTCCGCCGTAACGATGCAATTTGGATTTTCGTGAACGTCCATTTCTCGAGTGCACCGCGAATATCAGGTATCTGGTAATACATCAAATCTCTGACAGCGGTGCGGCCGGAAAAAGGCCCTCGAAATAACTGGACCGTCAACGACAGACGAGAATTCTTAAACGAGATAGACGTGCAAAACTTCCTCATATTGCGGCGGATTTCAATGCTGGGGCATCAACAAGTGTCAGCGTGCGAACTGTTCAACGGACCGTCATTGATATGGCCTTTCGGAGCTTCAGGCCCACTCGTGTACCGTCGTTGACTGCACGGCACAAAGACTTACGCCTTGCCTGTGCCCGGCAACTCCTCCATTTGACTGTTGATGTCTTGAAACGCGTTGCCCGGTCTGACGAGTCTCGTTTCCAATTGTATTGGGCGGATGGGTGTGTACGGGTTTGGAGACAACCTCCTGAATACATGGACCGTGCATGTCATCAGGGAACTGTTCAAGCTGGGGAAGCCTCTGTGGTGGTAGGGGGGCGTGTTTAGTTGGCGCGATAAGAGACCCATGATGTGTCTAGTGACAACTCTGACAGGTGACACGTACATAAGCATCCTGTCCGATCATCTACACCCATTCATATCCATTGGGCATTCCGACGGACTTGGACAATTCCAGCAGGACAACGCGACACCCACGCGTCGAGACACGCTACCGAGTGACTCCAGCATCAATCTTCAGACTTTAGACACTTTCATTGTCCACCTAAATTCCCAGACATTAACATGATTGAGCTTATCTGGGATGCCTTGGAAAGTGTTGTTCAGAAGATATCTCCACCCCCTCGCACTCCCATGTTTATGTGGACTGCCCTGCAGGATTCATTGTGTGAGTTGCCTTCAGAATACCTTCAGACATTAGTCGAGTTCATGCTACGTCGTGTCGCAGCATTTCTGCGTGCTCGTTTGAGCCCTATACAATATTAGGCAGGTGTATCAGTTTTTTTTTGGTATTTCAGAGTATATATATATATATATATATATATATATATATATATATATATATACATACATATCTATATATATAAAGCGCGTACGTATGCGGCACAAAAATCGACGATATTTCTACACTCCGAATGGCAACGGCTGCAACTACCGGATGTAAACATCAGCAGCCGTCCGTAATTTAAAACCGCGAGTGTGTAGTGGCGACTTTTGATTCTGTCACTGTAGTATCTCCTGTAAGTAGTAATCTCACTGTAGTAATCCACACTATATTTTAGTACTTGCTGAAATTTTACTCCATTTTTTAAGTGAAGAAAATTTCCCAATAATTTATTATTTGACATGATTAAAATAAATGAATAAATTTCCCCAACAATTTCTTATATGATGTCATGATAAAGTGTAGATATCTTAATTTTGAAAAATTGTACATACAGAGAGGAATGTAATTTTTAAAATCCTTGGTGTTGGATGTCTCAGTCTTATCTGTCACTCTGTTCTGAAGTAATGGAAAAATCACATTTTAATCACGATGTTTTAGAATCAGCCTTATAGTGAATTTAGCAATGATTATAAATTTTTTGGCTGAGCTATTACGCCTTAACAGCGTATATTGATTATAACAGGTAATGGTAACATTCCTTATATATGTTACTTTCAGTTGAGTTGTTTTGCTAAAGAAAATATATAACTAAAAGCAACCTTGCTAGTCGCACAGCGGATAGTATTTATATATAATGCTTTGCCAAAAAACCTTTATCCACTATTATCTATAATAATATATAAAGAGAGAGAGCAGATTTTGTATGTGGAGGGTAATGTACAACTTTTGTACATTACAATGTACCTTACAACTTTTCCTTTGTCAACCGCAGTCAAGTAACCATAGCAACGCCCTTTAGCTTACGGGGTCTGTTTTTCGAAATCGCTCTTTAGAACGGGAAAATGTTATCTACTTCCTATCCCCATTTTACGTGTGGAACATTCAGCGTGGGGGAGTCAGGGGAAAGAGTGGTTAATTGCTTTCTTATTGCTTTCTTATTATTGAAGAAGAATTTTAATAGTAGTTCATCGGCACCCCGTGCCTATTTCATCTCTCAAAAGGCTGAAAATGGATGAACCGCGGGTGAACCGTCCTTCTGATGTCTCTTACCTGAAAAGAAATAGCCTCTAGCTAGAACGACAAAAGATTATTATTCAGTCCTTTTTTGCAAGATTCACCCTCCGTTCCCAGAATGTCACCCAGTTGTTCTTTTGCGGGCAAAGCCGTTACGAAAGTCACAACGAAGTGGAATTCGAGACTATATCTCTGCCGACAGCACACCGTATTTTCGAGAGTATGTGCTTCGAATATATGCTATCCCACCCCGTAAGGAAAAGATTGTAATATTTTAAAGATTCAAGTAGAGGAGGTATTGATAAATACAAAAAGGATTTTTGAAACTGGCAACGTTAAAGTGTTTATTGGAGAAAACTACATTTGGAACTACGCTTTTTATTGGATATTTAAGGTAAAAAAAGATTTACAATTTATTCGCTATCAACTGGAAATTTATTGGTATAATATTTTGTTCAACCGAAGTCGGGCTAGTGATTTTATATAACGATTTTCTTAGTAACCAAACAGATCTTGTCCCATAGGTAATATCGTTACGCAAGATATTTTTATCTTACAATACTTTCGACAAAGTGGAGAGAAATGTTTTGTCATAAGAGAAATGCCTTACATAATGCCACGAATGCTACGTTCTAGCAGTTATAATTCGAAACAGACTTCCACTCTTTACCATCACCATTAGCTCTAAATGGAAACAAATTCCAGCATACATTGTAGTTTTAAAATGTTTCGGAAAATTACTTTTTATTTTCTCCCAGACAGTGCAGGTAGAAAAATAGTGATAATTCCAAAGAGCTTCCACAATGCGAGCATTCCTATCTCTGGGTAATTTTGTAACACGCGACATTTCCAAGCATTGGAAAAAGATGTATTTATGAAGCATTTATCATTTAAAATTGTTTAAACGCATGTTAATTGCTCTTATACCAAAAGTGATACATTTTACTTTAACTGTTAAGTAAACCCTCAGGATAGAAATAATTTTGCTACTAAAATGTTTTAACATGCTGTAATCGTGTAATTAACACTGAAGATAAATAGAGTTATTGACAGAGGGAGAATAAAGATTATTTTTTTAATTACATTCTTCTCTAACAAATGCATATATAAAGTGTTTGAACACAATTTAGAACTTATAGAATGTATATGAGTATGTGATAGGGAATATTTGAACGAAGGTTTTATAATTAATAATTTCTTAAAAGAGGATTATTGATTTTAACTTCATTAAATTTTTAAACGAATTTCAGATAGCTATATAAATTGTTAAACAACTAATCAATGACGTTCGTAACATTCCCAACATAACCATTTAGTATTGCTACTGAAAGATAAGATAATGTGCCATGCTTATTGCTGAGGAGTATCTGACTTATCGCAAGAAAATAAATTTACCACCGACATAAATTATATTTGTTTAGCTGTTATTCTCCCTATTGTGCTCGTTGCCCTGTTCGCCTATTTCATGGTACTATTTGCTGCTAGCATCGATAATTCACTACATTTTTTGTGCAGTTAATGCTCGGGTGTATTTATCGTATATTTAAAATTAACAACCTTAAAAAAACAACTATGTTTAAGGCCAGTGATGGTATTGATGATGTAACGTTATGCGAATGCGAACTTCTGAACTTCATGTGTTGGGAGTTTTACCTTACGCAAATTGCACACACACACACACACACACACACACACATATATATATATATATATATATATATATATATATGTGTGTGTGTGTGTGTGTGTGTCTGTGTGAGGCTATAAAATATGGGGGGGGGGGCGATCGCGTAAACTTTAAATGGGGTCTTTGTTAAAAAGAAATAAGATTTATCAATTAGGGTTGGGAAATCGTGAAAATCGGAATAAAAGCATCGCGGATAAAATGCATTGATGGGTTAGATTTGAGTGACAGCCAGTCCCCGTCCCAGCCTCACCGCCGGCGCAAGCGTCATACTGACGTAATCTGACCGTGGGAGATGCGTGGTAACTTAAAAGATGAACATAAAGGGATGAAAATCTTCAGAGACAATGGGATGGGTAACTGAGACGGTCGTGCTGCTCTGCAGCCACGCATTTTGAATAGGAACGGAACGAAATAAAACTTATTAATGTAGCTGAGCCTAGTATGATATTTAATAAAGATATTTTAGAGAGATTTGGTGTGATGTTGTTGCCACTCCCCACATCTGACTGCTGGTAGAAGAAGATGGAGATGTCGGGAGCCAGCTGCAGTTGTAGTTCTAAGAGGTGTTTGGACTACAATGGTTTTAAATTATGGGCGTGAAGTATCAATTCTGACATACATATATATATATATATATATATATATATATATTCACTGAAGAGTATATGGTTCTGTTTCTTATTTACCCTGTGAATCCTCTAACGGTCCAGGTACACTATAAAGTAATAGGCATAAATATAAATAATTCCTTTATTTTCTACGTAGAGGTAGTCTAACATAGACCGATTTAGACCTTCAAATAACAACACAACAGTACCGCAACTTGCGGTACTAAGAAACTGAAATTTAAGATCGTAACGAACCCTTTCAGGCAGAATATACGTTCACTAACAATACCCGTAACCATCGGGCTCTGAAATAACTATCAAACTCGTGCAGCCACCTAGGCTCTATACTAATACGGGCTCTATCAGTTAAATACCGCCATGACCTTCAATCTAACTTTTCTCGACTCTTTCGTATCTCTACTAATAGCGTAACGCAGTACCGTACAAATCTCCACTCCCTACTTGGGCTCTTGCCAACTCAGCGTGTGTCACTTAAATAGACCAGACACCTGCTCCGAACTCTCTTCAACTGGCCTGCACCTCGCAGCTACCAGAAATTTGCATCTGAGCAACAAGCGAACCCTACAAGAGTAAAAAAAAATGGAACACCTGTGTAATATCGTGTAGCACGCAGAAGGGCCAGAACACGACGTGGCATGCACTCGACTAATGTCTGAAGGTATCCTGGAAGCAATTCACACCATAAATCCTGCAGGGCAGTCCACAAATCCATGGGAGTGCGAGGGGATGGAGATCTGTTCTGAACAGCACGTTGCAAGGCATCCCAGATAAGATCAATAATGTTCATGTCTGGGGATTTAGGCGGACAATGAAAGTGTCTGAACTCAGAATAGTGATTCTGGAGCCACTCGGTAGCATCTCTCGACGTGGGGGTGTCGCATTGTCCTGCTGGAATTGTCCAAGTCCTTTGCAAATCACAATGGTCATGAATGGGTGTAGATCAGGGGTGGGCAGACTTTTTCAGGGTATGGGTTACTTCTAATTTTTTCAACGTGTTGCGGTCCATCCAGTGGCGTAGGTGTGGTGAGCCAAAAAAAAAGGTCTACAATATTTATTATAACTTAATAATAAATACGGAATATGTACTTACCTACATAACTCCAACGGGAAACGATAAAAACTGACATTAAATTTGGAAATGAATATAACGATATATTGAACTTCTTTAGCAGAACAAATATACTACCATTAACAGAAATATTTTATTTCATAAACTATACTTTAAATTATTTAAAATTTGATGTTTAAGATAATAAACTACATTTCTTCACTAAAGTTTTATAGAACATCATGATTAATCACGTCGAAAAATATATCTAAATTCAATTTAATTTCCTTGTTTTACCTATTCATGCTTCGGACTCATAATTTTTGCTTTGAAAAGTACATAACATGCAACCCAAATCATCGGATGTGTTTTAAATGCATCGGAACATTTAAAGGAAATGCATGGCTTTGTTAAGTATTCATTTCCATCGCATAAAGGACACACTGATTGAAGTTTCCAATTTTAGCCGATTAATAACAGCAGATGATTTTAATGTTAGAGATTTTAGAAGATAAAAGAGAAAGCAATTACTGGGAACTATTCTAGCTCTTAAAATTTTCTAGATGCTTAGAAACAATAGAAGTGCCTTTATTAACATTTTAAAGTGCACAATAAGTAAATTAGGTTGAACAAATCGGGCATTTTACTGTAGTTAAACATTAACATTTCAAGCTTAAACAGTTTTGCGAAATCTTAAAATGGAGGCACAAATGCTTTCACGTCTATACCATTACCCTACATAACTTCCTATTTGTCTATCTGAATTCATAGTAACGTAATGACACGTCATTATATCAATGTGTCAGTTTAAGAATGTTTTTTTTTTATTTTCTTTGTGTCTTCTTGAAAGATTGTTAACTGTTACATCAGCGGAGTTGGTTTTCTGTAATTTCCAAACGTGTTCATATTTCATATAGTAGATTTCGTTAATATTCTAATTAAGGTACTTCGATTTAAAGAAAAAAAGATAAAAGAGATTAGTATCTCTAATTGAATTGCAGAGGCACAATCGACATATCTTCACAAGCCGAGTAGCCTGTCCTTCAAGACAAATACTTGTGAAGAGGCACGCTATAAGAAAATCAGCGTACCTGCAGCAGAAATAAAAACTGTTACGGTGGGGGTTTCGAAGCAACCAATCAAAGAACTAAATCCATATTATAGACAAAGTGGAAGTAAAGACACCATAAATGATAAAACTGATGAGTAAATAATAAAACGATAAGAAAAGAAAATCTCCCTTCAATACTTCATTCTCTAGAAAGACATAACTAGTTTATGTGATAGTTTCAATCATGCCTAATATTCTGTTAAAAATGTTTATTCTGAAATGATGACAGGTCTGTCAGATGTCTTTTATTGGTTTTCGCACATGACGGGGTTCGATAAATGGAATCAAATTAAAATAAGGAATTTAAGAATAATAATTTATAGATTCAATAGGCCAGGTTTTAGGAATGGAGGTGGATATTTAATCAGGTATAAACATCGTAGAGATGTGAATTCTTCTATTTAAAAGAATTATGACCGCAAGTCCTATGAGCGCAGAAGGACGCTTGATACGTCAACATCTATCACTAGGCAAATATTGGCAGAGTCTGGTGGGGAAAAACCAACAATCTGAGTGACTCTGAAGGTTTTCGTTTGCTGTAGATGGGTTTATGATACACGCTGACATAATAGCAAGGAATACACCGTTTGGTACCCGAATTTTGTGTCTCGTGATACGTATAAGTCATTGTAGTGTTTCAGATTCCGTTTAAGCAGGGAGACTCGGTCAAGTTGGCTATCGTGTAGCAAAAAGAAATGGCTATAATGGATGAAACCAACAAACAACCATCGTTAGGTTGATCGTTGGTGTAGCAATTAAATCTTGTTTCAAATTAGTAAAAGCATTGTTAACCTTTATGGTCGTGATCCGACAAATCATTATCTTGTAGAAGTAATCATAACTGTAGAACCAACTCTTATTTACATCTAGTTTATTGAAACATTAAAATCTTGGTTAAATAATCATTTACAAAGGTTCATTCCGAAGAACATTGATACACTCCTGAGAGTGGGGTTCATTATTCAAAGTCCAAACGAGACCCCCGTCTCTCCGTACGCGTGGCGACCTTTCCACAGTCCAAGTCTATTCTCCTCCTCATTCGCAACACGTCGTTATTTATGCATTCTTCTCAGCCCTTTCTCGAACCATCTCGAATACCGTACCTCTTCCGGTTCAGCCCTCTGCAGACCACCTATGGTGAATTTCTTTCCTGCCGACTTTTCCAAGGGAAAAGAGCGCCGCTAACGGGTTTCACAAATCATTCTAAATGACTCGCGTACTTTTACCTATTGTCGCACATCTCCAAGGGTGTATATTGTTCGACAGCTGTTTGCGTTTATTTTGGGCTTATTGAAGACGCTATTACTCACCTT
>OU015497.1:4801568-4836568 GCA_907164885.2 Dolomedes plantarius | reverse complement strand
ATTATAATGAGAAATATGTTTTAAGATATTAAATACAAATGATGAATATTTGGGAACTTTACAGCGAGGATTCATACCAAAATGTGATATAAGAAAAGAAAAATTGTTTTTGGTTTATCGATTTCATGATTAACTTAATAAAACTGAGATGGGTATTGGTAAAAGAATTTTGATTATTTGTGTCAATTGATAGAATAATAGATTGAAATTTGGACGTTAACATTAAATTATGACAATTGATACGGAATATTGAGATATTATTATTAGTATTAGAAATATTTTATTAGTGTGTGTTTAATACTTTCATATGTTGTATATTTTTGATTCTATTGAATATAAAATTGATAGACCAAACTTTCACACTAAACGAGAGTCTGAAATTGTCCATGCTTGCAGATTAAGATATTATAATGCACCAGAGAACTTAAAACTACACCACGAATAATGACAAACATTAGATCCATTTTTATTTCTTTTCTATGTGATGCTTAACATCATTATATTTTTTTTTAATTGATATAATTAATTATGTGTTGTCCTACTAAAGATATAAAAAAAAAAAAAAAAAAACTGTCTAACTTAAACTTTCTTCTTAAGAATACTATTATATGTGAATTTTTTTTTGGATCTCAATTTAAACACCGGCTATGACAACTCTACTTCTTTAACCTTTCAGTAAATTTCCTATTTCTTGAAAAACACTTTCCTATCACCCACCTCTACAAGCGCGTTGGAGGTCGTCCCAACTGTTTAAGATCTTATTAATTTTTTTTTACTATTTGTTTTTAATTCAACAACTCAGTCACTTAAAGTGCTGAAGATCATATGCTTGAGTAATGACTAAAACAGGGCTGGGATGGCCACTCCTTTTGTCCTCCCATTTCTATATATTATACTCCCACAGGTATGACAACTGCACCTTTTCCTTTTTCTCCATCTGTGTACTATGCAAGATGCTGTTTTCCAACGCAGTCATATTCTGTCGGAGATTTACGGTTAGTCCACTGTACGGCTAAAAGACTCTTCCTCCTTATTAGTCAGAGAACAATATGGAGAAAGAAAACCCACTTGTTACACAAACATAAACACAACCCTCACTGCTTAGAGGTAGAATTAAAGAATTTGAGACTAAGAGTTGGGGAACACACATACAACAAGGTACCTTCAAAACAAGGAAATGGATCCACATAAACTTAAAATAAGTGTACACAAATGAATAGTAAATAGATAATTTGAAAATAAAATGAAAAGTATTGAGAATAAATAAAGTTAGAATAAATATGAATAAGAATAAGTAAAGAATATTGAATAGAATTTTGGAATGAATAAATATTGTCGAAATAAAATGAATATAAGAAATGATGAAATGAGAATAAGAAATATAAATGATATTGAAAAGAGATTTTTTTTTTGTTGATAAATAATATTGAAATAAAGGAGATAATGGATATTAAGAAAAAATAATGAGATAAATAAAGATACGAAAACTAGATAATGAGTGATATGTTTTGTAATTTTTATGTACAATTGATATATTTGAAATGTGATTTTATTAAATCTTGTGATTTTTAATTGAAAGTGTGATTTTTATTATAAACTGTGATTTTTATTATGTAACTAAAGGACTAATTTTCTTTATATGTAAACAAGTCAAGATAATGTGATGTTTATGTATTCTACGTTTGTGAAGCAGGAATGACACAGCACTAAAAAGACTGTGATTTTTTTTTTAATTGGGGTATTTTCCTCAACATACTAATGACTGTGACAGGACTAAAAATGTTGCACAGATAAATCATTACAAGATAAGTTAATAAACTTTTTTGGACTCACTCCATAGTAGTGAACGTTGAGGAAGAATTTTTGAATTTTTCATCCTGTTATCAAAGTCAACTTCATTTACTTAATTTTTGTTTGTTTTTGATATTTTTATTACTATGTTTTGTTATTTTGTATTATTCAAATCGAGATGATGGTAGATATTGTATTAAATGTATGTTTATAGTGAAAATTTTTGGTAGTTTACAAATTTTTGGTTATGTTAATTGATTTTTTTTTGAGATTTTGTTGTGTGGGGAGACGTCCCTATTCAACAGGTTTCAAATACATACTTATGTAGAATCTTCAATTTAATATTATGTGTCCTTCTTTTTAGTGATTTTATATATATTTTTCAGTAAATTTGATAATGTTGCTATGTCAGCTCATCACGTGATCTTTAAAAATGTTTTTCTTGCAATTTAACTTTAATTGAACTTGATACGTTAACTTATTCCAAATTTTTTAATGCCCATTCTTCTCACTCATCTGAGTGAGTCTGCCCTCCAATGCAGGCATTGTAGGTCAGCCTCTTCTCGGACGGGGGGGATATTCTATAATATTAAAAACTAGTAATTTCTTAATTCAACAATCTTAACATTTAAAAACTATTAATTCCTCACTTTACTATTCCAAATTACAAACCCTTTTTTAATTCCTTGAAATAGGTAATTTCCCTTGGGCATTCGTGTTAAAATCCAAGAGATATTCTAAATTTTAGCATTGTCATCCCAGTAAAACTTATATAGAAATCCCATAGTAATAGCCTTTGTAACCCCAGGCAATATTATTAAAGATGGCTGACTTTTTACCGAAATTAAGCTCGACGCGGCGTGGCTACCGAATTAGATCAGATCAGAGCATCAACAAATAACTTTTATCCAATCAAAATGTAAGTCACACCTCTGTGTCACGTGATGGAATGACTTTATAAAACTATCTGGTGTCTAAAATTAGACACACTCTGTAAGAATCGGTCTGTCATATAATCCCGGGCGGACGACTTGGAAAACTTAATAAAATGCCTTAGATTCAATTACGTATCTGTGGTTTCTGTGTCTGCGTTGGGAGTCTTTGCGGGAAAATGCTCGGTTTGTCATCATGTGTATCGGCGACGTAATCCACTCTGGCCTGTTATTTGTTCCTCCATGTCGCCGATATTTCATATATATATCTATATATATATATATATATATATATATATATATATATATATATATATATATATATATATATATATATATATATATATATGTAAATATATATATATATATATATATGTAAATATATATATATATATATATATATATATATGTAAATATATATAATATATATATATATATATAGGTATATATATATATAGGTATATATATATATATATATATATATATATATATATATATATATGTATATATATGTATATATACACATATATATATATATATATATATATATATATATATATATATATATATATATATATATATATATGTGTAAATATATATATATATGTATATATATGTATATACACATATATATATATATATATATATATATATATATATATATATATATATATATATATATATACAGAGGCTGTTCGCACATTTTTTAAACGATTTTGGTAAGAGGTAATAAAAAATCGTTTGCTGCAAAAGAAATAATTGCAATTGTAAAAACGTAATAAAAAAGAATATCAATTATTCTAATTTTGTATATGAGAGTAAATTTTGAAAATTAAACAAAACGAGGCTGGAGGTCCCTTGTCTCCTTAAGTTTTTTCAGATTTTTTTTTCTGGAGGATCCGACTTCTCCCACCCTCTCCGACCTCATAAAGCACTTTCTACAAATTTAACGTCCCCATATCTAGTCTAGGCATTATGGTATTTTAAGGCGACAGTGGACCTTCAAGCCTAACTTTTTTTGTTTTGAATGGATTAGCTTGAAATTTGAATATGTGATTAGTACCATAGATATGTAAAAGTGGTTAAAATTTAATGATGAAATATTAATAATTTATGAATTATGAATTATTAATTATATCAAAAATTGAACTCATTAAAAATGTCCCATGCGCATTTCTTTTGCATATAATATGGTAATTTTTATTAACAGGATACCTTATAGAACTAACAATGAAACTTATTGCTTATTTTAAGCATTCATTAAAAATATCAGGAGAAAATAATAATAATAGTGAAAACACCCTTTTTATGACGCAAAATACCTATAAATCGTCTTTTCGAGTACAAAATTTAGAAATTCTGAGCTACGAAGCGTAATTATTTTCAATAACATTTATTTGATAAACAGTTAAGTATATAAAACTTAAATTTCAAACCGATACGAAAATTACAAATGTGCCTGGAGAAGTTTGAATATTCTTATGACACGAAAATTTTTATTTTGTGAAAAACACATTTAAAGTTATTGCTATTAGTAACAATATAATATCTAAATTAAATACAAATGCCTATAACTAGGAAAGTAATCACAGAAATAAAAAATTCTTTTTGCAACACATTCCGACTCTTCCGTAGTTTCACAATTCAATAAAATAAAAAAAATCGAATTATTGGACAAATTTCACAATTTTGAAAGTCCACTGTCCCCTTAATGGCATTCGTCTGGATTTGGACTGAGCAACCGCCATTTCATTGCCTAAAGAGATTGATATATATATATATATATATATTGATTGATATATATATGATATATATATATATATATATGTAAATATATATATATATATATATATATATATATAGGTATATATATATGTATATATACACACACACACATATATATATATATATATATATATATATATATATATATATATATATATATATATATATATATATATACAGAGGCTGTTCGCACATTTTTTAAACGATTTTGGTAAGAGGTAACAAAAAATCGTTTGCTGCAAAAGAAATAATTGCAATTGTAAAAACGTAATAAAAAAGAATATCAATCATTCTAATTTTGTATATGAGAGTAAATTTTGAAAATTAAACAAAACGAGGCTGGAGGTCCCTTGCTGGAGGTCACTTGGGTACCCCGGGCCCTGTTATTGGATTGTTAATTTGATGGTTTGCATAAATTAACATTTTATACATAAGCGTATCAATATTTCATTTTTATATCTATATATATAAAACAGTTCCGTAACTGACTCATTCATTCACTGACTGACTGACTGACTGACATACAACGCACAGACCAAACCGCTGGACCTAAAGGGCTGAAATTTTGCATGGCGATTCTTCTTATAGTGTAGGGGTGCACTAAGAAAGATTTTTCAAAAATTCTTCTTACATTTTTTTAAATTAAATTTTTAAGCTGTTTTTTAAACTTTTTTTTACGTTTGCATTTAAAATAATACATTGAGGGTTATAAAATTTATATCGCGAGAAAGATCCTAAAAAATTCCTTCAAAATAAAATTTTTTTCTAATTTTTACCTCCATTTCCTGATTTTTGGTGGATTTTTAAAGATTAATTTTCAGAATTTAATTTATTAAATGCCGATCACGTGATTTCTTTTTCTGGTACTTTCAATAAATTTATCGTCACGTGCGTAACAACTAAATAGACAAAAAAAATATTTTTTTTCTCTTTCTAATGCAGCAGACGATTGGATATTATAAAAAAAATGCATATCCATTACGAATTGTTTATAAATATATATATATATATTGATAGATATATATTTTACATCAATTGCATACATTGATCATCGCATTTATTATAAATATATATATTTATTTTTTGGCATAAATTGCATACGTTGACCGTTGTATTTTATTTGAATGTACTCCGTAGCGAAGCGCGGGTTTTCAGCTAGTCCTACATAAAGACTGAAATTACAAATCTTTGAATAAAATTGATCATTTTTGTTTTTTAAAGATTTAGTTTATTGTATTTTATTTTCCAAAATGCTCAGTGTGAAATATATAAATATTTATAACAGTCCGCACGATTGAAAACGTAATTAAATATGTGAGCATAATTTTACTTTTTTTGTAAGTATTATCTTGCTTGTAATGTATTGCGCGATGCTTTGGGTATTATTTCCCCATGATTATAATTTGAGTACAATCATTTTATTCGTAGTATTTGACGGACTGTAATTTTTATTACATGTTCAATTGGAATGCAAAACAGATTAAAGGAATATAAATGATGATAGGCAATAAAAATGTAATATTCGTCGGATATTTTAAAAATGGGATTAAACTAGATAATAATAATTCTTAAATATTTGACAGTCTCGAAAAATAAATTTTAAAACTGCATTACTGTCTGGGGATAAAAGGTTTAAGATATTAAATTAAACGCGAATTTATTTTTTTGCAGATCGTTATGATAAATTTTTAATAGCAGAATATTAACATGATTATTCTCATAGGAAAATCAGGAATAAAATGACTAGCTGTACCCGCGAGATGTTTGTTCGCTGTACATAAAAATTTAAATGATATTTAGAGATTATTCCGAGGAGGGTAAATTTAAGTGGGAGATCGTTTCGGATATCGCTGGGTTATTTTCAGCTTATTTTTCTATCTAAAGTAATTGGAAAGTACCCCTATATTTATTTTTTTTCCTTTGTTTTGGACTGTGATAATATATTAAATTTGACTTTCAAAAATGTTTGGATTAAATATATAGAAAACTAATGGGACAATGGGTAACGAGGAAAATTGGAACTTTTATTCATACAAATACACTGGTGTAAGAAATTAAGAGAATTTGCAGACTTGTTCGATTATCTCTAGACCTACTGTACCGATTTTAATGAAATTTGATATGTACATACATTGATACAATACAAAACAAATAACCATCCAATAATTGTAATACACACGCATGATCGTGCGTAACACTCCTTGGAGTCGGAAGGTATGAAACAGCGGTTGCAGAATAAATAAAAAAATGGGTTAATAGAAGGGTTAATAGGGGGTATGGTCCCCTCTTACATATATACAGGTCTCGCAGCGTGATTTCATACTTGAAATAAGGCAGTTTATAATTTCCTGTGGCAATTGGTCCCAGTCGTCCAGAAACGCTGTTTTCATTCCCTGGATGGTTCTCGGAGGGGGTTGCGAGTTGCAATTGCCCTCCCCAGAGCGTCCCAGACATGCTCTATAGGATTAAGGTCTGGAGATCTGGCTGGCCAATCCATCCGGTGAATATCCTCACTCTCTAGAAATTCGTCGACCAGAAGAGCTCTATGTGGCCTCGCGTTATCGTACATTAAAATTAACTCAGGGCCAACTGCACCCCTGAAAAGGCGAACATAGGGCTCCAAGACCTCATCCCTATACCTCACACCAGTCACAGTGTCGTATATAAATGTTTTTAGCATAAACTTTAGTTTAGTTATAGTTTTTAATATATTACGATTTTATGACGTCACTATATTACAAGTGTTTTTCAAAACTATCCTAGTGATGACTTGTTACGACAAACCATTTCTATGCTGTTTCTTTGCCTCGAGAATTTGTTAGTCATTTGAATATAACTTTTCGAAACACAGCATAAATTAAAAATAAAAGCTTTTAAAGGAAGCAGTCAAATATTAACATTCAAACAGTACGGTGAGGGTCGGATCGGACCCAAGGGTCTGCCTTCCCCCTCTCGTACTCTCCCCTCTCATTGCAAGAGATCGATTTGACAAGGAAACCTGCCAGCCAGTTTTGCAACCGGTATCGGAACGTTTCCAGTAAATACTAGTAGTTTTGTTGAAAAACGTTATTCATGATCACAAGTCATTTTTTAATAGATATTTTAATTTTTTATTTCAATTTGCAGGTCAAAAATGTCAGTAGTGGAAAGTTAGTTTCACTAACTTCTAAATCTAGGTACAAGACGAAATCACATATTAGATCTAATATATACAACATTCTATGTAAATAATAGAGAAATTTTCTTTGTTTAGCAAAATTACAATTCGCTGGTAATTTTTTCTACAAAAAGGTTTTCAATTGCATGTAAAATATTATCAGTTAATGTTATTGTGATGTTGGAAATTCAGCCTACCAGTATGAAGTTTATAAATTTATACCAGTGTGACGTAATATTATATTTGCTTCGTTCCTGCACCTGCGATAATTTTCGTGCTGGATACTATATTTTGTGTTATTGATACTTTACAATAACTGAAGATGGCAACTTCTGTAGATACTTCAGTCAATATGATGGAATACATTTGATGGAATACATATGATGGAATACAAGTTGAAATTGCGCTTTTGAGTTGATATGTTGTGATGTTTGAAACTTCAGATAGAAGGAAGTGGGACTTCGCTGGGATCGCCGAGTAAGGCATCTCAGTCCGATATGATATATTTAGTTTTTCTAAGGAACAAGGGATGTACCAGGAACTTCGCTGGGATCACCGAGTAGTGCATCTCAACCCGTTGTCATATATTTTGTTTTTCTAATTCTCAATAATTGTTCGTGTTGTTCAACACCTGGAAGTCTTTAATACAAATGAACCAAACGCCACAGTTATTATACAACAAAAATGCTTCTTGTGTACTTATTTCCATCAAAAATCTCATCAAAAAAGAGATCGGGTCGGATCCGACCCGACCGTACCATCTACTTTGTCTCAAACCACTGTACCGTTTGAGGGTTAACATTGTAAGCATTTTAGGTTAATCGGAAGAAGTTGGGGCTGCCGCCAACTTGGCGATTATTTATTTCCTGTTATGGTGTATCCCCTTTTCTGCATATTTTTTAGATTTTTCCCAAATTGGCGATAAAATGCCAAATAGGGGTTGTGTTTGTTCAATGCTTTTCAGTTAGCCGTTTATTGCTATGTTGGTTAAAGATGTCGTTTCTAAATATAAGTGGAGGATTTTGGATATAGTTAGATGTAGATTTTCGCAAGAGAGACTAGGGGGGGGGGGGTACAGAAGGGGTTGTAAATGACGCACTAGTCCATGGTTTCTTACATTCAGATCGGATAATATTATTTGATTTTTTGTGGGATAAGCTTTGTTCTACTGATCTCTACAGCCAGCGGGAGCCTTTTTGGTACAGATGTGTTTCACGCACCTTTTTCAATTTGGCGATTTTGTTTATGTTTGGCGATTTTTTTTGTGTGGTCTGGCAGCCATGCGATTTGGCGTGATGTTTGTTTTTTGTTGCAACCCTGTTTGTACGGCTATTTAATGGGGTGTGCTTGTGGGATTAATTATATTGCGATTTTTGATAGTGTTTGAAAGATTGTTGACTAATGGCTGCTATGTTGAGGGTTTCAGAGGTGGTTGCGAAGTATCAGTCTCGTATTATTGATTCTGTTAGGTGTAAATTTTCTCGTAATAGGTATGTAGAAGGGGTTGTGAACGAATCTTTAGTTCACGGTTTTGTTTATAGGGATAAAATTGTTTTTTTTTAAAGTTTTTATGGGATGTGGGTTTTTAAAATCTTTTTTTTGTGTTAAATGTGAATGTAAGATGAAGTTAAAAAAGAAAAATAATGTTTCAGACGTTTTTAGATATTTTTGAGTGTTTTAAAGTTGCGGTTGAGCATTTCTGTTTAGGTTTTGAATTTTAATACAGCCGTTTTTAGATATATTCGTGTATGTTTTAAAGTAGCTGTTGTGGTTTTGTGACACTTTTTTGAAAGTTTATTATTGCCATTGGTAAGTTTGTTTTGAATTTATTTTTATATTTGAGTTGTTATTGATATTTTGGAACAGATGTATTACACGCACCTCCCTTGGCGACAATTTGGCGACAAAATTTTTTTGACGCCAAATACTCGTCAAAAAAATTTTGTCGCCAACTTGACGCCAAAACAGGCCTACGCGGACATTTTACACTTAAAATAACAAATATACACAAAATATCGGTACAGATGTGTTTCACGCACCTTTTTCAATTTGGCGATTTTTTTTATGTTTGGCGATTTTTTTATTTTTAGCGATTTTTTTTGTTTGGTCTGGCAGCCATGCGATTTGGCGTGATGTTTGTTTTTTGTTGCAACCCTGAATAGGTGTTGTGGAATTGTGTAGTGTTTTTGGAAGTTTAATATACCGGTGTTCGATATTTTTGTTGGCGTTTCATAGTAGCGGTTTAGGATTTCTGTAATGTTTTTGGAAGTTTAATGTCTTCGTTTTTTGATATATTTGCGTATGTTTTAAAGTAGCGGTTGAGCATTTCTGTTTAGGTTTTGAATTTTAATATAGCCGTTTTTAGATATATTTGCGTATGTTTTAAATAAGTGGTTGAGTATTTCTGCTGAGGTTTTGAAGTTTAATACAGCTGTTTTTAGATATTTTTGCGTGTTTTAAAGTAGCGGTTGAGTATTTCTGTTTAGGTTTTGAATTTTAATACAGCCGTTTTTAGATATATTCGTGTATGTTTTAAAGTAGCTGCTGTGGTTTTGTGACATGTTTTAGAACGTTTATTATTGCCATTGGTAAGTTTGTTTTGAATTTATTTTTATATTTGAGTTGTTATCGATATTTTGTGTATATTTGTTATTTTAAGTGTAAAATGTCCGCGTAGGCCTGTTTTGGCGATAAAAATTTTTTGACGAGTATTTGGAGTCAAAAAAATTTTGTCGCCAAATTGTCGCCAAGGGAGGTGCGTGTAATACATCTGTTCCTTTTGTTTGTTTGTTTTGTGTGTGTGTGTGTGTTTGTCCTGTACAAATCTTGCAATCGATTTTTAACTAACTTCCATACTAGCAAGACATTTGAAATTTTTTAGCATAGATCAGAACATGATAACAATGCATTCTTTCAATACGTTTAGCCATCTTTAAGCAGCATTGAATTCATTTTAAGTTAATTTTGTTTTGTAGAATGGTGCCGCCATCTATCGACCGGGTTGGGAACGAAAAGTTAAACGCAAGTTCACTTCCAATTCTCGAGCTAAACGACTGATTACGCATTTGATCATTTTCTTTTAAGTTGATGGGATAATTCATCAAAAAAATTTTAAAAAAGTATTTATTAATACATAGAATTGTGAAGTTTATATGATTCAACAGAAAATTTAAAAACATGGTATATAAAAAGTTCTTTTTATCTTGTAATTATTTTTACAAATACAGATTATTGTAAGCAAAACTTGATAGTTATTTTGACAAAAATTTCTAATTAAAATACGGATGTTGATATTTTTATCATTTGCATACGGCTTTCAGGTTTTAGGGTGTACCTTATACATTATTTCAGACAACAATGCTAAATATTATATTGCTTTCCAGAAAAAGAGTTTAAACCTTTCCGAGCAAGATATGTCTGAAAGCCTACAAAGGTATTGCTGTCACATTTCTTGCATCTCGATATGTAGAAAAACTGAACAAAATAATGCACTTTGTATACATCTGTTTTGTCGCACTTCATTGTTATTCGGTTTCCAGAAGTATGCATCAGAAACGAGTCATTCTTCAGTCAACAATAAAAATATTGAATAATCCGCCTTTTCTATTCACTTGTCAGCGTCGAATTGTTGTGACTGACATAAGGGAATTTATACACGTATGTTATTGTAATGTTTATTCTCCTGTATGGTAAATTCTTTATAGAGCAAAAACAGATGCTTAGATAAAAGTTGAATAAAATAATGTAGTTTATCTGAAATGAAATCTAATCTAACAGCGAAAATAAATTGCATTATTTTGCTAATCATAATCTAAAATGTCATGTACTTTGAAATGTTGCATTTAGTGTGATAGTGTTTAAAATTTTTTTAAACTTTAATTTCATTTTCGCTTGAAGCTAGGTATGATTATATCTTTGGCTTGGTACAAGAAGTGCCTAAGTAAGTTTTTTCCGGGATGCCTTTGTTTGCTTATGTCTCTTTAAACTTTCCTTTACTGGGTGGGGTAGCATGTATCCCATGAATAAGGCCCCATGAATGTATATATATACCGGGTGGCCATAATTAAACTGACAGTGCTCACAGTGTTCTGTAGCGCGATCTATTTGCGAGAATGACGCCACATTTTGTAGGAAGATTAAACAAGACGGGGGACGAAGGATTCCGCGAAAAAATAAATTAGTTCCAAAAGTCACCGCTAGGGGAATATTTGGCGATGTGTAATAGAAAATAGAGTGTTAACAAATGCAAATTAATACGGAATAAAATTACATTATATTATGCACATTTTCTTATTTAGTTCAAGTGCAATATGGCAACACTTTTAAAAAAGCGTAAAATCTACATAAACACCGATAAAGTCTCGTGATCTGCAATATCACGTACGCTGAGCAGAAGAAGAAGTTCTTTATTCAAATTTCACATTACATCCATTGACACAGTGCCAGCTGCTTGGGTTTTAAAAGGCAATGTGTTACGTTTCGAATCAATCGGATTGAAAGTTTATGTGCAATATCTCCTCCTTTAGTCGAGCGTGCGTTACTGGTCAAATTCTTTTATCTCAACCAGTGCAACGCGTCAGCCGCTCTTCGTGCTTTTAGAACGCACAAAAAATGCGTAAAGGTAACGGTCCTGTCTCAGTTAATGGGCTAAAAGCAATGGTTGCGACGTTTGAGAAAACAGGTTCTCTGAAGGTTCAGTCAGGCAGAGGACGAAAACCTGTAGCACAAGATATAATCGAAGCAGTTGCCAAGGCGATTGTCGACAGAGGATCAGACAATATTGCTGCCACCTCTAGCGCTCGTGGATTAGCTCGGAATATGGATATGCCTTCCACTACGGTATGGAAAATCTTACGAAAGATTATCAACTTCTATCCGTACAAGATCAGCCGTGTACAGGAGTTAGTGTACCCCGACGATGATAAGCGATTGACTTTTGCTCTCACCTTTCTTGCCAGAATGGAGGTGGATGATGCTTGGCCGTGGAAAATCTGATGGGGAGACGAAGTCCACTTTTACCTGCATGGAACTGTGAATACCCAGAACTGCCGAATTTGGGATTACAAATCACCACATGCAGTCACAGAAATTCTCTTACATTCACCAAAGGTAACTGTTTGGTGTGGGTTCACAGCGGAATTTATCGTAGATCCATTCTCTGTATTGATTTGCATTTGTTAACATTCTATTTTCTATTACACAGCGCCAAATATTCCCCTAGCGGTGACTTTTGGAACTAATTTATTTTTTCGCGGAATCCCTCGTCCCCCGTCTTGTTTAATCTTCCTACAAAATGGTGGCGTCATTCTCGCAAATAGATCGCGCTACAGAACACTGTGAGCACTGTCAGTTTAATTATGGCCACCCGGTATATATATATATATGTGTGTGTAAGTATATATATATATATATATATATATATATATATATATATATATATATATATATATATATATATACAATGCTGGATTTCTAAAAATAGAGGTGCCGGAACGGTAACCTTCCGGGGTGTGGGTGGGGGGGTATTCCAAATTATTGATAAAGAGAGGTACCTAAAGAGAGGTACCGGAACGTTCCGCCTCAAATCTAGCCCTGTATATACACTGCTGGCCACCCAAATTGCAACACCAAGAAAGACAAGAGATATCACAACAAAATTTATTTTGTAGATAACATGTTGACCAAGTATCAAATGATTAAATTTATAGACTTCTGTGAAGTGTGGTTCCTGCCAAAATCAGTAGCCAGAGTAGCCGCCATTGTTGGAGATCACCGCTGCCACACGCCTCGGCATTGATTCAAAGAGACTTTGGATGAGTTCTTGGGGTACAGCAGACCAAGCAGCTTCCACACGTTGCCAAAGTTGATCTGCTGTGGCAGCTGGGGATGGAATCTGGGTCAATCGTAGAGCAACCATTGACCACATGTTTTCTATCGGCGAAAGATCCGGAGAGCGAGGCGGCCAGGGAAGCAATTCGATCTGGCGATTGACGATGAACCGTTGGACAATGCGTGCCACGTGTGGTCGCGCATTATCCTGTTGAAATATGGCTGTGGGCAAGCCTTGAAGGTAAGGAAGGACAACTGGTTCCAACCCCTCGGAGATGTAGCGCTGGCTGTTTAAAGTACCGGCAATGCGTACTAGAGGTGTGCGAGAGTGATATCCAATACCTCCCCATACCATAATACCCGGTGCAGGACCAGTTTGGCGGTGCATAACGCAGCTGTTCAGCATCCTCTCTTCACGGTGTTCTCCAGACTCGAATGCGACCATCGTGGTGTTGCAGACAGAAGCGTGACTCGTCAGTAAAGACAATTTCATTCCATTCTGCCGTCCACATCCTTCTGTCATCGCACCATTGGCGGCGGAGACGTCTGTGGTTCTGCGTGAAGGGTAGACAAAGCAATGGACGTCTTGCGGACAGACCACTCTGCTGTAAACGGCGTCGAATGGTACGCGCAGACACTGGATGATGCGTTACAGACTGCATGTGCTGTGCTATGGTTCGTGATGTGACTGAGCGATCCGTCACTGCCATGCGCACAATTTGCCTGCCATCACGTGAAGTGGTGCGCTGAGGTGGATACGATCGAACACGCCGGTCCGACGTACCCTCCTGCATTCAACGACCACATATCCGCATTACAGTTGTTTGGTTTCGTCCAACACGACTACCGATTTCCCCGAAAGATAATCCACAATCTCGGTAGGCCACTATCCTTCCTCTTTCGAACTCGGATACTTGATCAAAAGTTGATCGTTGTATTCGACGAGGCATAATTGATCGTTTTTTTTTAGAAAACCACAAGAAAAACACAATTGCCGAACTAGAAATCGTCGAAATCTTCAAGCCTTAAATAGAGCTTTGAAGTGGCGCCACAGGCGTGCGTGATTTGCGTCTGCGCGGAAATTCTAATCATTTGCATGTCTCACCTCCGCTAATGCATGTTGTAAATTTCATGTTATTTGCATGTTTCCTTCAGGGTGTTGCATTTACAGTGGCCAGCAGTGTATATATATATATATATATATATATATATATATATATTCATTGATGGTCCCGCATTTTTGGGATACATACTATCCCACCCCATACTGGAAAGGTTAAAAAATATTATTTTCAATGTAAGAAGTGCCCAAGTCTGTATCCAAGTCCCTTCTTACATTGAAAATAACATTTTTTTTAATGAGAAATAAGCAAACAAAGTCATGTTGGAAAAAAACTGACTTACGCAGTTCTTGTACCAAGCCACAGATACATAAATATTATATATTAAAATTAAAACCCCCAAAAATATATTGGAATCCATAGAATGGAAACTCTTCCTGTTCCAAAAATTCTACACAGATATATGGAAAAAAGGGGATCTAAAAGGTAGAAAGAAGAAGATTCGAAATGGAAGAACTTAATCCAAAGTTATCAATAACATATATGGAATATACGGACCAAATGTTATCATGATACATTTAAAAAAAAATAGTTATTTTTTCTGGAACTTTTGGGTTATACATTCTAAACCGAACAAGCAGAATTTTCTGCTTACGCTAAATGTATGGTACGTTTTAAGATAATTTTTTTGAAAAGAAACAACATGGCAAAAATATATTCCTCTGCAGCTAGATAGATAACTGAAAATAATACGAGAGCTATGGAATGATGTAACAGTATACACGATTTTTTCAATTCTTTCTGCATTTTCATTTGTGTTGTAGACGGAAAAATTTAAAATGAACGCTGCAGGGTAGACAGATATTGGAAACCGTAATGAACACCGGCTATTTAACGTTTGGAAATTCAGAGACACGAACGTATGATCTAAAATCGTAGCTTGGATGCCACATGAAAGACAGTCGAGGGAACGAAATAAGTATAGGATTGGCGATATTTTGAATTGGCGACTTTTTGTCGTCTAGCCAAACATCGCGTCGTTAATATCGTATGAATTACATAGAAATTTAATTTCGCAAAACATAAATTAAAAAATAACGCAATATAAATTAAACAATAATACAATAAGGAAAATAGCGTAAACTTTGTAGATCTAGAAATTATAGATAAATCTACACGGAAAGGCATGTTTAAATCAAATTTTTTTCTCTTTTTTTTCAATTCCTACTATTAGTTCACACTCTCCCTATATATATCTTGTTCAAATTTTCAATCGTTAATAAAATACTTTTTATTCATCCACTCAAGTTCAAATACATTTTTTAAAATTGTAGTGGATGTCACTTGATGTTAATACAGTTTTTTCAAATATTAATTCATTCATTAAATTTAATTAATCGATTTTAGTTTGAGACCTAGAGCGTCTCTTGCTCTTGAATAGTAATTTCCCTCTTGTTACTATGTAAACGGTAGCACTGCGGTAGCGCGGGCTTCTCCCGTCCTGTAGGTTGCGGAATCGAATCCCCAACCCGACAAACTTTTTCTCCCTATTCCCCCCCCCCCTCCTAATGTCGCACAGTAGTCAAGGTTCTGGCAGGCAATCCTTTTTTTTCAATTCCTACTATTAGTTCACACTCAAATTTTTCTTTGTTGACCTAAGTAGGAATTGACTTTAAAAATTTTTCTTTATATATTACTTGTTTTAAATAAGGAGGCACTTGTCGCGAAAACATTCTCCTATAATTCACCGCAGTTTTGCTAGCCACTTTATTATTGGGGCGCCATATAGGCGGACCAGCATTGCCCCCTATGAAGGGACGACGCGAACGGAGGCATTTTAGTGGCGCTTCGCCAGGATTCGAGCCGAGCACCCTCAGCACCGAAAACCAGCGCGCTGTACCACAAGGCCGCCACGGCCCCTGGTTAAATCAAAATAAAAAGATAAGAAAAAAAGCGATACAACCTTGTTCGCGTCGCGCGAATGTGGCGGGGTTGGCGAAACGAATTCTGCGTATACCAAATTACCAATATACGAATTCTACTATACCAAAGCTGTTCAAACTTGATACGATGTTGCAAATGGCGTATTCCATCGGTTTACAATCTGGAGAATGGTTTATTTCAGTTTAACACACACGACTGTGGCAGAGTTGCCGAAAAGAATTCTGGGATTCCAAATGCACCAAATGTAAAATGTAAAACGTCGCCAATACTAAATATCGCCAATGGACTCCTACATCGAAGCTGCACCCAGTCGAGATATGTGTGCTGTTAAGTAATCTGAGAAACCTTATTTTCCTTATTTCACTATATTTAACTGGAAGAAGAAGCATTTCTATTATTTTTTGCCAAAATTAATGATATAGGTACAGAAAGTAGAAATTTATTAATACAACATATCTCTGTGCCAGAGGTAAAAGGAACCAAGTTCATTTTTTACAAGTAGACAGTTTAATATGCTTCGTAAATATTATTTTAGTAGTGCAAAGTTATAATATAATATTTAAAGTTATAATATAATATTTATTAGTGCAAAGTGCTAATTTATAAGCTTCTATAGAAGCAACTATTCCAGTTAGAAACAGAACCATGTCCAACCACTGTATCAAAGTAAATGACATTAAGCGGATTTTATTTGAACCCTTCTGTAAAGTTCTATCATTGTGACTTAGTGCCTTTTACTTTCGATACACAGAAGTTTTCACAAATGTGTTCTCAGAGGTGTATAGAATTCGTAAATCATGCCGACCACTGCGAATGCATAAACGGCAAGGTTTTGTATATAAGTCACATTAACTAAACAAAGCAACTTAAGTTCAAAAATAACATAATTCGTGCCTAGCCATATCAGTAGCAACAGACCCTCTACTTGGAGGTCTAAAACAAATTAAATTTTCGAGCTGGCCGTTTCCGGTTCCAGTCGATTTTTTCCTTTCTGTATTTATTTCTGATTATATTATTTATATTTTTCTGATTATATTATTATATGATTTATTATTTCTGTATTTATTTCTGATATTTATTTATTTATCTCAGAGGTGTAATTCAAAGTAGGATTATGTTCCTCCATAATGGTCTTCCGGTAAGGAAAAATATCAGACGCTAAAACTGTCCGTCCGTCCGTCCTCGCGAGTTACAATTTTGGCAGCGTGCCAAACCCAGTCTATCGCTTGGACAAGTTAAACAGAAAAGCACCAAGATGCTTCAAAATTTTGACATACATCTATGAATCTATATAAATAAAGCAGAGTGTCTCTATGTATGTATGTATGTATGTAACGAATACAAATCTACATTTCTTGACGAATCTGGTTGAAACTTCGTATACTTATGTTTTGAAGCCTGGAGATAATTCTAAGATTACTTTGGAAGCTTTAAAATAATTATAAAAAAATACAGCTTTTAAATAATATTTCATCTTCAGACGATGGAATCAATCATTCATACGAACTGCGCATGCGCAGCTATTGGATGTTAATTCAAAATGTCGAAGGTAAGTGAACGCACGAAGTTATTTAAAGTTAATTTTCTAAAATTCCTCCTTTAGTTTTCTTTTTTTCATTAATCCTTTTTTACTGGGTTAATTCCCAGTAAACGAATTACTGCTGAATTCTGGAATATTTCTGTGATAGTCACATACTGTTTTCATATTTGTTTGTGTTGTATTGCTAAGGAAATTGTGTTATTATTGATATTTTTGAAGGGCAGTGAAATATAATTAAGTTTTATTTACTTTTCTATTTTACATTAAGTTAATTTTCTAATTGTTCATAAATTAATAGTTAAAACAGAATTTATTTCTTTAAATATTATTTCAATGGGATAGTGAAGTGGAATTTGAACTTTCTGTCATTTTTTATTCTGTTTGCAACTCTTTGGAATATTTCTGTGATATAATTGTAGTTTTTTTATTTTGGGCTTTTTTTTATAACGAAAGGAATGACGAATCGGGGAATATTTTCATATTTGAACATAAAATTGCATGTATTATTTTACTGGGTTAAACCCCAGTAAAGAATTACTGTTGAAACTGTGGAATATTTCTGTGATAGTCACATACTGTTTTCACATTTGTTTGTTTTGCATTGAATTAAGTTTTATTTACTTTTCTATTTTACATTTAGTTAATGTTCTAATTGTTCATAAATTAATAGTTAAAACAGAATTCATTCCTTTAAATATTATTTCAATGGGATAGTGAAGTGGAATTTGAACTTTCTGTCATTTTTTATTCTGTCTGCAACTCTTTGGAATATTTCTGTGATATAATTGTAGTTTTTATTTTTATTTTGGGCTGTTTTATAAGGAAAGGAATGACGAATCGGGGAATAATTTCATATTGGAACATAAAATTGCATGTATTATTTTTGTATTTTCAAATTTTCTCTGAGATTGTAGGTCATTTTGTAGATAACTGCCCTATCTTAAATTTAGCTAAAACGCCTATCACTCTCCACAAAATCCTAATGCTAATATTTTAATTTCCTTCTCACACATGATACATATGACAGTTATCTTTAAAATGGCCTACAATCTAAGAGAAAATTTTAAAATGCAAAAATAATACATGCAATTTTATGTTCTATTATGAAAATTTTCCCCGATTCGTCATTCCTTTCCTAATAAAAAAACTACAATTATATCACAGAAATATTGCAAAGAATTGTAGACAAAAGCATAAAAAGAAAGAATATTCAAATAAAGTAGTGCTATTTTACCATAAAAGACCAAAAAAATCTTTAAAAAAATAATTTTTTTTGAAAAATTGACTCCGTAGAATATTAATCTGAAATTTAGCTAAACGCCTATCACTCTCCACAAAATCCTAATGCTAAGATTTTAATTTTCTTCTCACACATGATACATATGACAGTTATCTTTAAAATGGCCTACAATCTAAGAGAAAATTTTAAAATGCAAAAATAATACATGCAATTTTATGTTCTAATATGAAAATTTTCCCCAATTCGTCATTCCTTTCCTTATAAAAACAGCCCAAAATAAAAAAAACTACAATTATATCACAGAAATATTGCAAAGAGTTGTAGACAGAAGCATAAAAAAGAAAGAATATTCAAATAAAGTAACTAAATTAAACAAAATTTGACAGATAGTTCAAATTCCACTTCACTATCCCATTGAAATAATATTTAATGGAATAATAACTATTAATTTATGAAAAATTAGAAAATTAACTAAATGTAAAATAGAAAAGTAAATATAACATAATTATATTTCACTGCCCTTCAAAAATATCCAATTATAACACAATTTCCTTAGCAATACAAAAACAAAGAAAAAAGAAAACAGTATGTGACTATCACAGAAATATTCCAGAGTTTCAACAGTAATCCGTATATTGGGAATTAACCCAGTAGAAAAGGATTAATGAAAAAAAGAAAACTAAAGGAGTAATATTAGAAAATTAACTTTAAATAACTCCAAATAACTACAAAATAACAAATCTATGCGTTCACTTACCTTGGACATATAGAATTAACATTTAGTGGGTGACCATGCTCAGTTCTTATGAATGATTGATTCCATCGTCTGGAGATGAAATATTATTTAAAAACTGTATGTATTTAGAATTATTTAAAAGCTTCCAAACTTATCTTAGAATTTTCTTAAGGCTTCAAAACATAAGTATACCAAGTTTCAACCAGATTCGTCAAGAAATGTAGATTTGTATACGTTACATACATACATAGACACTTTGCTTTATTTATATAGATAGATATATGTTTTGCCCCGTAAAATAGAAATATATTTACTGTATTATTTTAGTCCTTTTTGTTAAAAAAATGTTAAAAGCTGAATGCTTCAAAGGAAATATATTTTTCAAAATATTAATATGTTTACATTCGAATCCTTTTAAGTTAGATTCTACTCATGGTTCCAATTCTTTAGAAATGTGTCCACCTTATAGATTTCGTTATGCATTATTGGTACTATAGCTTTTTGCAGTAAATGTCTTGAACTCTGAACAATATCCACCCTCCTGGAAATAATATTTAATATGTAATAACTATTTTTTTCCATTATAATATACCTAACTGGTTTAATATTGTCAAATGATTAACATATTTCATTTTAATGTAACTAAATATAGTCTAATTTTTTATATTATTAGTTTCACTTTTCATTTACTTAAATTCAAGTTGAATACATTTAAAATTAATGCATCTTCCCCTCAAAAAAGCGGAAAATAGAATAAGCAAACTGAAAAACTTTGCTCACCATATTTATATATATAATAAAAAAAAACACCCTAATTTACCAGTAAATATTTTTATGTGCTATGAAAGCAATAATTTTTTTTAAAATTTGATTTTAACCCTTTATGTCACCGTGTTGCATATCTGCAACAAACACAAAAATCCTATGTCATTTCCCCAGCGAGATTTGAAAGTCGATTTCGACGATGATTGCAATGTTGCAACATTGCAGTTAACACATATTGTTCAACTTTTCTCTACTAGATGGCGATACTGTTGTAATTTCTAGAGCTAAAGTTCAATTTATTGCTTACGAAGTTGCACGTGGTTTTTGCAGAAATACTATTTAAATTTAGTAAAGTTTTAAAGATTGGAGACATTCGGAAATAGTTATTTTATGAAGGTAAGATCATATTCTTTATGTCAAAATACTTTTGTTGTAGAAAATTGAGAATATCTATATAAAATGTATACTTTTATGTTTGTTGCAGTTATGCAACAATTGGTAATTTCTTTCCCTGATCTGAAGTTCTGAAATATTCGTAAAGCAAATTTTTAAACTTCTTCTTTGCGTATTTTAAATTATATTTAGTTCTTATATAGCTATTTTATAGGAATACTGTCTGTTATTATGTAATATCTATTAGGCTTTTCTATACATAATAGTCCTATTATATTTTCATTGTAAATAATAAATATCTGCTGTTTGTAATAAATTAAAATTATAAAATGCTAATATAATGCAAACAGAGTGAAAAATAACTTTAAAATATTATAATAGCTTAGCGATACTTTTATTGACTGCTTTCTTTAATATATTCTAAACTAGCCATTTACTTCTTTAGAATGGCATTTAGTAGACGTAGAGGTCTAACACCTGAAGAAATAGAATATCTGTTAAACAAGACAGACAGTGAAGATGACATAGAATTATCTGATGATGATTATGATAGCTTAGCAGATCCAAATATTCTACCGCTTGTCAATGAAACAGAAACTGTTGATACAAATGAAGAGAGTGATTCCTGTACATATTCAAACATCAACAATGATAATTTTCAAAATATTACTTCAGTCAGTGCTCCTAGTACTTTGGTCAGTGATCCTAGCACATTAGTAAGTGTTCCTGGGCCCTCTTTTAGTGTTCCAAGTGATTCTAGTCCATCTGTTCGTATTTCAAAAAAGTTGGGAAAAAAGAAAGAAATGATATGGAGAAAAAAGAATTTAATTTTGAATCAGCAGCAGCTTTCATTCTTAGGTGACTCTAAATTACCACCGAATATTTTGGAATTAGATACACCATTTCGTTTTTTTTCATTCCTCTTTCCTACAGAAATATTTGAAATGGTTAAAAGAGAAACAAATTTGTACACCACTCAAAAAAATCCAAATTCTACATTTACTATAACTACCTTAGATATTCAGCAATTTGTCGGTATTATTTATTTTATGTCTGTAGTTCATCTCCCAAGAGTAAAAAACTACTGGTCTAATTTTATTGGTCTGCCAATTATTCAAGACATTATGCCTTTGAATAAGTTTGAAAAATTACGGGAAGTCCTCCACTTCAACGATAACACTCAAAATCTTCCTGTATCTAACCCTGATCGTGATAGACTTTTCAAAATAAGACCACTTCTAGAAAAAATAAATGAAAATTTAAAAAAAGTTCCTCTTGAACAGTACTTATGTGTAGACGAACAAATCTGTTCAACAAAGTCACGTAATTTTATGAAACGATATAATCCGAACAAACCACATAAATGGGGATATAAAATGCAAGTTTTGAGTGGTGCATCAGGATTTGCTTACAAAATTGAACCAGATTCAGGCAAGGAAAATGTGATTAACTCTGGAGAGCCCGATCTTGGAGCAGCATCCAATAACGTAATGCGTTTAGCAAGAATTATTCCACGACATAAGAATTACCGTTTATACTTTGACAATTATTTTACGTCAATTCCTTTGATTGTGTATTTGGCGAATGAAGGTATTCTTAGTCTAGGAACAGTTAGGAGAAATCGTATACCTAACTGTAAATTACCTGATGAAAAAGAAATGAAGAAAAAAGAACGTGGATCTTCTGTTGAATATTGTGCAACAGTTGATGGGGTTGATGTTTCAACAACATCATGGAAAGACAATAAAATTGTTCATTTAGCATCATCATTTGCTGGTGAAGATCCAAAATCAACGGTCCGCAGGTATGATAAATCTACCAAAATGCACATTGAAGTTGACCGACCCTTTGTCGTAAGTGAATATAACAGACATATGGGTGGAGTCGATTTGATAAACAGTATAATGGGAAGACAAAAAATATTACTAAGAAGCAAAAGATGGCAAATTCGTATGTTTTATCATTTCTTAGATTTAATAATGTCTAATGCTTGGCTATTATACAAACGTGTTCATATAGAGGCAAAAAAAACTGAAAAGTTGTTAAGTTCTGCCGATTTCCGCCTTGAAGTTGCAGAAACCCTTTGCAAAATGAACACCAAGTCCAATGGTAAAAGAAAAAGAAAGAGCGAAGTTGAGGAAGGAATAGAAGATAAAAAACATAAAGGGCCTACTCAGCATATGCCACCAAAACCAGTGCGCCAAGATGAAATTGGGCACTGGCCAAATTGGGCTGACAAAAGAATCCGATGTAAATACCCAAAATGCAAAGGATTCACACAAACTATTTGTGAGAAATGTGGTGTAGGACTTTGCTACAACAAAAATAACAACTGTTTTAAAAATTTCCACATAAATTAAAATTTTTGAATATTTGAATCTTAGTGTCATTTTTCACATTGTTGCAGAAATGCAACAATCCGTTTTTTGGTCATTTTCCATAATGTTGCAGAAATGCAACAATCAATTTTTTTTCAATAAATTATTAATTTTATGTTGTAAATTTTTTTTATTATTTTTTACGTGCTTAGAAGGATGTATTCTAATGTATGAGTAATTTTTTTTCAAATCAGAGGAGTTGAGATATAAAGGGTTAAAAAGACTCATGTTTTTTAATTTCTTAATCTCACATATTCCATACAATATTTATGTTTAACCATACGTTGGTCTTACGTTTAGCTTAATCTCTATATTTTGACCCTTTTAACATAAGTATTATATTAACGAATGTGTGAAAAATAACATGTTTGGTTATATTAGTTGTTTGAAAACAACTGATCTTGCATTTATGGTGCGTGGAGCCCTAATTACAGATTTCTATTAATTTTTACGTTTGTCAGTGGCTTCTACCTATACTTTAATTTTTTTCTTTTCTAAAGAATCTTGCATTTATGGTGCGTGGAACTCTTAATTGAAGATTTCTATTAATTTTTTCGTTTGTCAATGCCTTCTAGCTATACTTTAATATTTTTGCTACAAAATCTTGCATTTATGGAGACATTTATTATGCAGATATTAATTATGGAGATGTTTATTGCTACAGAATCGTGCATTTATGGTGTGTGAAGCCCTAATTGCAGATTTTTATTAATTTTTACGTTTGTCAGGGTCTTTTACCTATATTTTAATTATACAATATTTAATTTTATATGTCAGGGTCTTTTACCTATACAGGGGTGTCCAGCCCGCAGGCTGCATGCGGCCCAAAGCAAGTGTTAGTGTGGCCCAGAGTGTTAGTGAGAGAGAGCTCAAAGCGAAAAAAAATTAATAGCCTGCCTTGATATAAAAAGGAATGCAGAAAAGGAGAAAAATGGACCATGTTATGCAAATCATCTTCAAAATGGTGAATTTTATGAAGGCTTGGGGATTGATTCATAAGCCAGTTTCAGGAATTTCTTAAAAGCTTGGATGCTGAATATGGCAATACTTTTAAGAAATAAGGTAGCTCAGTGGAGAAAATATTAAAAAGGTTTTTTAGCCTACTTGCTGATATCAAATTGTTTATGACATTGAAAAGTAATCTGTGCCAGAACTTTATGATAACTGGCTTGCAGATTTTGATAGATCTGAATGCCCATTTAAATGACTCAAACACCCGTCACTTCATGGATTTTACTTCAGTGCAAAATCCACGAAGTTGAAATTATGGCAAGCCAAATTAAATGTTAAAATTTTTTTGCGTTTCGAGACGCTGACCAAGCACAATTCTAAAAATGTTACAAAATACTTAGCCCTACTTTCCGATTTAGTACAAGAATTTAAAATTGATTTCAGGACTTTGGGGGAAATAAACAATTATTTTTTGCATGTTTTCTACTCTATTTACAGTCGATATAGATATAATGCTAGCAAATTGTCAAATGGAATGCATAGATTTGCAATCTGACATCTAACTTAAAGAGAAATTCAATAGAGTCTCTTAGTTGTACTCATAAATCATACCTGCCCAGATATAAATATCCTTCACTGCATAGTCAAGCGTTATTCTGGTCATCAACGTTTGGAAGCACGTACATCTGTGAACAACTATTTTCAAGAGTGAAGCACACTAAGAGTCAATTAGAACCAAAATTTATTCGTTGTTTTTTAGTATTGATGTGTATGACATTTCCTATCTCTTTTTTATACTATGTTATTTATACTGTGCTTAATTTTTCATGCAGAGTTCACAAGGCAAAAGACAATTTGACATTTTTACTTTTCAGCTTTTAGTGATGAAAGGCTGAATCTATCTAAATTCTGAGATGTGTATAACATTTCACATGTTTTTTTCCTATGTTATTTATACTGTGTTTAGTTTTTAAGTTGACTTTCGTTAACAAACATTCATATTGAACCCCGAATCAAGAAACGAGAAACATAGTTTATGAAGGTACTTGAGAAAATATTTGGATCAGTTTAATTGAACAGAGATTTATATGGAGTTTATTATGGACAGGATGTTTCTATTTTTGCTACAGAATCTTGCATTTATGGTGCGTGTAGCCCAAATTGCAGATTTCTGTTAATTTTTTCATCAGTCAGTGCCTTTAACGAATGCTTTAATACTTTATTTATATATTTTTTTGGCTACAGAATCCTGCATTTATGGAGGTATTTATATGGACAATTAGACATTTTTGCTTTTAAGCTTTTAGTGATTTATTATAAATGTATATATTTTATGATATTTATACTGTTATTAAATCTATGTTATTTATACTGTGTTTAGTTTTTAAATTACTTTTTGTTAACGAACATTAGACAATTTGACATTTTTAATTTAAACTTGAAAAATGAAAGGCTGAATCTACTAAAATTCTGAGATGTGTATAACATTTCACATGTTTTTTTTAAAATGTTATTTATGCTGTGTTTACTTTTTTAAACAATTTTGTTTAAAAAACATTCGACAAAACATTGCAACATTCGACAAAATGACATTTTTACTTTTCAGCTTTACTTTTTAAAACTCTTAACTTTCCAAGAGACAATTGTAGTAAACTATTTTACCCCCTATTTAGTATAAGGTAATGATTACACAAGTTATGAAGTTACATAATGAGCACTTAAAAAAAACAACTATTGTGATTAAAGTAGATCGCGTTGTGGTCCAAAGGACAACCCAAGTTCAGTCATGTTCTGATACGTGTGAGGGAGAAACAAATAATTGACAGACACAAATGACAGGTAAAAAAATAATACATTTATTCATTATTAGGAGTATGAGAAGTTATTTTAAACAAAACGATAACAACATTTTAAGTATCCCCCAAACATTATATATATATGTAACTTTTAAATTTAAGCCTCAACGGCTAACAAAAAAAAACGTGAGTAAGCATTGTGACCTACATAAAAATCATATCACTTCTAGATTAGCTTAAATTTAAATAGTTAAAACATCAAGTTTCATCTCATTGATTAGAATGGATCCACAATGATAAAAATTTGGCAAAGATCTCACCGACTCGATGACACAAATCTAGATGACGGTTGCTGGGCGTCGCGTTCTGAAGGCTGGCTATCTCAGACTCCCGGTGACACAATCTAGATGACGGATGCTGAGCGTCGCGTTCTGAAGGCTGGCTATCTCAGACTCCCGGTGATACAAAATCTAGATGTCGGTTGCTGAGCGTCGCGTTCTGAAGGAGGGCTATCACAGACTAGATGACGGTTGCTTATGACGATGGAAACTGCATAACGCAGTCATGTTTTAGTAGGCCTGGACGCCGGGGACCAAAACCCCTTCTTAACAGATCAAATCTTCCTCCAACGGCCCTCGGTCACTCCTCTCCTCCTAAAAACCCCGCGCACCCCCCTATAAGGGTGGGAAGTTTCACTCCAAAAAAACTCCGCGTACCCTCAACAACAGCGCCTTTCCGTAAAAAGTTCCTTCCAAAATGGCGGGAAAAACACCCACGCCCGCGCAGTGATACAGGATGACCCAGGAACAGGTGTCCAGCGAACACCCCCTTCTTCGCTGACCCCGGCCGGGTCAGGGAGCTGGGCTAAAAATAGATCGCAAAAACGAACAGAATTGCTTAAAAAGTAGCCAAAATTGGGGAGATTCGTGATAGAAGCTGAGTCGGTGAGAAATTTACCAGAAATTACCGACAATACATTAAAACGGCAAATTACTGCTGGATTTCTACCACGTTAATGATTACAAAGTAAAAACATAGGATATTCTAATATTACAATAGGCCGTTATACAAATTTAAAACAAAATAGTGAATTAAATAATACATAAAATACACTTATTCACTTAAAGAAAACATGGATTTTGAACATCATACCCGTGACGAAGGATACCGCAGCGAGAGAAAAAAAAAACACAGCACCCCAAAAGCTTATTAGTACAAGGCGCTTATGACACACAAATGAACTTCTTAATCATTAACGAATTAAAATTACATAATTGCGAGAAATCTAATTAAAATGTAGGCTGACCCGAAATTAAAGTCTAATACAGTTTGACAGAACACTAATGCTAAGATGTTAAGAGATACAGGAAATTAACAATAGCTAGATAGTTAATAAAATTAGCTGCTATCTACCATAATTAAATATATTTAATTATTTTACACATTTAATGATAAAAAGAACAAACAAAAAAAAGGAAGAAGAAAAAGTTTAAAACAAGTTAATACCAAATTCAGACTTATGGATTTAAAGTTATCACAGCCCAGGGTTTCCGAGCAAGTTAAATACTTAGATTAAGACTTAAGTTTAAAGTAAACCTAAGTTAATTTTTTTTTTTTTTTTTAAGAATATTCATCTCAACTTAATGTTGATGATGAGTAAGCAACCTCCAACTAATAAAAGAGATAAAACCAAAAGTTACTAGCCTTGATTTGTAATTAATTAGCTAATTAATAAAGAGCACCACCACACAATTTGACATTTTTTCCTTTTCAGCTTTTAGTGGTTTATTATAAATGTATATATTTTGTTTTACTTTTCAGCTTCTTTTGCTCCAAAGATGAAAGGTTAAATCTAGATGAATTCTGAGGAGTTAATTATAAATTTATATATTTTTATATTGGATTTTTTTTTATTATTTGGGTGTATAACATTTCACATGCTTATTTTTCTATGTTATTTATACTGTGTTTAGTTTTTAAATTGATTTTGGTTAACAAACATTCGACAAATTGACATTTTTACTTTTCAGCTTTACTTTCCAAAAGACAATTTGACATTTTTCTTTTTCAGCTTTTAGTGGTTTATTATAAATGTATGTATATTTTATGTTTTACTTATCAGCTTCTTTTGCTCCAAAGATAGAAGGTTAAATCTTGCTAAATTGTTTAGATTTTAAATTGATTTTGTTAACAAACATTCCACAATTTGACATTTTTACTTTACAGTTTTTAGTGGTACAATGATGAAAGTCTGCATCTACCAAAATACTGAGATATGTATAATATTTCACATGCTTTTTTTTGGCTATGCAATTTATACTGTGTTAAGTATTTAAATTGATTTCGGTTAACAAACCTTCTTAAAAATCCGGGCAACGCCGGGTACTTCATCTAGTATATAAATATAGATACATATATACATACAAAAGAGGTAAGCAATGATAAGTAATCTTACGCTATTAACCCGCGGTAGTTTCGTTAGAAGAGACTACCTGAATAATTTTTTTTGCACTTTAAATTGTTCGAATAAATAGAAAAACAATGAATGAAAACAATTTGCTTCATGTCTCTTTCTATATACTGATAAACGCTTGAAATAATGAAAATAAATTGCTTTATTCTTTTTAAATACACACTCTTAATAATACATAAAAGTCTGTTTAAAAACGACTTTTGCAGTGAATAAAAGAATATTATTAGATCAATTCTGTTTATTTACAATCGATCTAGATTGAGATCTATTGTTTCCTTTTGGTAAAGGCCCAAATAAATTTCCATTTTTTTTTTCATTTTTTCGAGATACAGTGATTTTTTCCCTTTACAAGGTACTATCATATTTGTCCCATGAAACATCAAACTACATTACAGCGGATATCAAAAATAAGATAAGGATTAAAAACATTAGGTATAAGGAAGTTAATGTGCAGTTCCTAAATATTTTTTATTCTCCCAGTATAGCCTGATAACCTTAAAATAATGACTAGCAGAATTTATACCATTGATAAATTCATAAATATTAGGAGAACAGTCTAGAGCAGTAGTTATCAATCTGGGGTACGCGTACCAGTACTGGTACGCGGACAAGCAGCTACCGGTACGCGAATGATTTATAATTTAAAACAAAAATCTATTAAAAATCTGTATTACAAAAAAAAAGAAAAGAAATGACTATAATAACTAATAATCCATACGTTTCAATATTTTAGTTTGGAATTTCTTATCCATTGTTTGTGTTGTAATACTTTATTGGGAATTTACCTAATCTCAAAAGATGCCGTCTACACCTGAATGTGCTATCTATGACCGCCCCATAAAAATTTGGCATTTGCCTGCGAATTATAACTGCGTCTATAACTGTGTTTGCGAATTATAACAGTGTATGAGAAGTTTCTTGCCTAGCAGTAAAATTTTTAATGCCATTTGCGACCACATATTTATGTGAAAAAGGATTTTCTGCAATGACTACGATGAAAACCAAATATACAGCTTTGCTGGACAATTCAATCGGATCTTCGACTTAAACTGACAAGCATTGAGCCCGATATTACTTCTTTAATTAATAATAAACAGGCCCAACCTTCGCACTAATTATATATTTTTTTAAGTGATTTTTATATTTTACGTATATGTTTAGCAATAAAAATATATCCCAAGTTACTTGTCTTTATTGCAAATGTTCTCCATTGCATTTTATTCCACATTTCAAAATTTTTATTCTACCGGTACGTCATCAAATTGTTTACAACGTACAGGTACGGTACTATAAAAAGGTTGGGAACACCTGGTCTAGACAATTATAAATAACCTTTGGCAGCTTGAGGGTTTTAAATTCAATAGATTTATTATTATCATAATTTTTTTTATACGCAAAATGCTGAAAACTTTTCTATCAATCTGTTTGAATGCAATCTTTCTGGTACACAATTCCTTAACAAAATATTATTGATGTAGAGTATGCAAGATTTTTTTTTATCTATATATATAAAACAGTTCCGTAACTGACTCATTCATTCATTCATTCATTCACTGACTGACTGACATACAACGCACAGACCAAACCGCTGGACCTAAAGGGCTGAAATTTTGCATGGCGATTCTTCTTATAGTGTAGGGGTGCACTAAGAAAGATTTTTCAAAAATTCTTCTTACATTTTTTAAAATTAAATTTTTAAGCTGTTTTGGTAACGTTTCTTAAGTTTGCATTTAAAATAATAATCTGACGGTTATAAAGTTTATATCACGAGAAAGATCCTAAAAGTTCCTATAAAATGAAATATTTTTCGAACCTTTACCTCGAACCTTTTCTGATTTTTGGTGAATTTTTAAAAGATTCATTTTTAGAATTCAATTTATTAAATGCCGATCACGTGATTTCTTTTTCTGGTGCTTTCAATAAATTTATCGTCACGTGCGTAACAACTAAAGAGACAAAAAAATCATTTTTTCTTTCTAATGCAGCAGACGATTGGATATTATCCAAAAAAAATATATATTCCTTATGATTTTTTTATAAATATATATATATAAATATTTTTTTACATCAATTGTATATATTGATCGTCTCATTTATTATAAATATAAATATAAATATATATATATATATATTTTTGGCATTAATTGCATACATTGACCGTTGTATTTAATTTTAATGTATTCCGAAGCGAAGCGCGGGTTTTCAGCTAGTATATTCATAAGAAATGGAGTAAGAAATTCTTTGACATTTGTACGCCGTTTGAAACGCAAGCAAATACATTGTGACATATTTTGGGAAAGCCGGAAATAAAAACGCACATAAAATCTCTGAGCATTTCTTTCTAAACAATAAGCCTTATACAGATAGTTTATTTTCAAAACGTATTTAGAATAATAGGATGAATAAAAGTTTAAAACGAGTAATGACCATTGTTAAAATTAAAGAGTCGGTTAAAATGTTAAGTATATATCTTAGTACATGCATTTTAATTAATAGACACAAATATATTATATGCGTGTTATAACATGTGTTATGCAATCTATCTCCTCTAAAGTACTTTCTCCTATGCTCTTTGCAGTGTTACAGACACACGACGATAATGTACAGCAGGGGTGTCAAACTTGCTGCCCTGCTGTACATTACGGGGCCAATGCATTGGCACACAATAATATATGTAAAATAACCAAAGCAGAGTTATAGTAAGATAGGAAAAATTCGATAAATGTTTTTTTTAATTATACTCTTTTTTTGTTATTATTAAACAAAATGTGTATATTTATGTTGAATATACTGTTATTAGGTAAATACGTTATTTAAGCATAAATAATCTATATATATAAAACAGTTCCGTAACTGACTCATTCATTCACTGACTGACTGACAGACTGACATACAACGCACAGACCAAACCGCTGGACCTAAAGGGCTGAAATTTTGCATGGCGATTCTTCTAATAGTGTAGGAGTGCACTAAGAAAGATTTTTCAAAAATTCTTCTTAGATTTTTTAAAATTAAATTTTTAAGCTGTTTTTTAAACTTTTTTTACGTTTGCATTTAAAATAATACATTGAGGGTTATAAAATTTATATCACGAGAAAGATCATAAAAATGCCTTCAAAATGAAATTTTTTTCGAATTTTTACCTCCATTTCCTGTTTTTTGGTGAATTTTTAAAGATTAATTTTTAGAATTTTATTTATTAAATGCCGATCACGTGATTTCTTTTTCTGGCACTTTAAATAAATTTATCGTCACGTGCGTAACAACTAAATAGACAAAAAAATCATTTTTTCTTTCTAATGCAGCAGACGATTGGATATTATCCAAAAAAAATATATATTCCTTATGATTTTTTTATAAATATATATATATAAATATTTTTTACATCAATTGTATATATTGATCTTCTCATTTATTATAAATATAAATATAAATATATATATATATCTATACTAATATATAAAGAGAGAGGGGATTTTGTACGTGGAGGGTAATCTTCAGAACCACTGTACCTATTTGAAAAATTCTTTCACTGTTTGAAAGGTACATTATTCCAGATGGACATAGGCTATATATTATGTATATCTAATCAGTAGAAATAAAGTTAGGGGCTTAATCCTAAAAATCTCCAGTGTTACCGCTACTGTCCTCTACCGCTTTTTCTGGCGAAGTCTTCAACGATCCTTAGCGTGGTGCTATCTATACTAATATATAAAGAGAGAGGGGATTTTGTACGTGGAGGGAAATCTTCAGAACCACTGTACCTATTTGAAAAAATCTTTCGCTGTTTGAAAGGTACATTATTCCAGATGGACATAGGCTATATATTATGTATATCTAATCAGTAGAAATAAAGTTAGGGGCTTAATCCTAAAAATCTCCAGTGTTACCGCTACTGTCCTCTACCGCTTTTTCTGGCGAAGTCTTCAACGATCCTTAGCGTGGTGCTATCTATACTAATATATAAAGAGAGAGGGGATTTTGTACGTGGAGGGAAATCTTCAGAACCACTGTACCTATTTGAAATAATCTTTCACTGTTTGAAAGGTACATTATTCCAGATGGACATAGGCTATATATTATGTATATCTAATCAGTAGAAATAAAGTTAGGGGCCTAATCCTAAAAATCTCCAGTGTTACCGCTACTGTCCTCTACCGCTTTTTCTGGCGAAGTCTTCAACGATCCTTAGCGTGGTGCTATCTATACTAATATATAAAGAGAGAGGGGATTTTGTACGTGGAGGGAAATCTTCAGAACCACTGTACCTATTTGAAAAAATCTTTCACTGTTTGAATGGTACATTATTCCAGATGGACATAGGCTATATTTTATGTATATCTAATCAGTAGAAATAAAGTTAGGGGCTTAATCCTAAAAATCTCCAGTGTTACCGCTACTGTCCTCTACCGCTTTTTCTGGCGAGGTCTTCAACGATCTTTAGCGTGGTGCTATCTATACTAATATATAAAGAGAGAGGGGATTTTGTACGTGGAGGGTAATCTTCAGAACCACTGTACCTATTTGAAAAATTCTTTCACTGTTTGAAAGGTACATTATTCCAGATGGACATAGGCTATATATTATGTGTATCTAATCAGTAGAAATAAAGTTAGGGGCTTAATCCTAAAAATCTCCAGTGTTACCGCTACTGTCCTCTACCGCTTTTTCTGGCGAAGTCTTCAACGATCCTTAGCGTGGTGCTATCTATACTAATATATAAAGAGAGAGGGGATTTTGTACGTGGAGGGAAATCTTCAGAACCACTGTACCTATTTGAAAAATTCTTTCACTGTTTGAAAGGTACATTATTCCAGATGGACATAGGCTATATTTTATGTATATCTAATCAGTAGAAATAAAGTTAGGGGCTTAATCCTAACAATCTCCTATATTACTGCTACTGTCCTCAACCGCTTTTTGTGGCGACGTCTTCAACGATCCTTAGCGTGGTGCTATCTATACTAATATATAAAGAGAGAGCGATTTTGTACGTGGAGGGTAATCTTCAGAACCACTGTACCTATTTGAAAAATTCTTTCACTGTTTGAAAGGTACATTATTCCAGATGGACATATGCTATATATTATGTATATCTGATCAGTAGAAATAAAGTTAGGAGCTTAATCCTAACAATCTGCATTGTTTCCGCTACTGTCTTCTACCGCTTTTTGTTCCGAAGATTTCAACGATCCTTATCGTGGTGCTATCGCGGTGGGCTTCTGTTCTGACGCTAGCAGTTCGAACCTAGCCGTTCTCCGGCAAGCCTTTTACTTTAAAAACATTTATTTTAATTATTAACTAAAATAAAATTAATTTAATGTATTATTTAGGTTATTATTAAGGTAAAAAAACATTTACAATTTATTGGCTATCAACTGGAAATTTATTGGTATAATATTTGTTCAACCCGGACAAGTCGGGACGGGCCGCTAGTATATATATATATATATATATTTTTGGCATTAATTGCATACATTGACCGTTGTATTTAATTTTAATGTATTCCGAAGCGAAGCGCGGGTTTTCAGCTAGTATATTCATAAGAAATGGAGTAAGAAATTCTTTGACATTTGTACGCCGTTTGAAACGCAAGCAAATACATTGTGACATATTTTGGGAAAGCCGGAAATAAAAACGCACATAAAATCTCTGAGCATTTCTTTCTAAACAATAAGCCTTATACAGATAGTTTATTTTCAAAACGTATTTAGAATAATAGGATGAATAAAAGTTTAAAACGAGTAATGACCATTGTTAAAATTAAAGAGTCGGTTAAAATGTTAAGTATATATCTTAGTACATGCATTTTAATTAATAGACACAAATATATTATATGCGTGTTATAACATGTGTTATGCAATCTATCTCCTCTAAAGTACTTTCTCCTATGCTCTTTGCAGTGTTACAGACACACGACGATAATGTACAGCAGGGGTGTCAAACTTGCTGCCCTGCTGTACATTACGGGGCCAATGCATTGGCACACAATAATATATGTAAAATAACCAAAGCAGAGTTATAGTAAGATAGGAAAAAAAAGATAAATGTTTTTTTTAATTATACTCTTTTTTTGTTATTATTAAACAAAATGTGTATATTTATGTTGAATATACTGTTATTAGGTAAATACGTTATTTAAGCATAAATAATCTATATATAGAAAACAGTTCCGTAACTGACTCATTCATTCACTGACTGACTGACAGACTGACATACAACGCACAGA
>OU015497.1:4744068-4794068 GCA_907164885.2 Dolomedes plantarius | reverse complement strand
TGGTCCAATGAGCCCGTCATGAAAAATTCCGCACCAAACATTTACCGACCTGCGGCGCACTTGACGTCGAACTTCGACAGCATATCTGGGATTTTCCATCGACCAGGTACGAACGTTCTGTCTATTCCACATTCCGTTACGCGAAAAACATGTCTCATCTGTCCAAATTATGTCTGTCAGGATCGTTGGGTGGACGTCTAAGTTATTCATCACAAAGTTGCACCACCTGTAACGCCTCTCAGTATACCTTGGCAGCAATCCCTTGCAAGGGTGTGGGTCGGTATGGATGAGCACCTAAATCATTAAGGATTTACCAAACGCGGCTGTTTGGGAGGCTACAATCGTCACTGATCATTTTCTGTGCTTCTCTAGCGATAGCCATCTTCCGGTTGCACTTTGCGTCCTACGTTACGAAGGTCTACGAACTCGAGGTCGGCTGTTCACGCAGGCCATCTCCCTTAAACGTTTCACAACTTTTACGATAGTCTGCCGTGTAGGATACGGGTCTGTAGGAAAACGTTCAGGATACAGCCTTGCAGCTGATTTTGCCTTACGCCGTAATTCACTGTAAATTAACAACTTCTCGCAATACTCTGAAATGCCAAATTTTGCCGTAATCCTCAGATTTAACGTACAATCAAGCAAAAATATACAGGGTGAACCAAAAGTCTTGCCCTGATTTTAAAAATTCATTACAAAATAGCCGTTTAATATAATAATGTAACTTTTGTATCGTTGGGTAGGTCAGTTTTAGTAGTTTGTTTTTGTGCAATAAATGACGCGAGTGCTCCTTCAAGAGGGACTCAGAAGAATATTTGAAAGGAGGACATCATTTTCGGCCGGAATGTCGTCGATCCAAGAGGAAGCCCAAAAACCGTTACCCCTAACATTTAGTTAGACTTGTTGCAACTTTTTCAGAAAGATGTCGCACCCCCACACTGGGGATCTTTAGTGCGTGATTTCCTAGACGAAACATGTACTGTATGTACTGTAACAGAAGACATGTTAAATAACACTTGGCGTTAACTGGAATACCGCTTCGACATTCTCCGAGCTACCAAGGGGGCACACGTTAAAATTTATTGAGGTAAATGGTCTTATAAAAATATTTATAACAGTACTTACAATATATCCAAACAAACATAGGTCTAATTGTAATAGTTTGAGCACAATAAATATTTATAATCAGGGCAAGACTTTTGGTTCACCCTATACTTTTTATACTACGCTAGTCTCCGGTGAATAGGTATGGCGTTCCATCCTCATTTGCATAATACATGAAATCCGTCTCATTTTTGTACTAGACATGGTTGTTTAAAGATTTCTTGGTCCAGAGAGATTTCATAGTTTGTAAAGACATTCATTAAAACTCGAAACTGGTGGGGACAGAACCATGGTCCTCATGAATGCGAATCGCTTGCTTTTTTTCCTGCGCCACAACACAGACTGGTATTTGGTCCGTGATGTGGTTTTTACGAGCTTCGCTCACGTTTCACGACGCCATAGTATTGAAAATAACGATCAAACAAATATCCATGTTTTACATTCTGTTTTGAGTATTAATGTGCGCAAGGTGTGTTTTCTTACTACATCGATGATGCTGAACAACTTTCTAATTGACTTTTTTTTCCCGTATCTTGTACCGTTTTTTAGATAAAACGCTCATTCCAAAATTTGCCGATAGATGGCGTTGTAAGTTGTCTCACCGAGTAGCGCATAGTCTTTTTACTATAACTAGACACCAACTTTATAAGCTGTCACCTAAGCTAGAGCCGTTTAGAAGTTAAGGGGGGTGTAACGGATATAGGTGTGTTTGGTTTGGTTTGGTTTGGAGCGCTACGGTCAAAATTTCGCTACACGAGGGCTAATTAGATCGGGACCTACCGTTTAAAGCCGATTCCGAACGGCTACAAACATTCATGCCAACAGTGGGATTCGAACCCACAGTATCTGAACTGAAAGCCAGCGCCCTAGCCATTCGGCAATCACCTGGCTGGATATAGGTGGGAACCCTGTATATATTATAAAAAGTGCAGGGGAAATTCAGTTAAACGAATGCTTTAAATTCACTCTATAAAAAAATCGATGAACAAAGAAGGAGTTGTCTGATTGTAATGAAATTTCGCACGAAAAGAGGTTTCGCCAAATATGGAAATGATTAAAATTTGGCGTCCAACAAATAAATAGCGTGAGCTCCTGCGCATTACAACTGCGCATCAAGCTGTGGTATACAAGGATCAATTCTTGGTCTGATGTTCAAAATTTCTGTTGCATTTCGACTGCGGATATCTCACGTCGACTGTCACAATGCACAGCCGAAGGATTCGTGCTCATTACGAGCGTATTTCAGAGTTTGGAAGAGGTCATGTCATCGGATATGACCTCTTTCAAGAATCGCTCGACATCTGGGTAGAAGCTATGCAGGGATTAGAAGATGCTGACAAGTGTGTGTCAACAATGGCAATTTAATCGTCAAAACGGCAGTGCTCGACGAAGGAGCACAAGGAATCGGGAGGACAAAGCGAATGCTAGATCAGCTGTCACAGTAACGGATTCGTCGTTATCAATCATGTGACGTGTGCCCCTTTCACAAGTGTCTAATATGACTCATTGATATGGGATACATTGATATGATTACATTGATATGATGGGACTCATTGATATACATTGATATGATGGGACTCATTGATATGATTCATATATATATGGGATGACCTGAATGGTCATCTCTTGAAGAAACATAATCGAGGCAATTCCAAATCATAAGAACAACTGAAGTTTATTCCATGAAAACAGCAACATGTTACTCGCATCGAAGCCAACCCGCGTCTATTTTAAAAGCGCCAAAATACAATTAGCTCAGAGAGGTTGCCAGAATTGGTGGAGGAAGTTAGTGTGTGGAAAGGCGAGGCGTTTCCGCCAAAGAGTAGAAAAAGGGTTTACCATAACAGAGGTAAAGTTCAGAATGGGCGATTATAGGTTGTTAGTAATATTATCTCTCTCTCTCTCTCTCTCTCTCTCACACACACACACACACACACACACACACACACACACACATATATATATATATATATATATATATATATATATATATATATCCATATAGACATGCATATCTTTCAGCTGATTTGCTGATTTGCTATTTACTCGATACTAGGGGCGAATATAGATTCAAAAGTGAAAATGCGGTGTTCTTAACATATGGATGAATAGATTTCTGGCAAAAAGTAAATAAATCGGATTTTTTTAGTCGACTTTTCTCCTCCGAACTGCTGCTGTGAATAACTATGAAAATTACATAGTAATTCTTTTATATTTCGACAGATCTTGTGCTTTATTACCTGCTGAAGACTAAACGGCTGGAATAAAATTTTAGTTGGCATTCTAGTTTACGAAAGATATTCAGCGGAGACTCCGTATTTTCCAAATTATTGCTTTGACAGACATCCTACTAAACAAAGAAAACGCCATTTATTATTTCGCGGTGTTTACTAGAAATTGGTCGCGTAGAATAAGTAAATATTTATCATTTTAAGTTCCGTTTTAGGTGTGTAAATTAGTGAAGAATTAACTACCGTTAAAAATTAGTGCGAGTCATGGAAAAATTGCGAATGTGGAAATATCTCAATTGGCATTTACAAGAAAATCTGAGAACACTAAGGAGTAAGAAAAACATAGGTTTGTACGGGAGTTAACAGGAAAATACAAAGGTAGGAATAAATTTTTCAGGAACAAGCTTGATGCATACTTCCTAACTCAAATGCTTTTGTATACTTGGAATGTTTTATATAGTTTTACAGATCCAATTAAAAAATAAATAAATTAAAACTACAGAGTATTTTGTCAAGTTTGTTCTTTTTATAATACAAATAGCCAGTTAATAGACCGAATCTTTTCGATACAGTATCGCTTACACTGGCCGTTAAGCCCTTAATATCAATTTGCACATAGTTTTGATACCCAGTTGCGTGGATCAATTTTTGTTTATAAAGGATTTAAGTGTAAGAGATTTATCGTTCCATATTGATTTTTACTTCATTTTCTAAGTAATAGTTTTTTTCTCTTTTCATCGATAATATTTCTTGTTAATAATATTTGTAAATAATATGTGTGCTTAATAATCCCGTTAACCTATTTCAATATCCGACAGAGAAAAATTTTGAACAAAAGCGTGATTTTGACAATATAGCTGCTGACTGTTTTTACTGCTTTTTTTTTATTTTGAATGTATGCAATACACATAAAAAAGATTATTTGGCTAACTTTCTTTATAAACTTTAATTTACTTTTTTTTATTTTTAAAGAATTGCCACGATATTGACAAGACCATGTATATATCTATAGATTTTTACCCTGTTTTTATTAACCTTTTCCTTACGGGGTGGGATAGCATCGGGCCCAAGAATGAATGAATATATATATATATATATATATATATATATATATATATATATATACCCCCTTAATGGCCGTTCTTACAAAGGGGGTATGAAATTCCCCGTTCTAAAGAGGGAATCGGAAAATTCGGCCCCGTAAGCTAAAGGTTAACTCGCTTTCTTGTTTGTGTGTGTGTTTGTCCAGTAAAAATCTTGCTATCGATTTTTAACAAACTTCCGGACTAGCTAGACATTTGAAACTTTCAGAATAGCTCAGAACACGATGACAATACCTTATTTTAATACTTTTAGACATCTTTAAGCAGAATTGAATTCTTTTTCGGTTAATTTTGTTTTGTAGACTGGTGCAACCATCTATCGGCCGGTACGGGAACGAAAAGTTAAACGCAAGTTAACTTCCAATGAACTTCATTTTCTTTCAAGTTGATAGGATAATTCATCCAAAAATTTTTTTTTAAGTATTTACTAGTACATAGAATTGTCAAGTTTATATGATTTAATAGAAAATTTAAAAACATGGTATATAAAAAGTTCTTTTTATCTTGTAATTATCTATATATATAAAACAGTTCCGTAACTGACTCACTGACTGACATACAACGCACAGACCAAACCGCTGGACCTAAAGGGCTGAAATTTTGCATAGCGATTCTTCTTATAGTGTAGGGGTGCACTAAGAGAGATTTTTGAAAAATTCTTCTTAGATTTTTTTTAATTAAATTATTAAGCTGTTTATTAACTCTTTTTAAGTTTGCATTTATATATATATATATATATATATATATATATATATATATACATGCTTTTTTAAGTTTGCATTTATATATATATATATATATGCTTTTTTGAAGATACAGATTGATTATTGATAAACAATTTGTGTTCTGATTTGAAAATGGTTGACAAAATATAAGCACTTTGTAGCAAAACAGTTATTTATTTAACAATAAATATATATTTGCAATATATGCAACAAGTGGTTTCATACTCACTAACAAGTGTCCCTGGGAGAAGATAAAGACTACAATTATAAAAGTACACAAAGACCATTTTAATAGTTTTAGGATCGAGTCGCGACCAACCTGTGACCCTTCCGCGACACACCGGTTGAGAACCGCTGTTCTAACCAATCAACCGTTACAGAAAAAAAGAACTCTGACCTTCATTCGGGCCACCCTTATACTTGTGAATAATAAACTTACTTAATATACTTGGAGAAGCAATTCCTCTCCTGCTGCCGATGTGGCCAGGATATATATATATATATATATATATATATATATATATATATATATATATATATATATATATATATATATATGTATATATATATATATATATCGTTTTATTTTTATCGTTTCTTTCTCGAAAACTTGCACATGCGTATCTCTGAACGGGCGATAAAGATAACTCTTTGATGTTCATCTGAAACGGGTTAGCCGTTTCGCCACTATGGAACATCCTTTTAACGTAGGATTGCGTTCCTCCATAATGGTCCTCCGGAAAGCAAAAATTCGGACGCTAAAACCGTCCATCCGTACCTCGCGAGTTATGATTTTGGCAACTTGCCAAACCCAGTCTGTTTCGCTTGGTCAAGTAGGAAACAGTTAAAAACTGAAGTACCAAAATGCGTCAAAATTTTGACATATATTATACATGTGTATATATATATATATATATATATATATATATAAAGGGTGTCCAGCGAAGAAGTCCCTGATTTCAAAATTAAAAATCTCGTAAACAAAGATCTGTAGAAGAATGCAACAAACGGTATATTTATCGTGAAAGCTGTAAGAATTTTATATACTAATTTTCGAAATAGTTACAACAGCTGCTAACAGATGGCGCTGTTAACCACATTTACTGCAATTTACTGGCGCAGGCATTGATTGGTCTCCATATTCGCCGGACCTGATTCCTTGTGACTATTTTTTGTGGGGCACATTAAAAGATACTGTCTACAGGACCCATCCCACCACGCTGGACGAGCCTCAGTCGACGATCTGTTGGGCAGCCGAATCGATTTCTGTTGAGACACTACAGGGTGTGATGGCAAATTTTATTGTTCGTTTGCGCCACCTCCGTGCAGCGAATGGTGGACATTTTGAAAAGATTGTGGCGTAGTGATTGCAAACGCTGCTTGCAAAGAGTACGAGTTTATTTATGAATACTGATACGAGTTGTAGAGCGCCATCTGCTAGCAGCTTTTGTAACTATTTCGAAAACTGGTGTATAAAATTCTTACAGCTTTCACGATAAAAATACCGTTTGTTGCATTCTTCTACAGATCCTTGTTTTCGAGATTTTTAACTTTGAAATCAGGGACTTCTTCGTTGGACACCCTGTATGTATATATATATATATATATATATATATGAAATAAATTTAATACCCTTTTTATTGTTTAACACGCCCTTTCCAAAATCTTCATCCCTACGCCAATCAGTCCCTCTTTCTTTATTTCTACCTAAATCCAAACCAAAGTAATTTATTAGTTTTTCCCCTAAGGCACGTGTGGCCAAAGCTTATATAACCACTTTATAAGGTTGGAGAACTTTCCACCGATCACACCATATCACGCGCTAGGGTCACGTGTTCATTTCTGACAAATTAGAAGTTTGATAGACCCGTACGCGGGCTAGAATAGCGCGCTTTCGGTAGCTTTTGTGTTCGAACCAGCAAACCATCAGGATGTAAGATCTCGAGCTGCCAAATTGCGGGTGGGGCCACCCCGTTCCCCGCTAGCACCACGATGTATCGTCTGATTTATCCTGTGCTATTCCAATTGCCCCAGGACGATATTTCTTATGTATAAATTTCTATAGCTTGTGTAACTGGAATTTAAATAGTGTACTTGGGCCAGTACAGTATCACGAATAAAGAACGGCAATCCAGCAATGCGGAGTATTATGTCTTTCTGCCTGGACTTCCTTCCTTCACCACTCGCTACGACTACATTGAGATTGCAATACTGGTTATGCAACTACAAGCCGTCCAGCTTCTCCATCCATATCATTACATATATATATATATATATATATATATATATATATATATATATATATATATATATATATATATATATATATATAAGTACGTACATATATACATGCAAAAGAGGTAAGCAACGATAAGTAATCCTACGTTAATAACCCGCAGTAGTTTTGTTAGAAGAGACTACCTGATTTATTTTTATGCGGTAGGCAATTGTCTTCTGAATTCAGGTAGTTCTTGACATTGCCCCAAGAAGATCCATGAAGTTTTGCTGGATACTTTATTGTAGTAGCACCATATAGGTGAGCCAGCAATACTCCTTATGAGGGGGACGACAAGGGAAACGACCAACATTATTTTCGGTATTTGAAACCAAGTCCACAGCGTGGGAGCTGAGAACCACTCTACTATGTGGGCGGGCTATGTAACATTCTAACCCCGTACATATCCATTTTTATTAAAAATTTATTTCACTTTGGATCTTTACTATAACAAAACAGTGTCGCATCTGGTAATCTAAGGTATGATGCTCACGCATTTTGGGAAATCCCAAAAAAAGTAACGGAACTCGAATAACAATTCCACTTTATTTCATGCTAATAAATCAAACAATGTTCTAAAACACATTATTATTGCATGCAGTGGGTATGCATTTCTCAAACAGGAATGGGAAGTAAATCTAAATAAATATCAAGTCTTTAAATCTTCATGTTTTACTGGAGCGCAGTCTAAAAAAATCTGAATATATTTTGCATGATGTCTATAAAGAAAGCTTTTTGATATTCGAGAGGTGATCCTGGTAAAGAACGAAAAATAGAAACACGATTCTTTATACGATGCTGGATTATCTGTTATTTTTGCGCAAATCATGGTTATAAAATTTGACATACTATAAAACTTTGCAAAGCAGTGCATGTTAAAATTATCTTGGATGCCAAATTTTGCTTCAACTTAGAAATGAAGTTTGTTTATCATTGTACAAAATCATTTTGATCCTTATCTAATACCTTATATATATATATATATATATATATATATATATATATATATATATATATATATATATATATAAAGGGCTTTTAAAGGGCTGAGATAACTTAGGAGATTAGAGCGAAATTACTGTTAAAAACCACTATATTTGGCAAAAAGGGGGGTTAGCTGTTAAATTAATCAAGAGATGACGTTACTTGTCCACGATTAATATTTAGCAGATATAACCTTTATGAATTCGCAAGTAGAGAAAAGCTATTTATAGAGTTCCGACGGGGTTTCACGTGGGCTTTTTCCCGCTGTGTCAGGAGATGGGACGTCAGAGCTTCCTTCAAGAGTTCGAGGACATTCGATGTAAGCTAAGCAGATTTCTTTTAGGCGTGCTTACGAACAAAGAATAAGAGTTAGAGACATGTAGGTTTCCAAAGATTGTAGACATGGCTCTGGGCGGGATAAGATAATTTAGTAGGGACGGAGTAAGTCGAGATGAACGGAGAAGGAATTTAAAATGAATCGAATTTTAGCGATTATGAGTTAAATAAAGAAACGATAGTATTATGAATGGAGGTGAGAATTTTATGTGGATGAATAAAGATTTTTCGGAAAATCTGAAGACTGTATTCTTCGAACTCCAACAACGATGACTGCATTGTTAACGCTAAATCTAAGAATGAATCTTTCGGCCCACGACAATATCAATTCCGTCGTATATATATATATATATATATATATATATATATATATATATATATATATATATATATAATTAATTCCAATCAAAGTAATTCACTATTATCTATAGATACGCTTTAAATTATATTTCGTTAGTTTAGTTTCTTTCATTTCTATTTTAGAAAATTTTTTAAACAAAAGTTTTCACGAAACACTTCATACGTTTTTCCTACTTATGAGTCAAAAATTATTTACTAAATGTCTCTACTAAATATCATTAATTTTATGTGTAATTTGTAAATGCTTATCGGGTGGATAAACATTAAAAAATTTACAAGTTAATGGTTGAATGATGGAAATAAAGTAACAGAATAACCTCATGTCCATTATATGCATACTTCATTGATAAATTAAGTAATGTGTTCTTTACAAATTAGTAACAGGAAACTCAATATCTGTTTTACTAACGTTCCTTTGATGATACTGCTAATGAGATCGCAGGGATTTCACTTTTGAGGTGAATAATTTGCTACTGATTCAGAGTTCAATATAAGGGGAAGGATCAACCGTGTCGTTTCGTATCATGAATGAGCATTTTTCGGTGTAAACTGTAAACAATCTTAACAACGTCGTCTGGTATAATCATGTCAAGGAACATTCTTTTACAATACCTAATTTTAGCTATGAGCATGGCAGCTCGAATGCTTCTTGCCGAAGTTTCAGTGTCGTTTGCAACAGTGGCCCCCAATCCCCGGTCAGTGGATCAAATGGTACCGGCCCACCCAAGGATCATAAAATTATTTCCAATCTATTAACTGTGGTGCATTTTTCATTGGTTTAGCGTTCTAGTCAGTTAAAATGTTAAATCACCTTATAGTAATTTTTGTTGTAACTGTATTTTATTTTGAAGGCACGTTTAAATACAAATAAATTACAATTATTAAATCAAAACAATCTAAAATATAAACAATCAACGTCCCCCCCCCCTCAGTGGGCCGCGGTAAAATTATCAAACATTGACCGGTCCGCGGCGTTAAAAAGTTTGGGGAGCACTGGTTTACAAAACGACAGCTTTTAAATATACTCCCTGCGAGTCGTATTAAGTCACATATGAAACATAATTCCTTCTTGAGATGGGAAATACCGTACTAATTTTTCATTCTCATTCTTTTTCAGTATAACGGACACTTTACCCCCTTTGCAATATCCTTAAATTTTTGGAAAACTCGCCAAGCAAAAAAAGACAAATAGTCTCGTATCAGACACGGAACTGTTACAATTACTCTCTCTATAAAAAAAATAGTGCGGTCGGGGGACCCCCGTCAGGAACGAAGTTCCTTGCGTTATTTTTTCAACTCTAAACGTGATATAATATGTAGATTTCTATTGATTATATATATATATATATATATACATGTGATATGGGGAAAACGGCCGCCGGTCATTGCACTGAAGAAGCCGCAACCCCATACCACGGTGAAGAAACTTCGGTTACGCTGGATTACTAGAACGAAACTCCGGCCGAAAGAATTAGACAATGAAACCAGATTACGTGGACGACATATTTATTTAATCGCTGGCGACTCCGCCGGGATGAATGCGGCAAGGGAAAGTACAGGAGTGCGTGCTAATTTTGGACGCTAGAACTTATATAAACTTCATTCCATCACGTGGCAAAAGGGAGTGATTTAATAGTTGATTGGTTTAAAGTTGGTGTTGATGTGCAGAACTGATCTAAATTTGTAGGGACGCCGCGCAAGTTTATTTTCGTTAAAAAGTCAGCCATCTTTAATAATATCGCCCGGGGTTTTACAAAGGTTATTACCATGAGGTTTCTATATAAGTTTTACTTTGACGACCATATTGGAATTTGGAATTATTTTTCGGAATTTAACACGAATGCTCAAAGGGAATTAAATAACTTAAGAGATTAAAAAGGGGTATGTAATTTTGAATACTAAATTGAAGAATTAATAGTTTTTAAATGTTAAGAGTATTGAATTAAGAAATTACTAGCTTTTTAATATTATATACATATATATATATATATATATATATATATACACTGCTGGCCACCCAAATTACAACACCAAGAAAGACAAGAGATATCACAACAAAATTTATTTTGTAGATAACATGTTGACCAAGTATCAAATGATTAAATTTATAGACTTCTGTGAAGTGTGGTTCCTGCCAAAATCAGTAGCCAGTGTAGCCGCCATTGTTGGAGATCACCGCTGCCACACGCCTCGGCATTGATTCAAAGAGACTTTGGATGAGTTCTTGGGGTACAGCAGACCAAGCAGCTTCCACACGTTGCCAAAGTTGATCTGCTGTGGCAGCTGGGGATGGAATCTGGGTCAATCGTAGAGCAACCATGGACCACATGTTTTCTATCGGCGAAAGATCCGGAGAGCGAGGCGGCCAGGGAAGCAATTCAATCTGGCGATTGACGAAGAACCGTTGGACAATGCGTGCCACGTGTGGTCGCGCATTATCCTGTTGAAATATGGCTGTGGGCAAGCCCTGAAGGTAAGGAAGGACAACTGGCTCAAACACCTCGGAGATGTAGCGCTGGCTGTTTAAAGTACCGGCAATGCGTACTAGATGTGTGCGAGAGTGATATCCAATACCGCCCCATACCATAATACCCAGTGCAGGACCAGTGTGGCGGTGCATAACGCAGCTGTTCAGCATCCTCTCTTCACGGTGTCTCCAGACTCGAATGCGACCATCGTGGTGTTGCAGACAGAAGCGTGACTCGTCAGTAAAGACAATTTCATTCCATTCTGCCGTCCACATCCTTCTGTCATCGCACCATTGGCGGCGGAGACGTCTGTGGTTCTGCGTCAAGGGTAGACAAAGCAATGGAAGTCTTGCGGACAGACCACTCTGCTGTAAACGGCGTCGAATGGTACGCGCAGACACTGGATGATGCGTTATAGACTGCATGTGCTGTGCTATGGTTCGTGATGTGACTAAGCGATCCGTCACTTCCATGCGCACAATTTGCCTGTCATCACGTGAAGTGGTGCGCTGAGGTGGATGCGATCGAACACGCCGGTCCGTCGTACCCTCCTGCATCCAACGATCACATATCCGCATTACAGTTGTTTGGTTTCGTCCAACACGACTACCGATTTCCCTGAAAGATAATCCACAATCTCGGTAGGCCACTATCCTTCCTCTGTCGAACTCGGATACTTGATCAAAAGATGATCGCTGTTTTCGACGAGGCATAATTGATCGTTTTTTTTTGAAAAAACCACAAGAAAAACACAATTGCTGAACTTGAAGTCGTCGAAATCTCCAAGCCTGAAATAGCGCTTTGAAGTGGCGCCACAGGCGCGCGTGATGTGCGTCTGCGCTGAAATTCTAATCATTTGCATATCTTACCTCCGCTAATGCATGTTGTAAATTTCATGTTTTTTGCATGTTTCCTTCAGGGTGTTGCATTTACAGTGGCCAGCAGTGTATATATATATATACCGGGTGATCCAAAAGTCAGGACGAACATTAAAAATGAATAATTCGAAAACGAATAAAGATAAAAAGATGCGGTTTGCACCAAACAGATGAAAAGAAGCCGGCTTTTGTGTGGCAACGAAAAAAATAGTTCTGTTGGCGACCAACAGATGGCGCTATAGTTTTTTATTTCACCAAAAGATGATTTACAAATGAAAAAATGTTTACAAGTCAGCTTAATTACAGTTAATTACAGTAAATGTTCAACGTGTTGTCCATTATTCAGAAGTACCGCTGTGAGACGAGTCACCACACCGTTCACAGCATTGAGTAGCATTTCTTGCATTATGGCAGACACATTTTTGCGGATGGCATCTTTCAATGCTGCTAGTGATGTCGGTTGGCCGCGGTACACTTTTGACTTCAAGAATCCCCACAGCCAAAAGTAACAGGGTGTCAGATTCGAAGATCTTGCAGGCCATGCGTGATTAAAGCATTGACTGATAATGCGATCCTCTCCAAATGTTGAGAGTAGCAGGCGTTGCACAGGCAAAGCAATATGAGGTGGTGCTCCATCTTGCATAAAGGGGACTGTTTGGAGTGCCTGTCGCACTTGCAGTTCAGGATTAATGTTGTTCTGTAACAGTGCTGCATTTTTTGAAACCCGTCTTTGTGACTTCGTCGAAAAAAAATGGACCAATTATGAAATAATCAGTGAAGTCACACCAGACTGTAGTAGTTTAATAGTAGTAGTAGACTGAAGTAGTGACTGTAGTAGTAGACTGAAGTGTTTTAGGCTGTGGCAAGGATACCTCACCTAATGCATGTGGATTTTCTGTGGTCCACACTCGACAATTGTGGGTGTTAACAGCGCCAGAGAGTGTGAAATGCGCTCAATCTGTCCAAAGCACAGTGTGAAGCCAGTCGTGCTGCTCTTCTATCTTATTGAATACCAACTTCGCAAAATCTTGGCGAGAGTCGAAGACAAGAGGTTTCAGTTCTCGGTTATGTTGCAACTTGTAGGGATACCGTTTCAGGGTTATTCGCAGTGCTCTCCAGACATTTACGTACGACACTCCTGTCTGTCTCGAAACTTCTTGAGCACTGCACTCCTCATGTGCAGAAACCGCCGACATGGATTACACCGTCTGCTCCACTGTCATGAGGGGCGTCCACTTCTTGGACGTGACGCCAAAGAACCTGTAGCTTCAAATTTCTTCATCATTTTGGTCAATGCAGAAGAATTTATTGGTCCTTTCCTATCTCGCATACCCTTCATGTAGCGATATGCTGGCAGTATCGCAATGGCACTTTCCGAATTCTTATAATACAGTTTAACTAAGAGGGCTTTCTCAACTATGGACAGCATTTCGATGCATATAAGCTTCGACTACCATTACCTGCTGCAGTTGCTCCTTTTTATATCGTTTGTTGCTTTGCATAATCCTATATCAGAAATCCGACAGCGCCATCTGTTGGTCGCCAACAGAACTATTTTTTTCGTTGCCACACAAAACCCGGCTTCTTTTCCATCCGTTTGGTGCAAACCGCATCTTTTTTTCTTTATTCGTTTTCGAATTATTCATTTTTAAAGTTCGTCCTGACTTTTGGATCACTCGGTATATATATATGTATATTTATATATATATATATATATATATATATATATATATATATATATATACCTGGTGGCCATAATTAAACTGACAGTGCTCAGTGTTCTGTAGCGCGATCTATTTGCGAGAATGACGCCACATTTTGTAGGAAGATTAAACAAGACGGGGGACGAAGGATTCCGCGAAAAAATAAATTAGTTCCAAAAGTCACCGCTAGGGGAATATTTAGCGCTGTGTAATAGAAGAATGGACCTACGATAAATTCCGCTGTGAACCCACACCAAACAGTTACCTTTGGTGAATGTAAGGGAATTTCTGTGACTGCATGTGGTGATTTGTCATCCCAAATTCGGCAGTTCTGGGTATTCACAGTTCCATGCAGGTAAAAGTGGGCCTCGTCTCCCCATAAGATTTTCCACGGCCAAGCATCATCCACCTCCATTCTGGAAAGAAAGGTGAGAGCAAAAGTCAATCGCTTATCATGGTCGGGGTACAGTAACTCCTGTACACGGCTGATCTTGTACGGATAGAAGTTGATAATCTTTCGTAAGATTTTCCATACCGTACAGTAAGGGATATCCATATTCCGAGCTAATCCACGAGCGCTAGAGGTGGCAGCAATATTGTCTGGTCCTCTGTCGACAATCGCCTTGGCAACTGCTTCGGTTATATCCTGTGGTACAGGTTTTCGTCCTCTGCCTGACTGAACCTTCAGAGAACCTGTTTTCTCAAACGTCGCAACTATTGCTTTTAGCCCATTAACTGACACAGGACCGTTACCTTTACGCATTTTTTGTGCGTTCTAAAAGCACGAAGAGCGGCTGAAGCGTTGCACTGGTTGAGGTAAAAGAATTTGACCAGTAACGCACGCTCGACTAAAGAAGGAGACATTGCACATAAACTTTTAATCCGATTGATTCGAAACGTAACACATTGCCTTTTAAAACCCAAGCAGCTGGCACTGTGCCAATGGATGTAATGTGAAATTTGAATAAAGAACTTCTTCTTCTGCTCAGCGTACGTGATATTGCAGATCACGAGACTTTATCGGTGTTTATGTAGATTTTACGCTTTTTTAAAAGTGTTGCCATATTGCACTTGAACTAAATAAGAAAATGTGCATAATAAAAGGTAATTTTATTCCGTATTAATTTGCATTTGTTAACACTCTATTTTCTATTACACAGCGCCAAATATTCTCCTAGCGGTGACTTTTGGAACTAATTTATTTTTTCGCGGAATCCTTCGTCCCCCGTCTTGTTCAATGTTCCTACAAAATGTGGCGTCATTCTCGCAAATAGATCGCACTACAGAACACTGTGAGCACTGTCAGTTTAATTATGGCCACCCGGTATATATATATATATATATATATATATATATATATATATATATATATATATATATATATATATATATATATATATATACAGTCGAACCTCCATATATCGAACTTCCACATATCGAAATTTTCTATATATCGAACTCTTAGCAAATCTCCATGTTCATTACATAGAAAAATTGTTTCTATATATCGAAAAAATCTCTATATATCGAAATTTTTTTCAAGACAAATTGGGATATTTTATTCCACTTTAGAATAAAATCTCCCAATTTCGGCATTTGAAACAATATGTATTGGACGTCAATTCGCGGAAAATGTCCCTGATTAAGTTTTTAGTAGACTGAATAAATACAAAAAATTTCTTTGAACTTTCCGCATAACTGGCTGTTCAGCAAGATATTCGTAGTTTTTTTAAGAAGAATGTAACTGTGATCATTGTAACCACTGTCTGGATTATTGTTTTTTTTTTTAAAGATATGTAACACTCAATAAATCTTTCATATTAATTCATTTTATAGTTATCAACTTTCATTTAATGGGATCCGCATATAAATTAGAAATGGAGTTTCGTATACGAAAATTAGCTTTAATTTTTTTAGGAGAATTATGATAAAACTGAGCTCAATTCTATATATCGAAATTTCTATACATCGAAATTTTTTCAGGCAATTTGCTACTTCGATATATGGAGGTTCGATTGTATATATATATATATATATTGCGCTATTCCAAGAATGAGTGGGAATGGAAACGGCCAACGCTTGTGCGGGGATTTGAACCAGGGACCTCTCGCTCCGTAGTGCGATAGTCCGATTCGATAACCATTCAGCCACAGAGTCCTTGGAAGAAAGCTCTTATGAAGGGGGCATAACGCTTTTTCGTTACGTGACGATTCTTGCCAGTTCACTCTACTGTAAGTCGCGTAAAAGAACTTCGTTCCAAAAACAAATTTCGTTTCGATTATTTTCGTCAACCAATTCGGAAAAATTCTACGACCAAATGGGATAAAAGGCGTGACTCAGACTATACATATTTCAATATTTCGCACAGGGATAGATAAAATACGTTTTCAACCTATTGTCTGACCTGTGGCCACCTGCGTTAGTCTGTTTTATGCCATACAGTACATACAAGAGCTACGACAGTTTAGCACAGTGGTTCACAACCCGTAGAAGTATGCGGACCACCAAGCCAGAAATTGAACCATGTGCGGACCACCCCAACCCCACCCGACTTGAGGGGGAACCTTCCGGGGATATGGGGGTATTGAATATCCCTTCGGCTAAAAAAAATACAAGATTAACGTACTCACATTCTAATGTATCATATTCTATTAATAAAATAATTATTAAACTTTTAAGAAATTTTAATTCAACACCTGATAGTCATCGGGTATGTTCGGCTCATCTAGTTCAATGAACATTGCTTTCAAAATCCCCATTTATTTGGCAACTTTTTGCATATGTGGTACCGGGCAATTCCCGAGGCTCTCGCGAACCACTGGTCTAGCAGGACCACAAGCACGTGGACTGGTCTCAGGCGGAATGGTACATTGCCTGGTAAGTTAACGATGAATTGGCAATATCCTATTTTAAGAAACATCGGTAAATCATCTAAATAAAACGCCTGGGTTGGTTTGGAGCGCTACTGTCAATTTTTGCTACACGAGGGCTAATTAGACCGGGACCTACTGCTTAAAGCCGATTCCGACCGGCTATAAACATCCATGCCAACAGTGGGATTCGAACCCACAGACTTTGATACCGAATGCCAGCGGCCTAGCCATTCGGCCATCGTTTCCGGGTATAATTTTTCTATGTTTAAGAACATGCTAAACTTAAAAAAGCAGTATCCTATTTAATTGTATTGTTACAATTAACTTAGTTATATCAAAGTCGTTTGTAACATCCCTTTTCCAATTAATATATGTTAATTTATTTTGAAATGCCATTGGATTTTGGACTTTTTTTATTAACGGCCATGCACTAATCATTTCAATATTCGTCCATTCCGAACCACGATTTTCTTGGCTCCTTTACTATGAGTCATAATTTAGGTGAACCGACTGAGGGGACAGCACATGAATGCCCATGGCTTAGTCGGGTCCCGAACCCGTACCCACTCTCGTCATGGTATACCCTAAACAAATACATTGGTGGCTTAGCTTTACAACTAAAAATTTTTATTTCAGTCATTATAACTTTTTAAACAGATTGTCTAAATATTACGAAATTCTTTCTTAGACATTATTGTGTGGATACAGCGATTAGATCATTCTTGTTAAAGTTTTTTATAGGTCAACAAGATAATAAAAAAACTTTTCTATTCATGAGAACTGATTAAAATCAAACATTGAAACATGAGAACAGGAGAATGTGAACATGAGAATTCATTATGAAACATGAGAATTCATTATTCCGCATAGACGTTCATTTGAATCAAATCTACAGGAGGAAACTTATAACGAGTTTTCACTCTCTAACACATTTATATTCAAAATTCATCGTATTCTGATAAAACTGAACGCCATAATCTAATTTAGCATTCACACTTTACTATCAATATGAAAAAGGGGAACTGTGCAACCAATCTAAGATATAAAATCCTTATGCAAATGAATTCGAAAAGCGCTGTTAACTACTTGTTGAATGCCATTTATATAATGTTTATTTATTTGCGAAGAAAAATGTAAATTTTCCGAGAAAAATATTTATGCATAAACGAATTTTCACTGTGCATGAATAACATTTTCCCCGAAGTTACTCTGATACTCATTGCTGCAATGCAACTAAATATTTACACAAATTTTCATTTCTAGAATGGAATTAACTTAAAGAATCTCACCCTTAAATAGCCTTTGGGAAATATCCAAGTATTGTTGCCGCTAAAATAAATATCACTAGGTTAAGGTTTTCTAAGATTCCACTTAAACTTTTACAGGTTTAATGTGCTTAAAATTCCTTGTCCAGTTCTTGTTGGGCATGCAACTTCATTAAGAGTCTAGATTTAATTATAAGCCCTTCACATCAATATTTTTATGCGAATGCATTCGGAACAAATGATATAAAATAACTTAGTAAGTGAAGACCTTGAGCATTTTTAAAATGTTTATTAAATTAGAATCGGCCTTCTAAGTGCATTAATCAGAATTTAATTGCCCAATAATAAAAAACTGATCCTTGTTTATTCATTTATGTACATTAAGGATTGCTTTGATGTTAAACAGATTTGAATTAGAAACATACGTAATTTTGTTATGCTATTAATATATACCAGAAAAAATATATTTACATCATTAAAATATTTATTAAAAGGAAGAGGATTATGCTAAAAAACTAAAAGTTATTGAAAAAGGTACACGACATTTAAGTACGTCTATTTCGTTCCATCGTTAGCATAAGTGTTAATAGATTTTATGAGATTTTCAACTATTCTGTCATCCTAATTTCAATAGAATAGAATCAACTTTATTACTTTAAAAAAATAGAACATGTAGCGCAGATTTCAGATAGAAATGTTAGTTGTACGTTCATTTGAATAAATGAATGTTAATAAGGTAATTATAAATGTGACCGTTGGAGTCATTTAGAGTTGCCAATTAGTTTTTACAAGAGATAACAACATTTTCATATTTTTTTCCGTATAGCAAAAGGGATTTGTATCGACTAAGGTAGTGAATAACTATTCGACGGTACGATGCACTAGTTTATAAAATAATTCCCCTATGAACTATAGAAACCTCTATAATAGTATTTAGTTGAGTGACTACTTTAGCGAAATTAACTTTTATAGGTTGACTAGCTGAAAACTCGCACTTCGGTACACTCGGAGTACATTCGAATTAAATACAACGGTTAATGTATGCAAATAATGCCAAAAAAATAAATATATATATATATATATATATATATATATTTATAAAAAATACGACGATCAATATATACAATTGATGCAGAAAAAATATATATTTATAAAAAAAATCGTAAGGGATATTTTTATAGACAAAATAATGTCCAATGGTCTGCCGCATTAGCAAGAAAAAAATATATTTTTGTCTATTTAGTTTTTATGCACGTGACGATAAATTTATTGAAAGTACCAAAAAAAGAAATCACGTGATCGGCATTCAATAAATTAAATTCTAAAAAATTAATCTTTAAAAATTCACCAAAAATCAGAAAAGGGAGGTAAAGATTCGAAAAAGATCTCATTTGAAAGGAATTTTTACGATCTTTCTCGTGATTTTATAACCCTCAATTTATTATTTTAAATGCAAACTTAAAATGTTACAAAAACAGCTTAAAAATTTAATTTAAAAATATCTAAGAATAATTTTTCTAAAATATTTCTTAGTGTACCCCCTACACCATAAGAAGAATCACCATGCAAGATTTCAGCCCTTTAGGTCCAGCGGTTTGGTCTCTGCGTTGTACATCATTCAGTGAATGAGTCAGTTACGGAACTGTTTTACATATATAGATTATTTATTAATATTCAATTAAAGTATAAATTCCTTTGAATATCATTCTATATTAAAGTTTTCCGAAGATTGTTCTACAATTCGAGTTAAGAAAAACCAAACATTCTTTTTTTTAGCATAGTACATAGGAATTTACTGCACGTGCTTAGTATTCATGCACCATGAATGTCAATAAAGCGTTTATTATTCAAAGTTGATCTTATTGCTTCCCATACAAGATATATTTATATACCGGAAAATGTCTCTTTGGGAATGTGTGTTTTTCAGTTTTAGCTTGCACTATCGCCACAATAATCTTATTTTTTTTCTACAACATATACTGTAATACTACTGTTTTATATGCTGCAAACGATTTTTTTTTTAAACTTTGTGCAACCGATTTAATTTTTTTTTTATGGGAAGAATGTGTTTCAACCAATTTCTTTTCAGTTTTCAGACAATTTTTCAATTAGAGTAGTAATAAAATTTTTTTAATTCATAGTACTTACTATATTGTGCTGTACTAAACCGATAATCATGGTATTTTAAATTTTTAACACTATTTAATCAGTATTGGCCTTGAATGCACACGCACTCTGCATTGCGTCTATCTGTCATTCTTTAAGTTTATTAACCTTCTTCGCACTGTAATTTGACATTCATACTGTTCCAGCAATGTGCATCAGCAGAATTTTTTTTTAAAAAAATTTATTCTAATTTAGTTTTTAAAGTTTTGTACCGCAGCAGCAAATTTTGGGAAATTTAACCTATTCATCCACTAAAATAATAAAAAGGTTTGCAAAATATAACACTAAACATCATGTATTTTTTTTATTAATCCTTAAAATTTTGCTACATTGACTCCAAAGGTCACATTTATAATTACCTTGTTAAGAAGAATTCATTTGTTCAAATGAACGTATAACTAACATTTCAATCTGAAATGTATTTTTTAAAAGTAATAAAGTTGATTCTAGTCTAATGAAATTAGAATGACAGAACAGTTGAAAATCTGAGAAAATACAGGGTGTCCATAATTAAAGTCCCACTTTCAAAAGGCTGCAAAAAAAGAACCACTGGTCAGAATGACTTCAAATTTGAACTGAATATACTGGAAGAAGGGGGAAACGATTTGGCATAATAAAAAAAGGTTCAAAAATGTATCAATAGATGGCACTGTAACATTTTGGAACTTTATTTAATTATGCCAAATCGTTTCCCCCTTCTTCCAGTATATTCAGTTCAAATTTGAAGTCGTTCTGACCAGTGGTTTTTTTTTGCGGCCTTTTGAAAGTGGGACTTTAATTATGGACACCCTGTACATTAACATTTACGTTAACGAAGGAACGAAATAGATGTACTTAGATGTCATGTACCTTTTTCAATAGATTTTATTTTTTTAGCATAACTCCCCATTATTTTAATAAATGATCTTTTAATTATGTAACTATATTTTTTTCTGGTATATTTAACAGCATAATAAAATTACGCATGTTTCTAATTCAAATATGCTTAGTACCAAAGCAAACCTTAATGTCCATAAATGAATAAAAAATTATCTTTTTTTATTATTGGGAGATTAAATTCTTATTAATGCACTTAAAAGGCCGATTCTAATTTAATAAACATTTAAAAAATGCTCTCAAGAACTTCACTTACTAAGTAATTTCATATCATTTGTTCGGAATACATTCGCATAAAATATTGATGCGGAGGGCTTATGATCAAATCTAGACTCTCTTAATTAATTGAGTGGCATGCACAACGAGAACTGTGCGAGGAATTTTAAGCACATTAAACCTGTAAAATTTTAAGTGGAATCTTTGAAATCTTAACCTAGTGATATTTATTTTAGCGGCAACAATACATGGATGTTTCCCACAGGCTATTTTAGGGTGAGATTCTTTAAGTTAAAGCAGCGGAATGCTTATTGTATTAGCATTCCTCTGCTGATTATATGTATGTATACTTGCTGAAAACCCGCGCTTCGCTACGGAGTACGTTCAAATTAAATACAACGGTCAATGTATGCAATTAATTAAAAAAAAATAAATATATATATATTTATAATAAATACGACGATCAATGTATACAATTGATGTAAAAAAAACATATTTATAAAAAAATCGTAAGGGATATTTTTATAAACAAAATAAAGTCCAATCATCTGCCGCATTAGCAAGAAAAAAATATTTTTTTGTCTATTTAGTTGTTACGCACGTGACGATAAATTTATTGAAAGTACCAGAAAAAGAAATCACGTGATCAGCATTTAATAAATTAAATTCTAAAAATTAATCTTTAAAAATTCACCAAAAATCAGGAAATGGAGGTAAAAATTAAAAAAAAAATTCATTTTGAAGGAATTTTTATGATCTTTCTCGTGATATAATTTTTATAACCCTCAATGTATCATTTTAAATGCAAACGTAAAAAAAGTTTTAAAAACAGCTTATAAATTTAATTTTAAAAAAATCTAAGAAGAATTTTTGAAAAATCTTTCTTAGTGCACCCCTACACTATTAGAAGAATCGCCATGCAAAATTTCAGCCCTTTAGGTCCAGCGGTTTGGTCTGTGCGTTGTATGTCAGTCAGTCAGTGAATGAATGAATGAATGAATGAGTCAGTTACGGAACTGTTTTATATATATAGATTGTGTATAGCCTTTTAAGAGCGTGGGACGACATTGTCGGTATTGTAATCTTGAATTTACAAAATAATGCGGTAGGGCAATGTACTGCACTGCATAATAATTTTTTCCGTGTCTTGAATACAATTCACAGTTTTAGGAGAATTATAGTATGAGAGCTCCCGGCCGTTGTTTCGCCCCGCCACAGTTTTAATTTGCCTATTTACGACTACCCCCCGAGATAATATTGCACCTATTATTACAAATATATATATATATATTATAAAACAGTTCCGTAACTGACTCACTGACATACAACGCACAGAACAAACCACTGTACTTAAAGGGCTGAAATTTTGCATGGCGATTCTTCTTATGGTGTAGGGGGTGCACAAAGAAAGATTTTCGAAAAAAAATTTCTTAGAGTTTTTAAAATTAAATTTTTAACCTTTTTTTGTAACTTTATTTAGGTTTACATTTAAAATAATAATTTGAGGGTTATAAAATTTATATCGCGAGAAAAATCCTAAAAGTTCCTTTAAAATGAAATCTTTTTAGAATCTTTACCTCGATTTTCTGATTTATGGTGTATTTTTAAAGATTAATTTTTAGAATTTAATTTATTAAATGCCGATCACGTGATTTATTTTTATGGTACTTTAAAGAAATTTATCGTCACGTGCATAACAACTAAATAGACAAAAAAAAATTATTTCTTTCTAATGCAGCAGACGATTGGATATTATCCAAAAAAAAAAAATATCCCTTACGATTTTTTTCTAAAAAAAATATATACATATATATATATATATATATATATATTACATCAATTGCATACACTGACCGTTGTATTTAATTTGAATGTATTCAGTAGCGAAGTGCGGGTTTTCAGCTAGTATATATATATATATCTATATATATATATCTGTATATATGTCAAAATTTTGACGCATTTTGGTACTTTTCTGTTTAACTGTTTACTGCTTGCCTACGCGATACAGACTGGGTTTAGCGCGCTTCAAAATTTATAACTCGCGACGCAGGACATGTGAAATTTTATTTTCCGGAGGACCATTATGGAGGAACGTAAAGCTACGTTAAAAAAAAAATTATTACCAGATAAGAACTGAAAATTCACATATGTGTCACCTTATATATCAGAGTATTTTCCTGTGTCTAAAAAGTTGAACAGGTGGCTCGAGTTGTTCCGTGAAAGCGAAAGTTGTAAAATGGCTACTCCATCAAAGAAAGCAATACGTGTTGGCTGGTATTTCAAAACGGAATCTGTTCGCAAAGGCAACTCTAACTGCCCAGGGGGATTTTATGTAATTAACTAGAAGGTAACCCGTCATTTTGACGTCATAATACTAATAATGACGTCATAATGGAAAAAGTATATGAAAGTTAAAAAATCTCCCGAATTATCTAACAATATTGCATTTAATCCACACCTTGTAAAAGCAAACCCTTTCATTATTTTTTCTTTATTTAGTTTTTCATGCGATTGGAGTAGTAGACTGCCATCCAGTTTTTTACAGCTCACTACGCGATATGAATACTTGAGCTACTTGATTCATTCGCATTCAAGTTTGTTTACTTTCAGAATTCATCGCAAAAGTAAACAGATTTTTAAAAACTGTTAAATATACAGCTAACAGCATCCAATTCTTTTTGTTTTGAATGTTTTATAGAAAAATAGGCTGAACAAACGTGATCTGATGGAGAAGATATTAGTTTTCAGATTAAAAAAAAATTCTGATCCACATATGAAATTGAAATTAAGCCTAACCGGCTGTTTGTTTACTGAGGGTTTCAATTGAAAGGTGAGTACAGCCCGGAAGTGTTATACAGAGACAACGGCTATTACATATATAATTATTCAGCGGACTGTAGCTTTTGATAACACAACAATTTTATCAGAAAAATGCGGAGTCGCTCAATTGCGATGCGAGGCCTATGACGGCCGAAGAAGCACTCTTACAAAAACGCGGTTACAGTCAGAGGAAGGAGACTGATGGCGCGTTGGTGGCGCCAACAGCAACGAAATTTGGAAAAAGATCCTTCAACTCGTAACAACGACTTAGTTTGGTATAAGGAGTTTCAGGAAACCGGAAGTGTTCTGGAAATCGGTTGTAGTGTGGAAGAACGCAAAAGACGCATAATCGATGCAATTTCATGTGTTACCTCCCCCCCCCCGACTATATATCATCCAACCACTGTGATCTGTATAAGCGGATAGAGTTAGGTATCGATATCCACTACAGCATCTGTACAGGAACAACTTTCATAATTTTTCCCTGTAGAATGGTATAATATATTCTTAACCACTATTCACGACTTGTATAATATAATTCCAAGGTGAATCAGGTGGTATTACATTACAAAGGTGATTCTGCGCCTTATTAATAATGGTTTTCATGATGTTTCTCAGTGTTTCCATTACTTTGATAACCACCTGTGTATATATATATATATATATATATACATATATATTCCCAAATTTCTTACATAAGGGGACGAGGGATCTTCAACCTCATTTTTTAAAAAAATTCAATAGTTTACTGTATTTACAAAATGAAAATAATTATTAATATTCTCTTTCTACATTGATGACACTTAGAATTAAAAATAAGAGTTTTGTGGAAGAAAAAAACCCGTTTTTTAATAATTCCTTCAAAAATGGTGGAATCTTCAAAAATGATCCATGCGAATTCATTTTGGAACGAAGTTCTTTTACGCGGCTTGTGAACTGGCAGAAATTGTCACGTAACGAAATCGCTTTATGTCCCCTCCATAAGAGCTTTTTTCTCAAGGATTCCGTGGCTGAATGGTTATCGCATCGGACGCGAGCTATCGTTCAGGGGATCTATCGAAGAGCGAGAAGTCCCCGCTTCAAATCCCCGCACAAGCGCTGAGGGCAATTTCTAATATAATTTCTTTGTTGTGTTAATTCTTTTTATTTTATGTTTTGTGGGAAAATATTGACTTTTTCATCTTCAGATTACGATAACTCGCCAAAATATGATCGTAGAATTTTGATCTTTTTACATTCTGAGACTACAGATATTTCTCTTTCAAACTAGACCTCATTTTTTTAAAAATATTTTAAAACAGACTAATATTTTTATCAAAAAATGAAACACAGTTTTTCAAGAAATATAGACTTTTTCATTTTCAGGTTACGAATGTGCAAGGAGCATTTGAAAAACTCAAGCATTTTTGAAAAAAAATTTGAAAAACAGGAATTATTCTGCCAAAAAATTCCTTATTTTTAATTTTAAGACTCTTAAATGTAGTGAAAAAATATTAATTATTATAATCCTGTATATAGAGTTAAAAACATGAAATTTAAAAATTCGAGCTTCAAGATCATTGCCCCCGTAAAGTTTCATTGGAAAACGTTCAAGTCAACTATGATTTACCAACATTCCTCTCGATCTAGAACTCCCTCGATGTTCTCTATTTTCCATCATATCTTTTCAACTTACTTAATTTCGGCTGTTTTTCCTTACAGAAAATAAAACTATAGAATTTCTTTGCAGAAGACCGGGATTTTCTTAGTATTATGAAATAAGCGTATTATTCTTTTGAACTTCTGTTAAAGGTTTTATTCTGAGCTAGTCAAAACACGTTCTAAAAGATTTTTTTTAAATCCCAGGGGGTGGGCTGTAACCCCATACGTGATTTGTAAACTGCCGCTGACAGACATACTTCTGTAAAAGAATCTAAATTTCGAATTCTTAGATTATTCCATAAGAAATTGACTAAACTGTTCTTTCCGACGAAAGAAAACTCTAATTCCTCTAAAAGTAGAACAGCTTAGAGATATCAGCTCCTTTAAAATAAATCACAAAAGTATAGCATTACATTGACTTTCTGAGTAATAATATTGATTAAAAGCAACACACACAAATATCACTAAACACCTGTGAACACTTTTTGACCTTTAATTTTTTTATTTATTTTATGTTATTCTTTTATTTTTTATATATTATATTTTTATGTTACAAGAGTTTAATAAGATAAGCTATTAAATAATTTTGAGAACAATGTTTGAAACCTGACAATACGCACACACACACACACACACACACACACACACACACACATACAGTATTGGAAATTGATTTATGAAATCCTGGTTTTTTAACAAAAACTTCTTTAATATTCATTAAGAATGAATGAATTTTCATACATTATACATGCTACGTATAGCAAATGATCTACAAAAATAAAATTTCATACATAATAATAGACAAAAACATCAGGTCAAAAATTAAATTTTCGTAACATACAAACATGGAAATTGATTTATGAAATATCACATTTCATTGGAATAATAGTTAGTAAAGCCGCCTTTCCTAGTCAAAGTTTCTTTTATTCCACATGGCATTGATAAAACAATATTTTGAATGTACTTCTGATCAATTAATTTCCAGTTTTGACAGATTGAAGCTTTCAATCCAACAAGTGATGTGCACTGAATCCCATCTGCATAAACTATTCGAAAAAGCTGCCCCCAAACGTTTTCGATGAGGTTCAAATCAGGACTATTAAGTGGATGATCTAAAAGATCAATATTATGCTCGTCAAACCAATATTTCATCGAATTTGAAGTGTGAATACTTGCTTTGTCTTGCATAGAGATGTAATCTAAACTACAATATTTCCATGCAAATGGAAAAAGGGAATTTTCTAAAAAGGAGCTGCAATCAAATGAATTCTGGCGATCATTTAAAAATACAATTTCACTTCTTCTGCCATCATAGAAAAATCGCTGCCCAAGTCATCAAACTTCCGCCACCAAAATTTCTTCTGAATGTAGATATTGGTTCTTTTCGGAGATCACTCCAATAATAGCTCAAACCATCGGGGCCATCCAAATTAAATTTCTTTCATCGGAGAAAATTATCTTCTTCCAATTGTCGCCCATTGCCATGTACTTCTCGCAATACTGCAAACGCATCAGCTTGTGACGTAGAAGTGACTTTGCATCGACCATCTCAAGCTCCGTGAAGAATGTGAAATCTACCTAACACTTATAGAAGGGAAAGGAAGGGATAGGTCTGCATAAATCTGCTTTGAACTGTGGCCGGTTTTTGATGCAAGTTGAAGGATCCCCCTTTTCTACATCTTAGTTAAACGCGGATTACCTTTTTTTTATTAAAATTTTTGTCATAATTTGTTGGATCTTTTCTAGAGTTATATATCACGCCAACTGATCTTTTGATTAATTTACTGATTTCCGGAACAGATATTCCACATTCTAGATATGAATCGTTTTTGGATCTTTCGTCCTCAGGCAAGATCTTTCGTTTACCCATCGTGAAAAGTATGACTGAAACGTATTGCTTCCAATATATAACGCCTTTTTCGTCTACTGCGCATGTGACGTTAACTTTGTTTTATGCAATTTTTGTCACATTACTTCAGAATAGCCAATGAAATGTGATATTTCATAAATCAATTTCCATGTTTATATGTTACGAAAATCTAATTTTTTTACCTTATGTTTTTGTTTATTATTATGTATGAAATTTCATTTTTGTAAATCATTTGTTATACATAGCATGTATAATGTGCAAAATTTGCTTTATTTTTAATGAATATTAAACACCTTTTTGTTAAAAAAAACATGTATTCATATATCAATTTCCAACACTGTATATATATATATATATATATATATATATATATATATATATATAATATATATATACACGCATACATACATACATACATATATATATATATATATATATATATATATATATATATATATATACGCGCATACATACATACATACATATATATATATATATATATATATATATATATATATATATATATATATATATATATATATATATATATATATATTTATATATATATATATATATATGCAGATCATTAATTTATAATCAGCCAAAGATAAAATTTGTGTCAAAACTATTTAAAGTCTTGTCATACTTACTGTGATTAAGGCATTACATTTATCATATTGTATAAATGCACAAAAGCTCTCTAATGGCATTTAATTATTTACATTTAAGAACAAATGCTGCCTGACCAATTAAATTCTAACTGCGCGGTAGAACAGATTTTTACAAATAAAAATCCTACGCATTAGAAAGCAACAACAAATAATTGCTTTAAGTCACAAGAACTTTTGAAGCAAAGAACAATATATATCATTTAAAGAACTAAGATATTACTGCAGAAATGATGTCCTACGCAATTATTTATTATTTATAGTCCATTACACTGATAACAGTGTTCTTAAGTGCTCCGTTGAAGTAGAGATATATAAAGAAAATATGGTGTGTTTTTTTCGATGCATTGTCTTCTCTCTCTGATGTTGCGGAGTATACGTACGAAATCGATAAATTTGATAACAAATCGTTTGAAAAATATTTTTATGACGGTGTATGAAAGTAAAAAATGAGATAAAAATTAAATGGACATGTGAATGAATAAAGTTTATGCAAAAAAATTATTTTCTTAATTCCTTTCGTTATGTTCTTTGTTTTACAAGGAGATGCGAAGTTTTAAAAATTTATATCTTTTCATCTTGTAATCTTTCTGTTGAATATTGTGTCCTTAATGTACTCAGTAAATGACAGAATATACGATTTTCCTCCTTTTAAATTATTGACTCAATCTACACAGTCTCTTCGCCATATGCTGAAGTTTGATAACACTGAAACGGGCTATAATAGTTGCAGATTTGCAACTTACACGCATTCCTGATGTATTCTGACAGATTTCGTGATTCTTTATGGGATTCTTTTAATCTATATATATAAAACAGTTCAGTAACTGACTCATTCATTCACTGACTGACTGACTGACGTACAACGCACAGACCAAACCGCTGGACCTCTAAAGGGCTGAAATTTTGCATGGCGATTCTTCTAATAGTGTAGGGGTGCACTAAGAAAGATTTTTCAAAAATTCTTCTTACATTTGTTTAAATTAAATTTTTAAGCTGTTTTTTAATTTTTTTTTTACGTTTGCATTTAAAATAATACATTGAGGGTTATAAAATTTATATCACGAGAAAGATCATAAAAATTCCTTCAAAATGAAATTTTTTTCGAATTTTTACCTCCATTTCCTGATTTTTGGTGAATTTTTAAAGATTAATTTTTAGAATTTAATTTATTAAATGCTAATAACGTGATTTCTTTTTCTGGTACTTTCAATAAATTTATCGTCACGTGCGTACCAACTAAATAGACAAAAAAATATTTTTTTCTCTTTCTAATGCAGCAGACGATTGGATATTATCCAAAAAAATATTAAAATACAGTAAAAGATATGTTCCTTAAACTGTAGTATATGGTTTAGCATGTTCTATTAATTTAATTTGTATATTTTCTTCTACATTATTTTGTATATAAAAATATATGTTACGATAATTTTTATAAATATAGTTTGTTGGGTTTTATTTTGGCATTAATTGCATACATTGACCGTTGTATTTAATTTGAATGTACTCAGTAGCGAAGTGCGGGTTTTCAGCTAGTTTTATAATAAGAAAACAAGCAACAGAACGAAAGTTATAAAGATTAAGAGATTTCTTTTTTTCGGTGGTTGAATAATATAATTTTATTTTTTCATCTGATGCCCCAAAACCTTGAAGACTTCTTGCGAACTATACGTCAAAACTATCAAGTACCGATCGTTTAATGTACACCCATCTACAGGGTGTCCAGCGAAGTTGTCCCTGATTTCAAAATTAAAAATCTCGAAAACAAAGATTTGTAGATGAATTCAACAAACGGAATTTTTATCGTGAAAGCTGTAAGAATTTTATACACCAACTTTCGAAATAGTTACAAAAGCTGCTAACAGATGGAGCTCTACAACTCGTATCAGCATGCATAAATAAACGCGTACTCTTTGCAAGAAGTCTTTGCAATCACTACATCACAATCTTTTCAAAATGTCCACCATTCGCTGTACGGAGGTGGCGCAAACGAACAATAAAATTTACCATCACACCCTGTAGTGTCTCGTCAGAAATCGATTCGGCTGCCCAACAGATCGCAGACTGCAGGTCGTCAATCGTGGTGGGATGGGTCCTGTAGACAGTATTTGCTAATGTGTTCCACAAAAAAATAGTCACAAGGACTCAGGTCCGGCGAATATGGAGACCTATCCATGCCTACGCCAATAAATTGCAGTAAATTTGGCTAACAGCGCCATCTCTCAGCAGCTTTAGTAACTATTTCGAAAATTAGTATATAAAATTCTTACAGCTTTCACAATAAATATACCGCTTGTTGCATTCTTCTACAGATCTTTGTTTCCGAGATTTTTAATTTTGAAATCAGAGACTCCTTTGCTGGACACCCTGTAAAAGCGGCTCAATAATGCAGAAGACATATGCACTTTGTATTTAAACATCATATATAGGTTGGTGTGCTATTCTCAGCTTGCGAATATTGTTGAAAAATTAAAAATTCTGAGATGAATACCATATTAACTTATTGTAGATATCACCGACAGTAATTGTATTATTTTAATCTTATTTATAAAAAAATTAAGGTTGACACTACTGGTTTTTGCGTATAAATTTGCCTAAAGCTTCACTCAGTCATGTACAGCCGAAAACCATATTAACAGGTCCTCTTTTAAAACATCAAATTCCTTTGGTTGTCCATTTGCAAGAAATCTTCCCTAGTGTCAGATCACAATTTCTTCAAACTGAGCTTTATTATTTACCTTTCCGATAAACAGATACTTTCCCAATACAAAACCAGAAGCCTTAGCTCAAGCATGGAATTCAAATCCATCTAAATTTGGGCGCAATGCAGTGGACTGTAGGAAGAAACACAGTACGTTAACGAAACATTTAAACATCCCCCTTTATTGCGAATTCCTTAAACAGGAAATGATGTAGTCTCGAATTGGAGTTTGAAATGACCACTGTTAATTTAAATGCGATTTTACGATTTAAATTTATGTTTCTCTCTTAGAGCAACCAGACAATACGCAACAAAATTAAAGTACATGAACATAAAAGAAATGTATTTCTAACGTTAGAACATAATTACCACCCCCTACAAATAACTCTCAGTACCGAAAATTATTTGATTTGATTTAGGGATTTAAGAAATTTCACATACCAATCGATAGAAAATTACAAAAGTCTTATTTTTATTGCGCGTTATTAGTTTAGAAATTTTCAGGATCAGGGCGCTTTAAACTCTTTAGTTTATAAAATCAATCGCACGGTTATTAACCATTTTACAATATTCTGGACGTAACTGTATCTCGTTTCTCCTTTATCAAATAAATGAAGATGATGGACAGGTTTGATCTCATGATAAAAAGTTTTTATAATAATACAATCTATGTAGCTAGAAAAAGAAACATTTATTTGGCATCATTGTTTGGTATGTGCCAACCAATGTCCAGTATTTGTTTCCAATCGTTAAAATATCAGACAGGGAAGCACCATTTATGATAACCGCAAACGTTTACATTAAGTTAAAAAATGGTTATAACCCTTACTTAGATTTTAATAATGTAATGAAATGTTTTACACTTTGCTTCATGCATATCCTTCATTTATTGCCTTTGCGTAATCTATATATATAAAACAGTTCCGTAACTGACTCATTCATTCACTGACTGACTGACATACAACGCACAGACCAAACCGCTGCACCTAAAGGGCTGAAATTTTGCATGGCGATTCTTCTAATAGTGTAGGGGTGCACTAAGAAAGATTTTTCAAAAATTCTTCTTAGATTTTTTTTAAATTAAATTTTTAAGCTGTTTTTGTAACTTTTTTTACGTTTGCATTTAAAATAATACATTGAGGGTTATAAAATTTATATCACGAGAAAGATCATAAAAATTCCTTCAAAATGAAATTTTTTTCGAATTTTTACCTCCATTTCCTGATTTTTGGTGAATTTTTAAAGATTAATTTTTAGAATTTAATTTATTAAATGCTAATAACGTGATTTCTTTTTCTGGTACTTTCAATAAATTTATCGTCACGTGCGTACCAACTAAATAGACAAAAAAATATTTTTTTCTCTTTCTAATGCAGCAGACGATTGGATATTATCCAAAAAAATATTAAAATACAGTAAAAGATATGTTCCTTAAACTGTAGTATATGGTTTAGCATGTTCTATTAATTTAATTTGTATATTTTCTTCTACATTATTTTGTATATAAAAATATATGTTACGATAATTTTTATAAATATAGTTTGTTGGGTTTTATTTTGGCATTAATTGCATACATTGACCGTTGTATTTAATTTGAATGTACTCAGTAGCGAAGTGCGGGTTTTCAGCTAGTTTTATAATAAGAAAACAAGCAACAGAACGAAAGTTATAAAGATTAAGAGATTTCTTTTTTTCGGTGGTTGAATAATATAATTTTATTTTTTCATCTGATGCCCCAAAACCTTGAAGACTTCTTGCGAACTATACGTCAAAACTATCAAGTACCGATCGTTTAATGTACACCCATCTACAGGGTGTCCAGCGAAGTTGTCCCTGATTTCAAAATTAAAAATCTCGAAAACAAAGATTTGTAGATGAATTCAACAAACGGAATTTTTATCGTGAAAGCTGTAAGAATTTTATACACCAACTTTCGAAATAGTTACAAAAGCTGCTAACAGATGGAGCTCTACAACTCGTATCAGCATGCATAAATAAACGCGTACTCTTTGCAAGAAGTCTTTGCAATCACTACATCACAATCTTTTCAAAATGTCCACCATTCGCTGTACGGAGGTGGCGCAAACGAACAATAAAATTTACCATCACACCCTGTAGTGTCTCGTCAGAAATCGATTCGGCTGCCCAACAGATCGCAGACTGCAGGTCGTCAATCGTGGTGGGATGGGTCCTGTAGACAGTATTTGCTAATGTGTTCCACAAAAAAATAGTCACAAGGACTCAGGTCCGGCGAATATGGAGACCTATCCATGCCTACGCCAATAAATTGCAGTAAATTTGGCTAACAGCGCCATCTCTTAGCAGCTTTAGTAACTATTTCGAAAATTAGTATATAAAATTCTTACAGCTTTCACAATAAATATACCGCTTGTTGCATTCTTCTACAGATCTTTGTTTCCGAGATTTTTAATTTTGAAATCAGAGACTCCTTTGCTGGACACCCTGTAAAAGCGGCTCAATAATGCAGAAGACATATGCACTTTGTATTTAAACATCATATATAGGTTGGTGTGCTATTCTCAGCTTGCGAATATTGTTGAAAAATTAAAAATTCTGAGATGAATACCATATTAACTTATTGTAGATATCACCGACAGTAATTGTATTATTTTAATCTTATTTATAAAAAAATTAAGGTTGACACTACTGGTTTTTGCGTATAAATTTGCCTAAAGCTTCACTCAGTCATGTACAGCCGAAAACCATATTAACAGGTCCTCTTTTAAAACATCAAATTCCTTTGGTTGTCCATTTGCAAGAAATCTTCCCTAGTGTCAGATCACAATTTCTTCAAACTGAGCTTTATTATTTACCTTTCCGATAAACAGATACTTTCCCAATACAAAACCAGAAGCCTTAGCTCAAGCATGGAATTCAAATCCATCTAAATTTGGGCGCACAATGCAGTGGACTGTAGGAAGAAACACAGTACGTTAACGAAACATTTAAACATCCCCCTTTATTGCGAATTCCTTAAACAGGAAATGATGTAGTCTCGAATTGGAGTTTGAAATGACCACTGTTAATTTAAATGCGATTTTACGATTTAAATTTATGTTTCTCTCTTAGAGCAACCAGACAATACGCAACAAAATTAAAGTACATGAACATAAAAGAAATGTATTTCTAACGTTAGAACATAATTACCACCCCCTACAAATAACTCTCAGTACCGAAAATTATTTGATTTGATTTAGGGATTTAAGAAATTTCACATACCAATCGATAGAAAATTACAAAAGTCTTATTTTTATTGCGCGTTATTAGTTTAGAAATTTTCAGGATCAGGGCGCTTTAAACTCTTTAGTTTATAAAATCAATCGCACGGTTATTAACCATTTTACAATATTCTGGACGTAACTGTATCTCGTTTCTCCTTTATCAAATAAATGAAGATGATGGACAGGTTTGATCTCATGATAAAAAGTTTTTATAATAATACAATCTATGTAGCTAGAAAAAGAAACATTTATTTGGCATCATTGTTTGGTATGTGCCAACCAATGTCCAGTATTTGTTTCCAATCGTTAAAATATCAGACAGGGAAGCACCATTTATGATAACCGCAAACGTTTACATTAAGTTAAAAAATGGTTATAACCCTTACTTAGATTTTAATAATGTAATGAAATGTTTTACACTTTGCTTCATGCATATCCTTCATTTATTGCCTTTGCGTAATCTATATATATAAAACAGTTCCGTAACTGACTCATTCATTCACTGACTGACTGACATACAACGCACAGACCAAACCGCTGCACCTAAAGGGCTGAAATTTTGCATGGCGATTCTTCTAATAGTGTAGGGGTGCACTAAGAAAGATTTTTCAAAAATTCTTCTTAGATTTTTTTTAAATTAAATTTTTAAGCTGTTTTTGTAACTTTTTTTACGTTTGCATTTAAAATAATACATTGAGGGTTATAAAATTTATATCACGAGAAAGATCATAAAAATTCCTTCAAAATGAAATTTTTTTCGAATTTTTACCTCCATTTCCTGATTTTTGGTGAATTTTTAAAGATTAATTTTTAGAATTTAATTTATTCAATGCCGATCACGTGATTTCTTTTTCTGGTACTTTCAATAAATTTATCGTCACGTGCGTACCAACTAAATAGACAAAAAAATATTTTTTTCTCTTTCTAATGCAGCAGACGATTGGATATTATCCAACAAAAATAAATATTCCTTATGATTTTTTTATAAATATATATATATAAATATTTTTTACATCAATTGTATATATTGATCGTCTCATTTATTATAAATATATATATTTATTTTTTTGGCATTAATTGCATACATTTACCGTTGTATTTAATTTGAATGTACTCCGTAGCGAAGCGCGGGTTTTCAGCTAGTCTATATATATAAAACAGTTCCGTAACTGACTCATTCATTCATTCACTGACTGACTGACATACAACGCACAGACCAAACCGCTGGACCTTAAGGGCTGAAATTTTGCATGGCGATTCTTCTAATAGTGTAGGGGTGCACTAAGAAAGATTTTTCAAAAATTCTTCTTAGATTTTTTTAAATTAAATTTTTAAGCTGTTTTTAAACTTTTTTTACGTTTGCATTTAAAATAATACATTGAGGGTTATAAAATTTATATCACAAGAAAGATCAGAAAAATTCCTTCAAAATGAGATCTTTTTCGAATCTTTACCTCCATTTCCTGATTTTTGGTGAATTTTTAAAGATTAATTTTTAGAATTTAATTTATTCAATGCCGATCACGTGATTTCTTTTTCGGGTACTTTCAATAAATTTATCGTCACGTGCGTAACAACTAAATAGACAAAAAAATATTTTTTCTTTCTAATGCAGCAGACGATTGGATATTATCCAACAAAAATAAATATTCCTTATGATTTTTTTATAAATATATATATATAAATATTTTTTACATCAATTGTATATATTGATCGTCTCATTTATTATAAATATATATATTTATTTTTTTGGCATTAATTGCATACATTTACCGTTGTATTTAATTTGAATGTACTCCGTAGCGAAGCGCGGGTTTTCAGCTAGTCTATATATATAAAACAGTTCCGTAACTGACTCATTCATTCATTCACTGACTGACTGACATACAACGCACAGACCAAACCGCTGGACCTTAAGGGCTGAAATTTTGCATTGCGATTCTTCTAATAGTGTAGGGGTGCACTAAGAAAGATTTTTCAAAAATTCTTCTTAGATTTTTTTAAATTAAATTTTTAAGCTGTTTTTTAAACTTTTTTTACGTTTGCATTTAAAATAATACATTGAGGGTTATAAAATTTATATCACAAGAAAGATCAGAAAAATTCCTTCAAAATGAGATCTTTTTCGAATCTTTACCTCCATTTCCTGATTTTTGGTGAATTTTTAAAGATTCATTTTTAGAATTTAATTTATTAAATGCCGATCACGTAATTTCTTTTTCTGGTACTTTCAATAAATTTATCGTCACGTGCGTAACAACTAAATAGACAAAAAAATATTTTTTTTCTCTTTCTAATGCAGCAGACGATTGGATATTATCCAAAAAAAATGCATATCCCTTACGATTTTTTTATAAATATATATATATATAGATAGATATATATTTTACATCAATTGTATACATTGATCATCGCATTTATTATAAATATATATATTTATTTTTTGGCATAAATTGCATACGTTGACCGTTGTATTTAATTTGAATGTACCCCGTAGCGAAGCGCGGGTTTTCAGCTAGTCTTTATATATACTATTGCATAATATTTCTATAAGCTATTTGCATAAAATTTCTATAAAAGTTGTCTTAAATGCTCACGTTTCATTTTATCTTCGCTTTGCGACATATTTTCCTATATCTATCATTTTAAGTTACACTTTCCTTCAATTCCGCCTCTATCTTTCCGATGTCACGAGCGATTAGACTATCAAAAGAATGGCTTCAAAGGAAAGCGTTGCTAATCATCGAGAGTGGCACGCATAGTTCCAAGGAATCTATCGGCTACGTCATTTGGGTATGCGAGTATTAAGGCGAATTCTTCCCGTTTAGTTGTGTGATTGTTCGCATGAGTACGCGACATAGTGAGAGAATAGCCTTCATTGCTAACTAGCATAGAATGGTAGTAAAACGGGGATTTTAGATTTAAGATAAAGTGTGTAGAGTTAAGCAGTCGTAAGTGTAAATTGGGGGTTAAGTTATGAATAAAGTCCTCAGATTAATCTATTCCTTACGGGGTGGGATATCATGTATCCCAAGACTAAGGATCCAAGAATGAATGAATGAAATATATATATATATATATATATATACTAGCTGAAAACCCGCACTTCGCTACGGAGTACATTCAAATTAAATACAACGGTCAATGTATACAATTAATGCCAAAAAATATAAATATATATATATATTTATAATAAATACGACGATCAATGTATACAGTTGATGTAAAAAAAACATATTTATAAATAAAGCGTAAGGGATATTTTTATACACAAAATAATGTCCAATCGTCTGCCGCATTAGCAAGAAAAAAATATTTTTTTGCCTATTTAGTTTTTATGCACGTGACGATAAATTTATTGAAAGTACCAGAAAAAGAAATCACGTGATCGGCATTTAATAAATTATATTCTAAAAATGAATCTTTAAAAATTCACCAAAAATCTGAAAAGGGAGGTAAAGATTCGAAAAAGATCTCATTTTGAAGGAATTTTTATTATCTTTTTCGTGATATAAAAAAATATAACCCTCAAATTATTATTTTAAATGTTAACGTAAAATAAATACTAAAACAGCTTAAAAATTTAATTTAAAAAATCTAAGAAGAATTTTTGAAAAATCTTTCTTAGTGCACCCCTACACTATAAGAAGAATCGCCATGCAAAATTTCAGCCATTTAGGTCCAGCGGTTTGGTCTGTGCGTTGTATGTCAGTGAGTCAGTTACGGAACAGTTTTATATATATATAGATATCAGAAAATAATTAAGTTAAAATTTAAAGGGGCTTCAGGATAATTTATTTCGTGGCATTAAACGTCACTGTTTTAATATTTCAGGACGCGCTACGGGTGATTTTAGGGAAATACCCTTTTTGAGAGATGTAACCTTGACTCGAGTCTGAATGTTCGGGCGAACTAATCTATTTTTAGAGCAAGCACGGGCTTTGCGAGAAGTGAAACTATTAAGTAATTTCGAATAGAAGGCGCGAGAACATTCCATGAACATCACAGAGCATGCGCGAAAGTTTTGCGCCTAAGTTAAACAAAGGATTATTGCAGAGCGTCTTCAGATTTCGGATTGTGCGGAGGGTGTGTCACGAGGATGAGAGATCGAAACATTGGCTTGGAATGAATCAGGTTAATTAATAGTATTTTAAATAAAGGATTTAGATGTAATTTAATTGTATTTAATTTCACAGGCCTACAATCATTGACTGCATAAATTTAGAATAATTAAAATGGGAACGAGTTTAGCGGGAGTACGAGTAATAAGCTCGTCATATATATATATATTCATTCTTGGGATACATGCTATCCCACCCTGTAAGAAAATCGTTAATGGTCAAATTTTTCCTTAATTGTGGGAGACACAATCGTCATCATAGCAGACACTGAAGGGCATATGACACGCACACTGGATGCCTGAATGGCACAATCATTCTATGGAATAACTATTTATGACGATTTTATTACAAGAAATAGAACATGTTTATCATGCTTCAAGGAGCAATTCCAGTCACAGTTGACTTCTCACACAATATATCTTTGTTTGTCTTGTTAGGTGTATTGTTTAATCTTTTTTTTTAGCCATTTATGAATTAGATAAATTATTACATGATAATATCTGTAAGTGGGTTATTCAATTTACTCTTGAATTATATCTATTAATGTCCATCTTAAATAAGAAAATAAGCATCGATTGGGAATAGGAAACTAACAGTCCTTTATCCTTCGTAAAATAACCCATGTATAAAATAATTGTTTGTAAAGTTCATCTGAATTGCAGAACCATTACAAAGATTCCTTTCAATGAAGGTTTCTCGTTACCTCTTGATTAATTTCGCCATTAATTGGTGCGGATACAACGAGCAGTTTCTGTAAGATATTCGATACTTGCTGTCTTTAAATCTGTAAATTGGATATTCATCCGAACTTCAATATATCACATTACTTAACGATCTCTCTTACAGGGCAAAATAATTTTTAAATTGGGTACACGTTTGGTAAAATTCGCGAGTATTTTAATGTAGAACGTTATTAAATAAAACGACTTCCATATCGATGTTCTCGCAGTTTTGTGTAATCCAGATTGATTAATTTATAAAACACTTATATATTATATATATATATATATAATATATATATATATATAATATATATATATATATATAATATATATATATATATATAATATATATATATATATATAATATATATATATATATATATAATATATATATATATATATATATATATATATATATATATATATATATATATATATATATATATATATATATATATATATATATATATATATATATATATATATATATATATATATAACCTGAAAGGGAAAACTAGCTCCTATATACATGTCTGGAGTTAGACTCATCCTAAAAGGTATAAAATTAAATTCGGAAGCAGAATCGTTTATTAGAGCGACAAAAGTACATCTGCTCATATCAGAAGAACGGCTCAGAAGTAATATCACCTTTGAACATGACACGCGAGGGCGAGGTAGACATGTGACTATCATTTGTAGGGTCAGCAGATTTTCGGGCTCGCGATGCTAACCCACTCTTGAATGCGAATATATACACGTATAGAAATGCAAAGGCATGCGATTCATGGGAAGTTCTGTGGCTAAGGGTTTTAAAGCGATAAATTAATACTATTGAGGATTGGATTTAGGAAAGGGAATTTAAATGCTAGAATGGTGGGCAAATATTTAGTATATTACATACACACACACACACACACACACACACACACACACACACACATATATATATATATATATATATATATATATATATATATATATATATATATATATACAGGGTGTCCCATAAATACCGCACAAACTCTGCACAGCCAGATTCCTCGTTTGGATTACATATATAAAATGCCCAAAGAACTGTACCTGTACGACCAATAGTTTTCAAGAAAAATACAGAAAACAAAGTATGACGTCACATACGGTGCAAGGAAAAAAAAACTTTGTTTGACACATCAACAGCAGTATTTGCAAATATTTATAAAGGCAGATGTTCAAAGTGTCCGCCGTGCAAATCGAGGCAGGTTATGCGGTCTTCCACCATCGTGACGAATGTGTGTCGATGGCAGAAACTTGCGGTTTGTGTAGCTTCAAATTAAAAGAGTTGTAGCAAGTTTTAAACTGAGAAAATAAAACAAAAACTTTCATTTTAAGAATTTCGTTTCCAGGCTCCCTCATGTCACAAAACCATTACCCTGTGAAGTAAAAAAACTTAATGGCAAATGAGGAGAACATATCTGAGTAGCCACAGTTTCAGGAATTTGTCATTCAGGAAATTAACGTCTTCCTTGGAGGGGTTTCTGAGAGAAAGTATATCAAATTTAATTTACTTTAATAGCCATTGGAAGACGGCAACTTACCGGTATGCTACGTCATCTTCAGTCAATGAATTACACAAGATTACGGAAAAAAAGCCTCACAAATGCTAGAAAATTCCTAATTTATTTTCCTCTTAATGAACAATACAGTTACTGAAATGTATATCTTTCCCACGACATAATTACCATAAAAAATAAATAAAGCACATGCGCAATTATAAGGAGACATAAATATCAGTTATGACCATAGCTAATAATTATGCGTTTATTGTTACCCAACATTGGTATTTGTAAATAAATGTTTATCTAGGTTTAAGATTGTTTGATATAAAAAAAAATCCTTGTAAGGTTCGTTAGTGATTTTTTTAAGTAAATGTGACCGAACATTAGATATGTCTTTTCAATAAAAATGTCATTTGCCACTAGTTTTCCAAAATTATAAGTTGTTTTTATTGCATGTGTAGTTTATTGATACATTTTATTTTTTAGGAAAACTCATAATTTAGGGACTGTATTGATCTTTTAATATTTGTAAGCTAAAAATACGGAATGACGATAATAAGTTTTGAGTTTCCTTTATTTTTGTAAATGGATGTTTTGTTAAATCTAGTTTGTATTAAAATCAAGGAGTTTAAATATGGTGAAAAGGAAAAAATAAACTCCCACATAAATCTAAAAAATCAGTTTTGAGAATTTTTTTTATTGTCAAAAGTACAATACAGGTCTTATAGATATAGTTGAGGAAACCAGATTTTAAAATGGCTGACTGAAGTTATTTTTTTTTGTTGTTGAGGATTGGTAAAATTTTACTTGTCAAATGAAAGTAAAATTATTTTATACTAATATTTCTCCTAACGTGAAACGTGGTTAGGAGCACGGAAAAACGGACTCAAAGCTTCTGGAACAAATGGTTTTATCAGATATAATATATTTCCTAGTGTACGAATAACATTGCAGCCTCAGAAGTGAAAAAAACTTCTTTATTAAGATTATTCCGTTTAGATTTTTATTCGAAGATTTCTTAATTACTCTAATATTTCGAAGCAAGTAGGTAAATAGCTTAGATGTCAGTAATAAGCAAATGTTAATCTGTTTGACATCTCGACCCCCTCCGTTTTCGCGTATCGGCCCATGATTCACCGAAGTCCGGTCGCTACGTAGCAATCCCTGTATACGCGGACGAAGGTTAATTTCCCATGTTCGGTGAAATGTCATTTTTATAGGCCGGGCTCCGGTCGGTCAGTACAGATCTACCAGGACTAGACAACAGGGCTACCCGGGGTCCCTAAGTTAATGTTAAAACACTATCAACTAGAACGTCAAATGAAACGAAGGTGGAATTGATAACAGTGGGTTGTTGACAAGTATCGGCTATGAAGACAGGCAAATCTGCTTCTTGAACTTTAGTTAGCCATAAACATGTTCGACATATTTTTTCATTCATATTCATTCAACTCTCTGGTAGTTTGCTTATTCGCATTAACGTACTGGAAGTCAACGCACACGTCGGTTCGTTGAGAGCGCTACGGTCAACTTTTGCCAACGTGCAGGGTACTCGTCACAAAATAACGCGAAAAGACATGCGAAACTGGCAAATTTGAATATTTAAGATATTTTGATCTTCAATCGAAGTCAACTCTTTCCTTCCCCTCGTTAAGATTCTCTCAAATTTGCGTCTGGACGTGCGAGGTCAAGGGTTCCGGTCTCCTCACTTGACTGAGTTCAAAATTTCGGGACTGGCCCTTTAGCCAAGTCGGGCTCCGACACCTGTGGTGTATTTCAAACAGACGCATCACTGCCCAACAGCCCTAGGGACTTGAACTGATATATAATATCGGTTAAGGGGCATCAGAAACAACAACAACAACAACAGAGTCCTTTTGCTTGGAAGACAACACGGGTTGGTTCGTTGAGAGCGCTACAGTTAACTTTTGCCAACATGCAGGGAACTCGTCACAAAATAATGCGAAAAGACATGAAGAATCGGCACATTCGAATATTTAAGATATTTTGCTGTTAAAACGAATTCAACTCTTTGTTAGTTTCCTTCCATCATTAAGAGTCCTTTTGCCTGGAAGCCAACGCGCAGGTTGGTCGGTTGAAGGCACTGCGGTCAACATTTGGCAATATGCAGGGAACTCGTCACAAAATAATGCGAAAAGACACGAAGAACCGGCACATTTGAATAGTTAAGATATTTTGCTCTTTAAACGAAATCAACTCTTTGTTAGTTTCCTTCCCCTCATTCAGAGTCCTTTTGCCTGGAAGCCAACGCGCAGGTTGGTCGGTTGAGAGCGTTGCGGTCAACATTTGCCAATATGCAGTGAACTCGTCACAAAAGAATCCAAAAAGACATGAGGAACCGACATATTTGAATATTTAAAATATTTTGCTCTTCAAACGAATTCAACTCTTTGTTAGTTTCCTTCCCCTCATTAAGAGTACTTTTGCCTGGAAGCCAACACGCAGGTTGGTCGGTTGAGAGCGCTACGGCAAACATTAGATTTGCAAATGTGCAATCATAAAATAATAGCAATGCTGTATGCAAATATAACAATTTCCTTCCAGGAGAGAAAATCAAATGAATTCAAGCAATATTTTTTAGACAACCCTTATATTTTGAGGGAGTTCAATTTTTCCTTTTCCTTATATACCTAAGTATCACAATCTTCAAAGCAGAAATGTATATTTAAAATAAAATCTCAGAAATTAAAATTTTCCTTTGCGATAAAAGTATTTTCCTACTTAAATATTTTTTATCAAATATTTTTAGTAAAACCATGTCGCGCATTGCTTATCAAAATAATTGCAGCGTTTCAGTCATAACTAGAAAGTCGGCAACTGATCATGTTGACTCTTTCAAGATATAACGATACATCTACGAATTAATTTTCTTAAATTAAGAGAAATATTTGAAAGGAAACGTAATTTGTTTCTTGAAATGTAACATTCTCTAGGTTATATGTACTAAAGGAATTAGGAATTTTAGAAAAATAAAGAAAGCCAATGATTAACTGGTCTGTTCATAACATATTAGACAAATACTTTTATTTTCATATCTGTATAAAACAAAAGATGCGTCATTACATAAATTACTTTTTGAAATAATAATAATGTAGCCTAATGAGATAATGTGGGCAAATTGTTTTAACTTAATAAGTAATAATGCTTATCTTACTAGATAATTATAATTATCTTTTTTAGTGCGAGAATCATGCTTCACCTTTGCATTTAAAGCTTAAGGAAGTCTGATCCATAAAATTAGTTTCTTTATTTACGGAATCTGCCTTCATTGAAGCACTACACTTTTTTCAAAAATATACAGCACTGATTATACACATACGTTTTTAGTTCAAATAGGATTGACAATCATGAAAACTAATTTAATATTAGTAAAAATTTCCTAACATTTTAAAATAGAGGGAATTTTAACGTAGGATTACGTTCCTCCATAACGGTCTTCCGGAAAGCAAAATTTAAGATGTGCAGTGTCGTGAGTTATAATTTTGGCGGCGCACCAAACCCAGTCTATCGCTTGGACAAGCAGTAAACAGTTAAACAGAAAAGTACCAAAATGCGTCAAAATTTTGATACATGCACTCACACATACATACACACATACACACACACATATATATATATATACAAAAGAGTTTGAGTATAATTTTGAGTATAATTTTTATCTATATATGTTGGATTATTTATATACAAAAGAGGTAAGCAACAATAAGCAATCCTACGTTAATAATCCGCGGTAGTTTCGTTGGAAGAGACTACCTGATATTTTTTATAAATATTTAGTACAATTTAGTGCTTACTCCAGAGACCCTACACACAATTCGACTAACTAAATTTTGATTTCCTTTATATTATATACAAGAGGGGGGGGGGACCTTTTTACCATTAGAGGCCACATGTAAATTAGGTAGAAATAAAGGAGGCCGCATAAGTTGATCTGCCGACTTTTATGAAATTATTATAGTTAGGTATGGTTTTAACAATTTGGTGCATTATATAGAAAAATAACAGCAAAAAATTAAGTCCTTATTTATTTACTATTTGACTTAAAAAGTTACAATATAAAACACTTTTGTATTCATATAAAGGTAAAAACTTGTTATAACATTAATCATTAATTATTAACCTTTTTTATAAAATTATAAGATTCATAGATACCACTGTAATTTTTTATATTTCACTGTTGGTATTTTTATTTATGTAAGCACATATATATATCCAGATTTTTAAATTTTAATAAACAACTACATATTTAAATAGCACTTCAAATAAAAATAATAAAGTAGAAGTATTTTTAAATAATTTTAACATTATAAATAAATACAATAGAAAAATAATAGTATTAAATTATAAATAACTCACATAGCAACAATTCCTAAAATAACTTGAAGGCCGCACTAGAAGATCACGGAGGCCGCATGCGGCCTTACGGCCGTGCGTTCCCCACCTCTGTTATATACTATTCACACTTACATGTATTATGAAGTAATAGTTTTATAATATTTCCAAAAGTAACTGAAATATACGAAAAAACTGAAAAAACCATTATCTTTTTTAAGTACCGGTAACTGTAGAATGATTCAACTAACACGTGTAGTTTAGGTTTTCAGTCAAAACATAGTTAGTAATATGTGAAACACTCATTAAAATAATTGAAAACTTTTAAAATTATTTTCTTTCTCGTTTACAAAAGAAACTGAAAAATTTATTTTCTAGAAAATGTATTTAAAGTTGCCACTTTCGGTACTTTTTAAATTATTAGCTTTCTCGTTTACAAAGGTAACTGAAAAATTAATTTTCTAGAAAATACATTTCAAGGTGCTACTTCCTGTACTTTTTAAATTATTAGCTTTCTCGTTTACAAAAGCTACTCGAAAACTAATTTTCTAGAAAATGCATTTAAAGGTGCCACTTCTGGAACTGTTTAAATTATTAGCTTTCTCGTTTACAAAAGTAACTGAAAAATTAACTTTCTAGAAAATGCATTTTAAGATGCTACCTCCTTACTTTTAATATAACTTTGGGCTTTTAAAATTGGCCATAAGTTCTCATCTAATGATTGTACAAATAAAAGTGAAGCAGTTAAAGAATCTTAAACGATTAACATTTGAAGTTGAGTTATACAAAAAATCCGATATTTTTGCACCAAAACAAACTTTTCAACGTAGGCCTAAAACATTTCGAAACCTTTACTATTACAAGATAAAAAATAAAAAAAAAACTTTTAGTTTAACGTTAATTATTGTCAATTAAAATCAATCGAAAAATAAATAATAAAGCAAATGTTCGATACTAATTAGCAAGCTTTTTAACAGCACTTTAAATTCCTGCTGTTATTCTAAACTGCAATCAGTGCCTAGAAATGGTTCCTATTTGTAAATAAAATTTTTAAAAAATGCTACCAAACATAAGTTGTACAATTCCAAAACGTGTAAATTACTTTTTAAATGATATTAATAACTGAAACCTGGGGTAATATTAAAATAGTCATTACATTTACGATGATACTCATTTATAAAGCAACCTGCATGTGAAACGTATGATTTTCAAGCATTTGATTTATGAGCATTTTCTTTCCACGGGGCGCGGAATGGACGTTAACAATCTTACGCCAAAGCAAATCTTTCTTCCTTATTTATTTGTATTTCTGTCACGTTCCCAGTCTTTAAGCACAGCGCACGCCCATAAATGCATGCGGAGGTAATTACTCAAACAAGCAGGAATTCGGCCATGCTTTACTCTCAGACAGGTAATCCTTTCTTGTCCAGAAGACATTCGAATAATTTTAAGGACCAGGAATTAATTTCGGTCGCTGGAGGTAGAGGCGGAACGCGCTCCTATCGGTTATTGGATAAGTAGATTTATAACGCTTTGTTCGGGGGAGAACATCTGCTATTCTCTGAAATATCCGGCTCTTTACTTTCTTTAGAAAATATCATCGATATCGTTCCTAAAAAATAGCTGTTTTGGACTGAAACAAATTATCAGTTACTGTGCATTCGTTTTAGGACATTGTGTCGTGTATTTTGAAGACAGAATTTAATTGCAAAGAGGGGCATCATGAATTAAAATATGCTCATTTGTAACTAAAGAGATTAATATCTATGTCTGGTGGCACATCTTCCTATAAAAAATATTTCAGGTAGTCTTTTCTAACGAAACAAACGGGGGTTTATTAACGTAGGATTACTTCTTGTTGCTTACCTGTTTTGTATATATATATATATATATATATATATATATATACTAGCTGAAAACCCGCGCTTCGCTACGGAGTACATTCAAATTAAATACAACGGTCAATGTATGCAATTAATGCCAATATATATATATATATATATATATATATATATATATTTATAAAAAAATCGTAAGGGATATTTATTTTTTTGGATAATATCCAATCGTCTGCTGCATTAGAAAGAAAAAGAATATCATTTTTGTCTATTTAGTTGCTATGCACGTGACGATAAATTTATTAAAAAGTACCAGAAAAAGAAATCACGTGATCAACATTTAATAAATAAAATTCTAGAAATTAATCTTTAAAAATTCACCAAAATTCAGAAAATCGAGGTAAAGGTTCGAAAAAGATTTCATTTTGAAGGAATTTTTATGATCTTTCTCGTGATATAAATTTTATAATCCGCAATGTATTATTTTAAATGCAAACGTAAAAAAAGTTTAAAAAAACAGCTTAAAAATTTAATTTAAAAAATCTAAGAAGAATTTTAGAAAAATCTTTCTTTGTGCACCCCTACACTATTAGAAGAATCGCCATGCAAAATTTCAGCCCTTTAGGTCCAGCGGTTTGGTCTGTGCGTTGTATGTCAGTCAGTCAGTCAGTCAGTGAATGAATGAATGAATGAATGAGTCAGTTACGGAACTGTTTTATATATATAGATAACAGTTCCGTAACTGACTCACTGACTGACTGACATACAACGCAGAGACCAAACCACTGGGCCTAAAGGGCTGAAATTTTGCATGGCGATTCTTCTTAGAGTGTAGGGGTGCACTAGGAGAGATTTTTGAAAAATTCTTCTTAGATCCTTTTAAATTAAATTTTTAAGCTGTTTTTGTAACTTTTTTTTAAGTCTGCATTCAAAATAATAATTTGAGGGTTATAAAATTTATATCGCGAGAAAGATCGTAAAATTTCCTTTAAAATGAATCTTTGTCGAATCTTTCTCCATTTTTTGATATTTGGTGAATTTTTAAAATTCGACGTGTGCCAATTCGTTCAACCATCACAATCTGACGACATGAAGTTTGACAATAACGTCAACGGACAGCCCATAGCTGCCCAGGCTGGAGTATCGAATACGATTACATCCTAATATATTTTGGAGCAGTACGAGGACAGCGAGCAAGGAAGTAATGAAATGGCGCTAAAAGAAATAGAGAGCGCGAAAATAATCCGTCTCACCTTTTTATGCTGAGTAACTTTCGATTTTGTCACTAGTCTTAGAGTTCTTTTAATTGGTTGACCCCGATCACGTGGTATTTCCTCGAAGGGGGGATCGAGATCACGGAAGTCTAAAAATAACTTTCCCGCGCATGCGTTAAAGAGAATATTAGGTTATTTCGATTTTCGATTTCGTTTTTGAAATAGGGCTGGGCTTTATTGAGGAAAAATTAGGATACGCATTAGATATAGGACAATTAAGATTAGTGGGGCGTTATTATATATATATATATATATATATATATATATATATATATATATATATATATATATATATATATATATATATATATATATATATATATATATATATGTGTGTGTGTGTGTGTGTGTGTGTGAGTCAAAATTTTAACCCATTTTGGTACTTTTCTGTTTAACTGTGTGCTGCTTGTCCAAGCGATACAGACTGGGTTTGGCGCGGTTCCAAAATTGTAGCTCGCGACTCAGGACATCTGAAATTTTGCTTTCCGGAGGACCTTTATGGAGGAACGTAATTCTACGTTAAAATTAGGTTTTCATTGATAACTCTGGTTAAAAACAGAAGGAATAACAATTATTAGCAAAATTTTCGGAACGCAATTCGTGGTGATTGCAATTTTCAAACGAAACCTCTTATTAAAGTTATGATTGGTAAACTGATTTGTTTAGTGATCTGAAATGTTTGCGGACACTTCATGCGAAAAATATATTATATCAATCATTTACGATAATGCATGACAGAATTATTTGTAACAGGGATTTATAAATATTTATTAACAAATAAGTCACGATTCAGTCATTTCTGAAATAATATTAGACGAACATTAATGTTGCTCATAATCAATTATAAAGTGTGTCGCAATTTTGATTAGTCATTTTGTTGTATGTGCTATTCAGCACTGATTTGTTTTTGAAGTGCTATGATTTGTAGGTAATGGTTTGTAAAATCATGCTGGAACAAAAGTGTTAGGATTCAGAGAGATGTAATATCTGGTCACTTCACTTACGCGCGTATTGTGAGAAACAGCACATTCACCTTTGGTAAAGTTAAGTCAGTATCACTGTTATATACATCATCTATCGTAGAATACAAGTAAAGAGTTTTTTAACGTAGGATTACGTTCCTTCATAACGGTCCTCCAGAATGCAAAATTTCAGACGATAAAACCATCCGTCGTTATAAGTTATAAGTTTGGCACATGTATCTATCTATCTCAGTGGTTCCCAACCTTGAGTACGCGTACCAGTACCGGTACGCGGTCAAGCAGCTTCCGGTACGCAAGTGATTTTGCAATTTAAAACAAAAAATCTATTAAAAATCTGTATTACGAAAAAAGAAAAGAAATGACTATAATAACTAATAATCCATACGTTTTAATATTTTAGTTTGAAATTTCTTATCCATTGTTTGTGTTGTAATACATTATTGGGATTTACCTCATCTCAAAAGATGCCGTCTACACCTGAATGTGTTATCTATGACCACCCCATAAAAATTTGGCACTCGCCTGCTAATTATAACTGTGTCTATAACTGTGTCCGATTTCTACTAAAAATTGTGTTTTGTGTTTTAAACATCTTTAAATTAATTGAATATTATTAATCACTAGTAAATGTATTTTTAATAAATATTAAGAAGCTGTTAAGGTAAG
>OU015497.1:4704068-4739068 GCA_907164885.2 Dolomedes plantarius | reverse complement strand
TCTTTAATTAAAATAAAGTAGAAAAACTAATAATGCCACCAAAGAAACGTGCTTCGTTTGAAAAGTCTTCTGATGCGAAAAGAAAACAAGCACAAAGAACAGTCGAAAAGCAGTCGAAGATCAGTCGAAACAGAAGAAGAACGCAATCGAAGGCTTCAAGGCATTGCTGAAAGACAAGAAGGTCCGCAGGCTCAAAGTTTCTTTCTTTCTTATTGTTTGTATATCATTTCAGTAGAAACGCGCTAAGCGCATTCTGTCTGACCAGATGAACACGAAGAGCAGGGGTGCAGCCCAGTATTTTTTTGATGGAATAAATGAAAAATTTTATATCTATATATCTACTCGGGAAACGCCGGGCAATAATGCTAGTATATATATATATATATATATATCAGGGGTTTCCAACTTACAAGTGTCCAAGGGCCGTAATCGAAAACACCTGTCTAGTGGCGGGCCGCAATTTAACCAGGACCATACTCAGGACTTTTTTTCTTGAGGGAGGGAGATTTGTGTATAGAATGTACTATGTAATTTTTAAAAATTCGAGGATGAACCTCCAACAACGACCTTGATTATAACTGGCCAACTTTCGTTAAATTACACAGACACACACAAAAAAAGTCAAATAAGATGTGGGGGGGGGTATGAAATAGAACATTTAGTGGACACCCTACTTTTCATGGAATTCGAGGAAAAATCAATCTTTTTTGTAAATGAACAGCATTTGAAAACAATAAAGATTTTTACAAAAATATTTTTTGATAACTAAGAATATCTAAATTGATGCTACAAATTATTTTTCTAGAAGTCTTCGCGGGCCGCAAAAAAAGGCACCCCGGGCCGCAGGCGGACCGCGGGCCGCCAGTTGGAAACCCCTGATATATATACTAGCTGAAAACCCGCACTTCGCTACGGAGTACATTCAATGTAAAAACAACGGTCAATGTATGCAATTAATACCAATATATATATATATATATATATATATATATATATATATATATATATATATATATATATATATATATATATATATATATATATATATATATATATATATATATATATATATATATAATAAATAGGACGATCAATGTATATAGTTAATGTAATATATATATATATATATATATTTATAAAAAAATCGTAAGAGATATTCTTATAGACAAAATAATGTAGAAGATATTGAAATTAAATATAATATACAGAATACTAAATTATATAGTACAGTTAATATAGTAGAGTTTGTAGAATTTTTTTTTTACTATATTTTAATATTTTTTTTGGATAATGTCCAATCGTCTGCCGCATTATCAAGAAAAAAATTTTTTTTTCTATTTAGTTTTTATGCACGTGACGATAAATTTATTCAAAGTACCAGAAAAAGAAGTCACGTGATCAGCATTTAATAAATTAAATTCTAAAAATTAATTTTTAAAATTCACCAAAACTCAGGGAATGGAGGTAAAGATTCGAAAAAGATTTCATTGTACAGGACTTTTTATGATCTTTCTCGTATTAGAAATTGTATAACTCTCAAATTATTAATTTAAATGAAAACTTTAAAAAAGTAATAAAAACAGCTTAAAAATTTAATTTTAAAAAATCTAAGAAGGATTTTTCAAAAATCTTTCTTAGTGCACCCCTACACCATAAGAAGAATCGCCATGCAAAATTTCAGCCCTTTAGGTCCAGCGGTTTGGTCTGTGCGTTGTATGTCAGTCAGTAGTGCCGTTTACATGTGCCAAAAACCCGGGTAAAAGCAGGGTAGTTTCTTACTTTTTCCCTACGATAGGGAAAAATGCAGGGTGGATTTTCGACCCTGCTTCGACCCAGGATAAAACCCACTAATTACCCATGATGCATTTCGAAGCTGGGAGTAAATAACATGGCGGGTTTGAACATGTGTGAATCCATGAAAATGCAGCTAAATGATCGATGGAAGGATCTGGAACCCCTTAACGATCGCATAATTTTCAAGAAAACAGTAGAAAAGTGCCTATTTTCTTCCGGAGGATTTCATTTATTTCTGCCCATCTAGTTTGAAATAAAAAAAACCCATCCCCAATTACATTATAAATAGAATGGTACTGCCATCTGGTATGTAAAATAAGAAATAAAATTTCATTTCAATAAAATTTCAATAACATTTTTATTTAAAGTGTTATGGTAAAATTAATAAATTTAATAAGTATAATCAATAATTAAACGTAACATTAAAATTTATTTATAAATTAATTATTTTAGAATTCACAGATAAAAATTTATTTATATCTATTTATGATTTTTTTATTTAAACATTACTAAAAATTACTGAAACAAAATTGAAATCAAAATTACATTTGGATTTTAGAAAAGGATTTATTAAAACAATAAGTATCTTACAATTAATCTTATAATTTAAAAAAATGCACCTATCGATTGGAAAATTTTCTTTCCAGTCTTTATTACTTCAGGAATTTAAAACAATTTCTTCCCACCAAACAGAGCTTCGTAATTTTGCCCACATTCTTTGTTGTGGAAAAACTAAATTTAGCGATGAAGCCATAGATCGTACGATTATATCTAATATCCGCATCAATCTTCTAGTTCTTATATTCCTTTTTTCCTATCTATTTTCTAAATTTATTTTTAAAAACAACAGAAAACAATCGTAAACGTTCTATAATTATCAACAGAAACTGACATGTGCTGCATTTAAATAACAAATAGACGCAGACGTAAGTGTGTTTTAGAAGAGGAGTGCATTGGTCGTGTCGACTTTATCTCCTGTAAGCAAGATATATGTAATCAAGGTGGGAGTGCTCAGTAGTTAAAATTATAAGTAATGAATTAAAATATTAAGGTAAGACTAACGCGGGTAAAAGAAAAAAAATTAATAGTAAAGTTAAATTAAAACAAAAAAGTTAATTTTAACAGAAAAAATATAGAGTTACAAGTTAAGAAAATTTAGAAGAAAAATTAGATAAGACTAATGATCCACGGAAAACAAAAAAGTAATAATATTAAGAGGCCCAGAAAAGCAGATATCATAAGAATACAAAAAATATTTTTGTAAGTTTTTCAATCTTTTTGGATTTTTAAAGTTTTATGATTTTTTTGTTGTTGTTATTTTTAAAATTTAAGAATACGAGGTCAAAAAAACAACAATTGGAAAAAAAAAGGCCTTCCCCAGGACCATACACTTCGTAACGAGATAAATGCGGAGTTCGAAGATGGAAAGCTAAAAATAGCAATACAGTGAATTTGGAAAAGTATGACACCGGCTGGGATCGAACCCATAACGTGATTTACAAGGAATGATGGTGTATGAGGATCACTTCCGCCGAATCATCTGACGGCCTTTACTTCCGGTAAGACGGGTAAAAGCAGGGAGAAAATGTAGTCCCATGTAAACGGTCTTCGAAGGTTTTCCCTATTAGCGGGTAAATCCCGGGTATTATTGTTGTCCATGTAAACGCAGCTAGTGAGTCAGTAACGGATCTGTTATATATATATATATATATATATATATATATATATATATATATATATATACAGTCGAACGTCCATATATCGAAATTTCTATATATCGAATTTTTTTGCGCGCAATTTGCTACTTCGATATATGGAGGTTCGACTGTATATACATATATATATATAAAGAGAGAGAGGGGGGGAGAGAGGAGGGTATTATGCAATAGTCGGGTAATACGAATACCAAGGTTTCGGCTCTGTTTGGTGCTGCTATCATGTGAGAATACCATGAACTATTCAAGAAAGACTCCCATGATGCAGTGCACTGAGAGTTGACCGCTTGTTGTTGTCGTGCCACTCGCTACAGAACAAAGTTTGTTTTGTGATTTTCAAGAGTTTTTGGAGGTAAGTTTTCAGGCATTTTAAACTACTAGCACAGATGTGACTCGAACATTGATGTTAAGCATAATGTACACTAAAAGAATTGTAGTTTGTTATACTGTGGTCGTTTTTTAGCTCACAATGTTTTGTCCATCCGTTTAAAGGTTTATGTTCCATGATGACGTGACGGGTATTATGGAATACTAGGTATTCCATAATCCCCTTAGAGGCAGGAAAGCTAGATCTTCTTATATATATATATATGTATATATATATATATGTAATATAATCATTACATATCGTTCTTAAAAGGCAACCTGAAAAGGAAAACTAGCTCAAATTTACATGGCTGGAGCTAGACTCAGCCTGAAAGTAATTAAAATTTTGAAGCAGTCGGGTCGAATTAGGAGCGATAGTAACATACGTCCTTTCATTTCAGATGCTCGGAGCGAAGTGCAATATCACCTTTCAACCTTACGCGCTAGAAGCGAGGTACATGTGGCTGTTGTTTTGAAATGTCAGCGGAATTTCGGGCTGGCGATGCGAACTCACGCCTTTCTCGGGACGTATACACGTGTAGAAATGCAACGTTTGCTGTTTTATGGGAAGTCCTGTTGCTATGGGTTTTTAAAGCGTTAAAGTAATGTTACTGGGGATTGGATTTAGGAAAGGGGATTTAACTGATAGAAATGAGGGCCTAGTATTTAATTTATTACATATATATATATGTAATGAAATAAGATCAGATTACAGAACTATTAGAAAAAGAAATTTATTTCCGAGTGGCTAAACGGACATCTGATCTAGTTGAAAGCCAACACCCGAGTGATTCCCGGGGTTTGAGTATAGAGGTATCTGCGGTTGAAGAATTTGCTGACCAAATATGTTTTTTGCAAGCTGCATCAGTTGTGCAGGACGATTGCCTTATTTGGGCATCGACAGTGTGGCTTGCCCAGGGATTGCTGACGCTATGAAAAATATTCCTGGGTTCTTGAAAACAGAATTTGGTAATGCCATCTTAAACATGGGAAGGGAAGAGAATTTACAGGGGATCAACTTAAATTTTATATCTTTCATATCCCCCCATTTTAAAAACGTTGTCTACCCGGGTGGAGGCTCTCATACATAACATAAAAAAATAAACTACAAAATATTACAATTATACAGAATATAACAGAAGATTACAAAAATATCTGGCAAAGTCCACAATGGTTCCTCCAGATAGCAGGTCCATGCGGTTTCCCTACTATCCTTCATCTTATTTGCTTCGTATGCACTTAACCATACTTACAGTATAAGTTCAAAATATAAGACTGGTATTCAAAATATAAGACGATAACATAAATTCTATGATTACATGACATATTATCTTGATATATTTGATATGAATAAAACACAATATAAATATTTACACTACCTGGAAACTATCTCTTAACACTGTCCACATATTGTATTATTAGTTCTCACATTATATTATATTAATGACATTGTTTATATCACAATCAAAATTTACTCTATTATATTATTTAACTTCCTTGGGTACTCTTATATTCATTACAATTCTCTATTCGTGCAAAATTACAATATTGTAAATTTTTACATTCATTTCGTATCAATATCTCTTCTTTTTCTTCAAAGTACTGTTACATTAATAAAACAACTTCATTACATCAAAATTCGTTTCAATAGCAATACACATTTAATACCTTTAACATACCTTAATTCTTATACACAAATCACATCTCTCTCAAACAACCGTGTATCCTCACGTTTGCTGAGGAATGCTTACTATGAAGTTGGAAAGGAGGTTAAAACAAATTCCTCCCGCCACTTCAAAAGAAAATTTTTGTGGATGAACAAATGTAGATAAATGGATTCAGTTTCTCAACTGTAGTTGCTCTCAAAGAAAAACCCCAAAAACCAAAAATAAAATTTTTCCGAATGAAAAAGAAAGTTTCGAGTTGTGTGGCCATCACAACCCGACAATTTTATTAAAAAAATTAGAAAAATAAAAACAAAACAAGAACAACTCAACTGAGGAAAAGAATGCATCATGACATTAAATTAAATATTATAAAATTCAAAATTCACCTTGATAATTACAAAATTCAAAATAAACTTCACATGATCAGTCTATACCATTTTTAGTTGTCCTTAAAAAGTAGTTGTAGATTCGGAGACTCACAATATTGGCAGTCCATTGATGGGAGTCCATCAGTATCCTCTGGTTTCTGTTCGCTTGGGTTTTTAATATCATTTAACTGAAAATTCTCTCTAGGACGGAAAAATCGAAGGCGAGTAGAATGTACAATCTCAGTGGGAGTTTTATAAAGAGCATTGGGTTTATCAATTTCAAAAAGAACATCTGAACATTTTTTTAGAATAGTATAAGGGCCTGAATACGGTGGGGCAAGTTTTCGGGTATTTGGATATTGAAATTCTTCATATAAAACTAAATCTCCGACTTTAAATATAACTTGTTGAAATCTTCTGTCATATCTTATTTTATTCGACTGATAATATTGTCTAGTTCTTTCTTGTGCAATTTTTCTAGCTTCTTCTATAGGAGGGTATATCTCATTATCTTGGAAAGAAATTTTATAAGGCAATTCGCCATACATTAAATAAATTGGGGGAAATCCAGTTACCGAATGAGGGGTATTATTATATTCTTGGGTGACAGAGTCTAAGATTTTTGTCCATGGCACATTACTAGGGCTATTACTAACTTTACATTTTAATCTAGTTATTATGGTTTGGTTAACTCTCTCGACCTTTCCGTTCGTCCTTATTCTTTAATCATCACATATATATATATATATATATATATATATATATATAAAGATAACCTACTTCCCATATAAAAAAAGAGTTATAGGATTAACAAAAAGGAAAGGACTTAAAGAAGGAACCAGAAACTTCAAAACAACAAAAGAAACCGAACATTCAAAGACCCCCTGTTAAGAAATTAAACTTAGACCGACCTTCTAGACCTAAACCCACTAGAGATGACCCCGGTGTTAGCGGCGATGAATCGTTCCGTTCTGATGTATAATCTGTAATGGTCATCATGCCATCAACTAAAGAACCGGAAAACAAAGAAGCTGAATGTATCTTCTGTAACGGAAAATTCTCCGAAGATCAACGAGGGGAAATTTTGATTCAATGCTTCGGCTGTTCTCTGCGGGCTCACCTTGACTGTACCGGAGCAGAGAAAGAAGATTATATCTGTGATTTTTGCAAATAGACTTGAAGCAGAAACGACTTGCACATAATTTTAAAAATATGTTTTATATAGTTAAAAATAACTATGTTTTATGAAGTCAAATTAGTTTTTCAATGGTTTAAATCACCTATTACATATTACCCGACTATTTCATATTAACCTCCATTTGTAACTTTTAAAATTTTTTTTTATAACAACAAAATATTTATTATTTTTTCTAGAAGTGACAGTTCATTATAATTGGTTATAGTATGTACTCATGAAGATTTTGGGTATTTTTATTCTAAATCCTGTAAAGTTACTTTTAGAAATGTAAATGGTATTCCATAATACCCTCCTGTCCTCTCCCTAATATATATATATATATATATATATATATATATATATATATATATATATATTTATTTTACTTTTGGCATAAATTCCATAAATTGACCGTTGTATTTACTATGTATGTACTCCGTAGCGAAGTGCGGGTTTTCAGCTAATATATATATATATATATATATATATATATATATATATATATATATATATATATATATATATACACATTTATATATATATAGAGAGAGAGATGTGTGTGTGTATGCGGGTGGGAGAGGATTGTTTATTTAAATGTGGGATGTAAAATAGTACATCGTGAGCAACACCAATTCTAATGCTGCAAATCACCCCACCAAGGCGAGATGTTTTATTGAATCGGGACTTAGTGCAATGCAAGATAATGATAGTGATTGCGACGCAAGTGAACATAATGTTGAGTAAGTCGGTGACAATTAAATACAAATTTAGATGAGATTATTTAATGCGACGCTGCTTCAACTCGCATTGAAGCAAACTGAATAACCAACAAAACATACAAAAACAAAGTCAATCACGTGATGTGCGCCCTGGCGCGCCATCTCTTGTAGTGAACGTCAGTCAGAGCGAACAGGTAGTCATTTTTTTAACTGGAAATGGAAAATATATATATAATTTTATGCTTTCCTTTTTAACAACTGGATAAATTTAGCTAAGTTTTAAATATCCTTTTTGAGGAAAATATTGATCACCTGCGGAACACTCACTATAACCTGAGGACGCATAGAAGTCCAAGAATCACAGTTTTAGAACTATGCATTCAGAAAATAAATTAAACTCGAATTTGTCCTTAGGGGAAATCTACTATTTTAAACTGAATTTGCGCCGTACTGCCATATTTGTTTGTCACTTTTTTTCCCTTACAAATTCCCTTTCAAGAAATCTAAGGAGATTTCTTAGAAGAACTTCATCATACAACCTCATATTACCGCTAGAGAAGGAGGCAACTGAAGAAGACCGAGGTATGGTATTTAAAACCCGTTGGGGGGCGCCGTTTGCAAAGTGAAAACGCCTAAATCTAGTTTTTTTTTCGCCTTGCATTCAAGCATTCCATTTAAATGTACAGATAAAGAGCTAGTACTGCCATCTGTTATCAGTTTAAAGAAGTAAAAACATTTTGCAACCTTTAATTGGAAAAATTTTCAAGATTCTTTAGATTAAAAAAAAATCGGGAATAATATCTGCACCTAGCAAACAGGGGATGGTGGTTGCCCCCGAAAGGGTTAAGAATCGAAGTGCAATGATATAGTAGTCATCAATCAGTTTAAAAGCACAATGCTGGGAATACCAAATAAAAGGATTTACAGTGATTAACGAGCGGAGCACTTCAGCATTCATTAGTTCGAACTGGGTCATTTAATTCAACACCAAAGATGAAGGCATATGAAGATTACTTAAGTGTGGAAAGGTTGGTTGAAAGCTCTACGGTCAACTTTGCTACTCAAGGTCTAATTATACCAGTTTAGACAAAAATCTGAATCAAACATCCATGCCAACAGTGGGACTCGAAGCCGCAGGGTCTGTGACGAATGCCAATGCCCTAGCATATGTGAAAAAAAATAACAACAGCGTAGTATTACTTATGTTTGTCTATATGTCAAAAAAAAAATCAGGTACACGGGTTCATGTCAGGTGGGCAATACGTCAGTTCGTTAGATGTTGAAATGTATATATATATATATATATATATATATATATACTAGCATTATTGCCCGGCGTTCCCCGGGTAGATATACAGGGTGTCCCAAAACGACCGCATAAACTCTGCACAGCTAGATTCCTCGTTGAGAGTACATAAAAACTGTCCAAAGAAGCGTTCCTGTACGATCCATAGTTTAAGAGAAAAATATGAAAAACAAAGTATGACGTCACTGCCATTGCAAGAAAAAACGCTTTATTGAACATATCAACAGCATGCACAATTTAAAGCAGATGTTCAAAGTGTCCGCCGTGCATGTGGAGGCAGACTTGAGCACGCCGTAGAATGGCTGTCATCACACGTTGCAGCATCGCGGGGTCCACCGAAGTACAAGCAGCATGCAGACGAGCAACAAAGTCCATTTGTGTTGTCACTACGTCTCGATACACCAGTTCCTTGAGATGGTCCCAAAGGAAAAAATCCAACGGTGTAAGATCTGGCGAACGTGGCGGCCATAGAACCGGACCCCCAGGTCCGATCCAGCGGCCGGGGTATTCCATATCCAGTCAACCACGTACAGGAGCACATAAATTCGCCGGAGCCCCATCATGCTGGAACCAAAGTCCCTGTATTGCCGCTAATGGTATGTCATCGAGGAACTCGGTTAAGACCTCATTGAGAAACACCAAGTACGACTGTCCCGAGAGCCGTTCAGGCAACAGATATGGTCCAAGCAGGCGATCCCCGAGTATGCCGGCCCACACGTTAAGAGACCAACGTTCCTGATGTTTCTGCGGCCGGATTGCATGCGGATTGACCTGGGACCACATATGGCTGTTGTGATGGTTGAATACCCCATCACGAGTGAAACGTGATTCACCAGTCCACAGGATATGTGCAATGAAACTATTATCTGTGTTCTGTTGCTGCAACAGCCATTCACAGAAGGCCACGCGTTTCTGAAAGTCATCTGGTTTCAGACCTTGCACGGTTGTGTACTGAAATGGGTGTAGCCTCTCAGACCGTAAAAGCCTGTGCATAGTACTTTTACTCGAAGTCATCTCGCGGTCTAATGCGCGTGTGCTTACCTCGGGCTTCTCTTCTACCCGCTGCAGTATTGCATCCGCCTGTGCTACCGTCAGGCCGCTCCGCGGTCTTCCAGTATCGTTAAGATTTGCTGTTGGCAAGACGCTTCCCGTATTTCGTAGTCTGTCGTCCAGCCTACGGGTGACGTTGACATCGGGAGGACGGCGGGACGGATATCGACGGGCATACTCCCTAGAAGTTCGTAAGGCATTTACATTACATCGGCCGAACATCATGTACATGTCGCAGTAGTCACGAGCGGAGTACACGGCCACCATACGAAGGCTACCGGTAGCTGCAAGATGCAGGCTTTTTAAATACCAGTTCAACGGCGGCTTAACGTCATTCCGTGGCGCGCGCGTATGCATGACGCGATATGCGCGGCGAACGTTTTAAACATTATCGTCTGGAAAGATATGCAAATATTGTTGTTGATATGTCCAATAAAGTATTTTTTTCTTGCACCGGCAATGACGTCATACTTTATTTTTCGTATTTTTCTAGTAAACTATGGATCGTACAGGAACGCTTATTTGGGCAGTTTTTATGTACTCCCAACGAGGAGTCTAGCTGTGCAGAGTTTATGCTGTCGTTTTGGGACACCCTGTATAGATATAAAATTTTTGATGCATTCCATCAAAAAAATACTGGGCTGCAACCCCCGCTCTTCATGTTCATCTGGCTAGACAGATTGCGCTTAGTGCGTTTCTATGAAATGATATACAAACAATAAGAAAGAAAGAAACTTTGAGCCTGCGGACCTTCATCTGATGATACGTGTGATTTTATTGAGAATTAATAACACAGTGTTGCGTGATTCGCACGTTTGAATTGAATAAATTTACTGTTTAATTATATTCGTTAGATACTGTTTAATTAGATTTAATTATATTTGTTTGATCCACTGTTTAATTAGAAATAAGTTTTATAATTTACATTTGCCTTTATTATTTATTTTTCCCTTAAAAGCTCAGTTTTTTCCACATCACCCAAGAGGTAAAGTGCAAGATGCATTATCCCCTTTATTTATTCAAAGTAAGGCGGGATTCCGCATGACGCCTATTTTCCTTACTTTGGTGATTCGGTATTTTATTGTCGGGAGGCCAAAAACCGTATCGGTTTTTAATTTTTCCAAGGGCCAAAACAGTTTTCCAAGGCCAAAAACAGTTGAAAAAGTGAATTGTAATTCGATTTTTAATTTTCCTAAGGCCAAAAACCGTAGAAAAAGCAAATTGTAAATCGGTTCAAGCAATGAGAAAAACTGCAAATAACAAAGGACACAAAGCAGAGCCGGGAAAGGGTGATACAACATACTAGTTTGAACTGCATTCTTAAAAAACTCCCATCTCAGTTAGTCTAGTGGTTAAATTTTTCTTTTACCGTATTTCAACATTTCTTTTGTCAATTTATTTCGCTGTTATGCACGTGACGCAAAATTAATTTAAAGTATCAGAAAAAGAAAAGAAAACACGTAATCAGCATTTCATAAATTAAATTCTAAACATTAATCTTTAAAAATTCCCCAATAATCAGAAAAGGGAGGTAAAGATTCGAAAAAGATTTCGTTTTTAAGGAATTTTTAGGATCTTTCTCGTGATATAAATTTTTTAACCCTCGGATTATCATTTTAAACGCAAACTTAAAAAAATTAGAAAAACAGCTTAAAAATTTAATTTTAAAAAATCGAAGAAGAATTTTTCAAAAATCTTTATCAGTGCACCCCTCTACTATAGACTCCACTATAGAAGAATCGCCATGCAAAATTTCAGCTCTTTATGTCCAAAGGTTTGGACTGTGCGTTATCTGTCAGTCAGTCAGTCAGTTAGGAAGGGCCAAAGTTTATTTCCATGAAGATCAATAGCTTCATGGTTATTACCAACCCCTCTTCCCCCGCGTGGGGGATAGGTTTCTGATTTCACTGATAACATGTTGTGGGGAACGGTCTGTATCTACAGAGGGTACGCGCACCACTTACGGGCACAAAAAATCATTAAAAAATTAATTAAAAAAACCTAATTGAGCCCCAAACTTCGTTTTTGCTGCACTAAGTTTCTCGGGTCCTAAACATTAACTATGCCGAATTTGGTCCCGGTGGGTGAAACAATGTATGATTCTATAGCGGACAAACAAACTGACAAGCTCTTTTCTATATATAGATATACACTGCTCAAAACAATTAGGGGAGCACATGGTTATAACGAAATTTCGCAAATATTTACACCGATAAGTAACATAAAATAAATCATCCATAATTTAAAGCCTAGCAGGAAACAGAAGAAGAAACTTCATATGCAAATCAAAGTTCATGACGTCAAAAACCAGAAAAAGAACATAAGGGCGGAAATCGGGAAGTTGCAGAAACGTCTGTTTCACTGCCTTAATTGTGAAATTCGATTGCTCAGTTATTCTTTTTGAGAAAAGGTGACTTGAAAATGTCTCAACAACGTGATTTATTGGAATCCATGGCATGGCGTATTATAGGCAGACTTGAATCCGTGCAAACACAACGTAGTGTCGCGGACGCTGTGGGAGTCCCCAAAAGTGTCGAAGCAAGGCTGTGGAATCGATTCCAAGAAACAGGGAATGTTAGACGTCTATCAGGGCAAGGTCGGCCACGCTCCACTACAGCAACTGATGACCGGTATATACTGTTAACAGCTCGTCGAAACAGAACAGACAATGCTACTCAGCTGCAAAGGCAGTTGCTCTTGGCAACAGGACGAAGGGTGTCCAGCCAAATAGTACGTAAAAGGCTTCACCAGGGAGGTCTCTATGCACGTAGGCCAACGGTCTGCATTCCGTTGACCTCACGCCACCGTGCGGCCCGAAGAAGATGGGCTGCTGAACATCGAGATTGGGAGCAACATGATTGGAGCCAAGTGTTGTTTACAGACGAATCCCGATTCAGTCTGGAGTGTGACATCCAACGTGTTTTGGTATGGAGGGAAAGGGGCACTCGAAATAACCTCACATTCGTTCGTGAAAGGTAACATTACAGACGATCTGGTTTTATGGTATGGGGTGGAATCAGCATAGGTGGACGTACGGACCTGCATATCATTCGGAATGGTACTTTGACGGCCCGAAGGTATGCAGACGAGATACTGAGACCTCATGTCATACATAGATATACACTGCTCAAAACAATTAGGAGAGCACATGGTTTTAACGATATTTCGCAAATATTTACACCGATAAGTAACATAAAATAAATCATCCATAATTTAAAGCCTAGCAGGAAACAGAAGAAGAAGCTTCATATGCAAATCAAAGTTCATGACGTCAAATACCAGAAAAAGAACATAAGGGCGGAAATCGGGATGTTGCAGAAACGTCTGTTTCACTGCCTTAACTGTGAAATTCGATTGCTCAGTTATTCTTTTTGAGAAAAGGTGACTTGAAAATGTCTCAACAGCAAGCGCAATCTCCTTACGCTGCAGCCATTGGATATTTCTTTGTTTTCCAGCATGATAATGCCAGACCGCATACAGCTCGTCTTGTGGAGAACATGCTTGACGCTGAAACAATACAGCGTATGGAATGGCCGGCGTGATCTCCTGACCTGAATCCAATCGAGCATGTTTGGGACATGCTCGGACGACGCATTGCTGCGAGACCAAGGCCTCCTTTTACTCTCCGAGACTTGGAGATTGCACTTCTTGAGGAGTGGAACAGTATTCCCCAAAGTCTTATCGATAACATCATCGCATCCATGGAAAACAGTTGTGCAGCAGTGTTAGCTGTTCGAGGAGACCACACGCCATATTAAAAATCTTGCATCATTTCTAAACAATACTATTTTTTATCGTTTACCAAATTGTTGCCCTAATGTAACCAAATTGTTGCCCTAAATCATCTTTTCATGTTTTTCCATATTTTCAAAGAATTAAAGCTTAATTACAAATTTTTTGACGTCTCTTTTCTGTATTGCGCATTGATACGCGTGTACTATCCATTTTATGCCAATACGTGGCTGTCTCGCACGGTTTTCTTAACTTCTTTGCCTGCTCCCCTAATTTTTTTGAGCAGTGTACATATATATCGAAATATTCAGTGTAAAGACTTGAAAGTTTGTATTCTCTCTAGACAAAAAAAAAGTTGTTGAAAGAAGTTATCTACTATAAAGTACTAGTGCAGCAGCTAGTTGTTTTCCGAATTTTAAGTTCCCGTTAAAAATGTGACATATGCTGATTAAAAGTTCATTCAGCTGCAAATAAAACCTTTTTGGTGTTGAGTTGAATTTAAATCTTATCACTAATAATCTTAGTATTCACAAAGTATTCCATAATAAAAAAAAAGTTTCCTACAAATTATTATAAGACGTGCAAATGAATAAAAATGCACAAAATGAAGAGAAGTTCCACAAGGTAGCTGAAAAGGAAAGGTAAGCGGTTCACAACGAACCACTTGAAGGAGAGCTTTAAATTGATGGATTTATCCCTTATACGCCCCTTGTCAATTAACACAAAATTGTAAAGGAATCAGCTTTTCTGAGTGCTTCATAAATTGCAACAAATCATCCTGGTAATGAAATGAAGGGATCAACCTCATGTATGGTAGAATCCGTGCAAAATTTTGGATAGGGTTGGTTTGGGAGGTTATGTCCATTTGTGATATTATATATATATATATATATGAAACAATAACCTTTCGTTATCATTAAAACGTCTATTCAAAATTCTTTCCTCTTATCACAACAGAATAATGTCCCTCATTTAAATTTTACCTAGGAATAACCGAAATAATCTAGTAGCTTAAAATAATTTGTTATAAAGCTATATAAAAACGTTATTTCTAAAAATAATATTAATAAATCCAATAACGCAAAAAAAATTGAAAAAGTATAAAATTTTTATTCTCCTTAAAGGACAAAATGTACTTTTGGGGAGTATAGATTTTGCTGTTGAGAAAATGTTGTCTGAGTTTTTATATTAAATCAAAAATCCTGAAGATCTTTGACTAATAAAAAATAAACCAAAAAATATTTAAGGTAGTCTCTTCTAACGAAACTACCGCGGGTTATTAACGTAAGATTACTTATCGTTTCTTACCTATTTTTTGCGCATTTTAGTACTATTCTGTTTACTGCTACTGGGTTTGGCGCGCTGCCAAACTTATAACTCGTGACGCCGGACAATTTTTTTCTCTCCAGTGGACCGTTATTGAGGAACGTAATCCTACGTTAAAACATGTCGTACATAATTTTATACAGATACTTTTCGAAGTATCCAAGATAATATCTTTTTGAAATGCCTAAGGAAGAGAAATTCTTTTTCCAAGATAAGTTGGCTTAAAGTATAGATGTACGGCCAGTTACTCATAACAGTACCTCATAAACAATGAATCTGGCAGTGTAATGATCATCAGAGAAATTTACGTTTCGCGTTAGAATATTCTAAAAGTCCTGTAGTATTTTTCTAGCCGAGAAAGTTATAAATGAGATTTTGATGAGAATTTAGCGCGCCCGACGCCCTTCGATTCATGATCTTCTGTAATAAGTCATCTATTTGCACAGCCTAACGCATCAAGAATTTATTTTCAAACGCGACCGGGTAATGCGTCATGAGAAAGAAACACGTCTTCATATAAAACGAACGATATTTAAGGAATTTTAAATGCATTTGTATTAAGTCGTTTGTAATAAATGTATTTACGTGTAAATCGTTAAATGTAAATCGTTAAGCTGTAGTTTTTCTCCGGAGTTGGAAAAAAATCCATTAAGATATTAACTAATAAACCTTGGCGAAGAGTTATAGAAAAAAAATGTTTTTTCCACGGCAGGAATAAAATTAAAATTTTTATCATTTCTTGAGTTAACGCGCATTTCTCTATTACTACATGTCAATTTGGAAACATTTCATGGGAATGGTATAAATTCTATCTAGCATAGCAATTAGATTTGAATTTCAATGAAAATTTTATCATTTCCTCAAATAATATGCACCCCTTTACATCATGCTTGGGAGTCAGGAATTTTAATGAGGTTACATTTAACTTAATAACGCTGAGAATGGAACCTGTTTTATGGTGATTAAGCAACTTTTTCTTATAAAAGAAGTGGACTCAGAGTTTCCTTCATTTAGTTTGATAAAATAAAAATAAAAAATATTAAAAATTAAAGGGATCTGTTATTAGATGATAGTATTTTTCAAATGAGATTCTTTACTGGACTATGTTTGAATTAGAAGATATATTTTTAATAACTTAATTCTAACGTCACAATTAAATGGATATTTACATTAATATATCCGTACTAGAAGGTAACCCGCCATTTTGACATCATAATACTAATAATGACGTCATAATGGAAAAAGTATATGAAAGTTAAAAAATCTCCCGAATTATCTAACAATATTGCATTTAATCCACACCTTGTAAAAGCAAACCCTTTCATTAATTTTTCTTTATTTAGTTTTTCATGCGATTGGAGTAGTAGACTGCCATCCAGTTTTTTACAGCTCACTACGCGATATGAATACTTGAGCTACTTGATTCATTCGCATTCAAGTTTGTTTACTTTCAGAATTCATCGCAAAAGTAAACAGATTTTTATAAACTTTTAAATATACAGCTAAAAGCATCCAATTTTTTTTAGTTCTGAATGTTTTATACAAAAATAGGCTGAACAAACGTGATCTGATGGAGAAGATATTAGTTTTTAGGTAAGAAAAAATTCTGATCCACATCTGAAATTGAAATTAAGCCTAACCAGCTGTTTGTTTACTGAGGGCTTCAATTGAAAGATGAGTACAGCCCGGAAGTGTTATACAGAGACAACGGCTATTATATATATAATGATTTTGAAAATATTTCAAATAGAAACTTGAAATTTACCTTGAAGTTTGCTTCTCTGTTTCCCGAAACATGCAAAGTCCGGAGACGGTTTTTGAGTTGTTTCTGAACTGACTATTTGATTCACCAAAAGCGAAAATTTCAGCGTATGCGAAATATTTATATAGGCTCTTTTAAATGTATGAGTTGCAACTTATATTTTAGCAGTTTATACATTTAATAATCCCTTATATTTTTATTCGTAATTTACATACAAACTTGTTAGCTGTCGCAAGAGATTTTGTTGACACATACTGTGTTGTCTAAACTTTGATTAGATTAGAAAGGCATTTTGGGAGCTAAAAGCCATTTTCGATACCATAGGTTTGGAGACAACAGTCAAAATTTCTGTTTTCGTATAGTTCAGTGTACCTTCTTTAGATCTGAAGCCTTTTAAAATAACCTCTAGATCAGATAGATGCACTCTAATACCTGAACTCACTGTAGTTTTAAATTTTGATCTTATAACGATGGGATTGTTTCTAACGGTGTTGTCTAGTTGTATTCTTCACATCACCAGTTTCGATCTTTAATTCCAGTAGCTCAAATGTTGTTGACTAGACACAGCATAGACAGTTTCTGGTCTCAAAAACAACTACAGTGTTGAGTTCGGGAGAAAGTGCACTTATAGAGTCATGATTGCAAACACAGAATGCGATTTTAGATACTAGAGCAATAAGAGAAAATTACATTAAAATATCATATGGATTTTAGTACATAATTTATAAATCGAAAATAGCGCAAGAATATATGTCGTTATATCTGAAGTATTTCTACTATAGTTAGGTAGGATTGGCGAAAAAAGTTAAACGTTTTACTAATGAAACCCAACTTTCGACTAGTTGAATATTTAAAATATAAGTAAAAGGGTCGTTAATGACTGGCATATAATAATAAGCTGGGTGTTGAGTTTTTAAGTTCCCCAACTGGCTTTAATATTATTTCATTTTTAAGAGGTAGATATTTTATTTAGTATTAAAAGGAAATAGTGCATTGTGAATGATATATATTGTAAAAAAAAATTAAAACAGAAGTACAACAAAATTTTATGTCCGGACAGCAAATGAAACCAACTTAATATCTGATTTTATACATTATGTATAAAAACTTATAATGTATTTAATTACTTATAATTTATGTTATCAAACGAGTTAACGGTACAGCCATACATTCAATGGTGTTGAATACATATTTTCTGCCAACGAATTTAGATCTAGGATAAACAATTAACTCAACAAAGCATAACAAAACTTCAAAATCAGAACATGAAAATATATTTTAAAAGCGTAAAGAAGAATTTAAATTATTGTTTTTCCGCAGTTTTATCTGCTAGCAATAACCTGATGCACTCATTTATTATCTAATGCTTTTATAGATCATGACACTCTATTTAAATAGCAACCATACCCTTCTGCTTAAAATATAGGTCATAACAATACCTCAGCTTGAGAAAGTTCTCTTTTAATTACCTAAAAAGTTTGAAGGAATAGTTAAGGGGCAATTTGAGTTTTAAGTTCAGCAGTACCTCTAAATTTTTATTCTATCCTCAAATCTCGATCCATAATCAGAAGTTTGGTTCAATAAATTTAATGCAGTCATTTTTGTGAGATTTTCACTTTATATATCTATCTAGAAACTGTATATCTGTAATAGTCTAAATATCGAGGAAAATGAGAAACCTAAAGTCATTACTACTCAGAATCTTTTAACTGAGTATATTAAGGAAATAGAGAAAGAATGTCTCTTCAAAGTATCTACAAGTAACCACTAGCACGATCCCTGAATCATTCAAGATTTTTTGAACTACGAATTAATTACTTACACTTACACTTACACTTACACACTTACACTTACACACTCACACACACACACACACACACACACACACACACACACATATATATATATATATATATATATATATACATATTTATATATATATATATATATGAATCAAATTTTAATCATTTTAAATACTCCTAACATGCTTTTTCCAAATTCGTTTATCTTATTGCAACAGAATACCGTCCCCTTAATCATGGATTGCGACCTAAATTCAACCAATATAAATCTATATTTCCCCTAAAGCTGTTGCACGCGCGGACCATCATATAAGCATTATATAACGGGCATCGCGAGTTCATCACCTCATATAACGCGACTTAATCACGTGCCCGTTTCTGACAAATTAGAAGTTTGATAGACCCGTACTCGGGAGAGAAATTGCGTGATTCAGAGCTCTTTGTGTTCGAACCATGAAACTAACATGACGTAAGTTGAGCCTCCGTCTATATCTCGCAGTGCTCTGTGTAGTCTCTCTCGCAGCCTCCTGTCTAGTAGGATTAAATTTGTTATAATCCTACTAGAAGATTTCCAGCATCATTTCGGTAAATAAAACACTATTGTGTGACCAGATGCCTCCTTCCATGGCGTTGAACTCAGTTACTCTCTCCATTTGCCTACTTACGACTACACCTATTGTTATCATTATATATATATATATATATATATATATATATATATATATATATATATATATATATATATATATATATATATATATATATATATATGTTTGTGTGTGTGTGTGTGTGTGTGTGTTTGTAAGTAATATATTAAATATTATGCCCTCCATTCTAGCAGTCAAATTCCCTTTCCTAAATCCAATCCGCAGTAATCTTAATTTATCGCTATAAAACCCTTAGCAACAGAACTGCCCATAACTCACATACCTTGCATTTCTACAAGTGTACATCTCCGGATTCAGAGGAGTGTGTTTGCATTGCGAGCCCCAATAGTCTGCTTACCCTACAAAATAACAGCCACATGTTTTTTTTCGCCCTCTAGCGAGTAAGGTTGAAAGGTGATATTAGCTTCCGAGCCGTCTTCTGAACTGGACGGATGTACTTTTGTCGCTAATTATGAAGAGAACTATTCGGCCAGACTGCATAATAATTTTATTCCTTTCAGTCTGAGTCTAGCTCCAGCCATGTAAATATGACCTTTTCCTTTTCAGGTTGTATTTTAAGGAGGTGATGTAATGGATATATATATATATATATATATATATATATATATATATATATATATATATATATATATGTGTGTGTGTTGTGTGTGTGTTTGTAGCACCCATCGAAATGTAAAAAAAAATTAGTCTTATTCATCAGAATAACTTCTTTCTTGATTCTTAATTTACAAAAATAATTTACAGTGACTTCTATTATAATAGGACAAGTTCTATAATGCTGATTTAAGATAAGAGTTCTTTTGGCATTTTCATTACATCACAAAAGCACTTTAAGGAATATTAATGTCTTGTTCATAACATAAGTATCCACAGGGACTTACCACAATTATTGAACGACCACTATAAAAATGTGCGTGAGATGCGGCGGATACCGGAATGATTTTTATTTCCTTTCAGTTTTTCGTCATAGGCTTTCTAATGGTCCATTTTTGTTGTTTCTTATGACCAGGCTTCACTATAATGTCCACACTTCAGAAGTGAGATTCCAAACCAGTAATCAGAGGTAGTTTTCTACTAGGAGGGGACATTCAATTATTGCGTAAGCATTCAGGGGAGGGAGTTCAAGCTTTGTTTATTCTTGCAGATAAGTGCGAAGGGGAAATTGAGCAATGCTTACGTAAGGTAGAAGAAAATGCCCTCAAGAGAAGGGGCTGCAATGTGAGCCTGACTTCAACAAGTCCCTGTTGTTTTTGTTGTTGTTACTAATCATGTCTGATCTAGCCAATAGGCTAGACCAGATCCACGAGACCAAAATCATTTTAAAAACCCAAGTCAAGGAGGGGAACCTGCGTCAAATCCTCCTTTCCAAGCCCCAAGCAAGAAAGAAGATGGTCACGGGTGGAATGATAGATGTTACATTTTACACAAATAGGGAAGATCTTATTGCCTTGATCAAATTTAAGGCACATAAGGTGACCACTTAGGAGCCTTGACAAAGCAGTCTGCTGCACACGATTGCCCACAAAAACCGTAGCTCCTCCCAGCTGTCGGCGACAATACCAGTCATGTGCTGGAGGAGATCGCCACAAAAGGGCGATGGCAGATTTAACTCTTGAGCAGATCTCCAAAAAAGTTAAGTGTTAAAGGTCAAATCCATTGTAGTTCCTTCCTTAGCCAGCGCATCAACCGCTTCGTTGCCGGTAAGACCAATATTCAATGGTATCCACTGCAAACGGATATCATGGTATATTGAGAGCCCTTGCAGTATAGACAGAACAGAGATTGAAGTTCTATCGCCAATATGAGGCCAGTTCTGAAGGTATTGGATAGAACTGCGGCTATCAGCCAAAATACATATATCATTATAGGCAGTGCAGGAAGCTGCAGCCTTGAGACCCTCTTCAGTTGCCCAAAACAAAGCACTGATCTGGATTTCTGATTTTGATAGTAAAGGGGGGACTCTTCGTCAAATCCTCCTTTTCAAGCCTAAGCAAGCACGAAAATGGTCAGGGGTGGAATGATTGATGTTAAATTTTCCCCAAATAGGAAAGATCTTATTGCCTTGATCAAATTTAAGGCACTTCAGGTGACCACTTAGGAGCCTTGACAAAGCAGTCTGCTGAACACGATTGCCCACAAAAGCCGTAGCTCCTCCCGGCTGTCGTCCACAATACCAGTCATGTGCTGGAGGAGATCGCCACAAAAGGGCGTTGGCAGATTTAACTCTTGAGCAGATCTCCCAAAAGGTTAAGTGTTAAAGGTCAAATCCATTGTAGTTCCCTCCTTAGCCAGCGCATCAGCCGCTTCGTTGCCGGTCAGATCAATATGCGATGGTATCCATTGCAAATGGATATCATGGTATATTGAGAGCTAATGCAGTAAGGTCAGAACAAAGATTGAAGTTCTATCCCCAATATGATGACAACTCCCCTACCAACCAGTACAGAAAATTAGCTGTTCTGTTTTTATTGCTAATGATTTAGTGTACATGCATTTTTACATAGAAATATTCAATACTTTTATTAATTGAAAAAAATCGTTTTGTGCGTGAAATAGCGACAAGAAATTTGTCAAATATTAAGCAAGCAAAGGGAGGGAAGCGGTCTGAAAGGAATAAAATTGTGCTTATGTAACATTTGAACGGCCCCTAGCTAAAATATTCCGTAATGTGAGAAACATTCTCTAAATTGCTTTTTTTATCTCTGTTTTCTCTTGCTATGACGTTTGAGGACACCATAGCTTACTTCTAAGTAATGTTTTTTCTAACTTGTTTACTGAGATGAAGGATGAACGGCTAGGTTTGCGGCCTTCGATTCAAAAGTTTGCATGAACCCCAATGTTGGGCATGGGATGTTTTAGCAGAATGGAGTTAGTTCTAAACTGTAGGGATTGGTATTTTGAAGAAAATCTAACAAACAGCCATATTTACAGTGCACCAAGATCCTTAAACAAACCTTTTTAATGTTAAGACACTTAATCATGATCAGGGAAAACATAATGTAAGAGATATTCAATATATAATTTTCCTTTCACTCCAGATTTGGTTATAAAATATTTTTATTAATTACAAAATTTCTCCCGAGTTCTTTCTCTCGAATAACATAATAGTGCTGCGATATATTTCCTGCAATTTCTGAAATCGGAAATGCTTAATTTACTTGACTTTTATTAATGCCGCCCAATTCAGAATTTATACAAACATTCGCCGAAACACATTCTAATCGCGGCGGATTGCAAGAGAAAACAATCCTTTTCACTCGCATCCAGCGACCTAGTATAAATATGGCTTTTCATTAAGTCCAATGCTTGGAGGGAACTACTGCAATGGAGAGTGGATCTTTTGTTTTCACACATATATTATGTTCCAAAACACGAATCTTGATTCATTACTGACTGTAAATACATTTATACATCAACTAGTTCTGGTGTGTACTTTTATTTCTGCGCTGCCGAATGTCGGCGTTGGGAAAGATATTTTCCCGCGTCACGCTAATTCCGTAATAAAAGTTGAAGTTTCATTTATCTGGATAAATTAAAGGGGGTTTCTGATGCGGAAAGATTTAACAATGTATGTTGGGGCGGCACGTGTCTTTGTGTTCAAGTTTAATTTCGCAGAACTTTAGGATTAAGAATTGCGTCTTTCTATGATTAAATATTTGATTGTTTTTCGTCATATCCTAAACATTATTGCGTTTTTTAAAATTGTGTTGGGTTTACAATTTTTCCTTTTTCAGACCTCATTTATTTTTATTACCTATTTTTATCTTGTTACACTATATGTGTCCTGAGACGATCTATGCTGGCCACCCAAATTGCAACACCAAGAAAGACAAGAGATATCACAACAAAATTTATTTTGTACATAACATGTTGACCAAGTATCAAATGATTAAATTTATAGACTTCTGTGAAGTGTGGTTCCTGCCAAAATCAGTAGCCAGAGTAGCCGCCATTGTTGGAGATCACCGCTGCCACACGCCTCGGCATTGATTCAAAGAGACTTTGGATGAGTTCTTGGGGTGCAGCAGACCAAGGAGCTTCCACACGTTGCCAAAGTTGATCTGCTGTGGCAGCTATGGATGGAATCTGGATCAATCGTAGAGCAACCATCGACCACATGTTTTCTATCGGCGAAATATCCGGAGAGAGAGGCGGCCAGGGCAGCAATTCAATCTGACGATTGACGAAGAACCGTTGGGCAATGCGTGCCACGTGTGGTCGCGCATTATCCTGTTGAAATATGGCTGTTGGCAAGCCCTGAAGGTAAGGAAGGACAACTGGCTCCAACACCCCGGAGATGTAGCGCTGGCTGTTTAAAGTACCGGCAATGCGTACTAGAGGTGTGCGAGAGTGATATCCAATACCGCCCCATACCATAATACCCGGTGCAGGACCAGTGTGGCGGTGCATAACGCAGCTGTTCAGCATCCTCTCTTCACGGTGTCTCCAGACTCGAATGCGACCATCATGGTGTTGCAGACAAAAGCGTGACTCGTCAGTAAAGACAGTTTCATTCCATTCTGCCGTCCACATCCTTCTGTCATCGCACCATTGGCAGCGGAGACGTCTGTGATTCTGCGTCAAGGGTAGACAAAGCAATGGACGTCTTGCGGACAGACCACTGTGCTGTAAACGGCGTCGAATGGTACGCGCAGACACTGGATGATGCGTTACAGACTGCATGTGCTGTGCTATGGTGCGTGATGTGACTGAGCGATCCGTCACTGCCATGCGCACAATTTGCCTGTCATCACGTGAAGTGGTGCGCTGAGGTGGATGCGATCGAACACGCCGGTCCGTCGTACCCTCCTGCATCCAACGATCACATATCCGCATTACAGTTGTTTGGTTTCGTCCAACACGACTACCGATTTCCTGAAAGATAATCTACAATCTCGGTAGGCCACTATCCTTCCTCTGTCGAACTCAAATACTTGATGAAAAGATGATCGCTGTTTTCGACGAGTCATAATTGATCGTTTTTTTGAAAAAACCACAAGAAAAACACAATTGCCGAACTTGAAATCGTCGAAATCTCCAAGCGTCAAATAGCGCTTTGAAGTGGCGTCACAGGCGCGCGTGATGTGCGTCTGCGCTGAAATTCTAATCATTTGCATATCTCACCTCCGCTAATGCATGTTGTAAATTTCATGTTGTTTGCATGTTTCCTTCAGGGTGTTGCATTTACAGTGGCCAGCATTGTATAAAATTTTTTTTATTAAATATATTACTGTTACCACCTTGCGACTTTTATGATAAAGGGAATGTAAGTATAACTTTACTGTACTTTTCTGTTGTAAAAGAAACTTTTTCTTTGCAACTGGAATATTATAGCTTTAATGCAATTGAATCCATCCCTCTATAATACCTTAACGGGATGTCTTTACAGAAGGTCGTTCGCATTTATGGAAACGTTTACTACAGTTTTTCCCTACACATAAAGGCCTACTTCTTTCCACGATTCGACACTGTTAAATAGCCTTGATTCTGGGCTACGGCTATACCTCGAATTTTGGAAGAAAGAGGCTTATTCTTAGAAGAGTCATATTAATTTTATACCACTCATCTTTGTATTTCGGAAGACTTCCCCGAGTAAAACAAAATGTTGGTAAGTCGTTGGCCAATCATTTTCGGTTCAGTTGGTCCAACCGTTGGATTTGCAGGTCTTCCAACTGTAGGTATCCAGTTGGCCAAACCTTTGAATTTGCAAGATTTGGCCGTTGGCGTTCAGCAATTATATACATTTTATAATTGCTGGGGCAACATTTTATAATTGTTGGCCTTACAACACTTATTTGCAGTTGGGCCAACAGCATTTTTTGATTGTACGTCCAGCATACACATTTTGCAGTTGGGCCAACAACATTTTGTGATTGTAGGTCCAACATACACATTTTGTAGTTGGGCCAACAACATTTTGTGATTGTACGTCCAACATACACATTTTGTAGTTGGGCCAACAACATTTTGTGATTGTACGTCCAACATACACATTTTGCAGTTGGGCCAACCACATTTTGCGTTTATAGGTCCAACATACACATTTTGCAGTTGGGCCAACAACATTTTGTGACTGTAGGTCCAACATACACATTTTGCAGTTGGCCTATCTGAATTTCTGAAATATCTGCCAACGGTAACCATTCCCCAACGATGTAACGAAAATATGCGGTTCGGCCAACGGTGTGTGTTACTTGGGTCCTGTCTTCCAGAAGCATTTCAGTGTACGTGGATCATGACTCTCGTTTTAACAAGCGAAATGCACAAGTCTATTGAGGAAGCCTCAGGTGATTATACAGGTAATTATTTAAATGAGATACATTTTATTCCTGTTTTCGACTTTTTTTTTACTGCTAAATAAGACTTTAGAAGCATTTTTCAAAATAACATTTTTTTTTTCTTTTTGCTTTCCGATCGAAAGAATACTTTAGTAGATGATCAGTATTGAAAATTTCACATCGTTAGGTCATAAAGCAAACAAGAAAAGTCATTACAAAATCGTTTCCATACGGTGAAAATGGACCTTCTTTAAGAATACATGAATTTCTAGCTGTCACAGTTCATTTCATAGGAATTATTCAAGAATTTGCATATTTCTCACGTGAAATTGTTTATTATTCAAATTTTTTAATGCTCAGCAAGATCTAGTAAACACAGTTCTAAGAAATTAAACTGTTTAACACATTTTACGTTTTATTCACGATATTTTTAAATACCTCTAAAACAGGATTCTAATGCAAAAATATCTACTTGCGGAGATTTTTAATTTCATAATTTGTTGAAATGACACAAAATTATCAGGTACTATTTCTAAAATATATGTATTATTCCAATTGAGGGGTGTAAATACATATTTAACAATATTTGGTTAATTTTAATTTGCACGTCAAAACGAATTTTCACACTTACAGTTTTGACCTCTATCTGGAGGTGAACTCCTACTCTCGATTTCCATAATTTTTATATCTATATACGGTAGATCACTAGTTAAGCTTCACATGCAAAAGAAGGAATATCTATGAGCCAAAGTGTAAGCGTTCATTTATTTTAAAAAATGGTACAGTGGAATCTCGATCTATGGTTTTTCAAGGGACCGATTGAAATGAACAATAAATGCGGGAAAACGATAGGTGCGGAAACATAACAAAGCAATAGGATCTTTGGGACTGGATAAAATGAACGACACATACGGAAAAACGATGGATCCGAAAACGATCGATCGAGATTCCACTGTATATAGGAGTGTTTTAGACGTTTACAAATGCTAGTTTGTCACAGATAAGGCAGTGGCCAGCGAGAAAATTTTGATATAACGTTCATCCTGAAAATTGTAGTATCGCCGTTTGGAATTGGCTTTAAACAGTAGGTCTCGATCTAAATTGCCCTCGTGTAGTAAAAAAAAACTATCGTAGTGCTCCCAATTAACCATCTTATAAAATAATTGAGAATCAATAAGTATACGTATCACTACATATGAGTCAATTGAACGCAAGATAATCCAGCGTCTTTATTGTGTCTAAAGTATTAGTCGTGTATAACGTAGTGCATTGATTCGAAAGTATACGACATTTTTACAATAACTGAAAGTCCCGCGGTTACTCGCTTGTGATTTTATCATTGATTCCTTATGTACGAGACTTTGTAATTTAATATAATTTGGCCGATTAAAAAACATCTGGAAACAATATCTTTGACAGAGATTCACGTCAGAAACATTCCAATTATAAAACAAAAATTTTAAAATAACATTATGTTTACAGCTTACCAGCGAAGGCGTAAACATTACGTGCTAAGAAAATGAAATTTTTCTCAAGAAAGAAATTATTTTATTTGCGTAGTCTTCTCATTCATTAAACAATTCGTGCAACTTTTTTTTTGCGTTCATTAAACAAATGCGTAATAAGTTTCTTTTCAGGTTAATTTTACACCTACTTTTATATTTTTATTACATTGGAAAAATAGGAAGTTTTATAAAAAGCTTATTCAGAGAAAAGTAGTTTCATCTCATGAAGAAAGAGTAAAGTTGATATTAACATGTTTTATTTAAATCTCGAAAGCATAAATTGAATGCAAAAGCTTTGTGTGGGATGCAAAGGGCTTGGGTAGAAATAAATGCATGAATAAATGCTGAAGTGAAAACACTTTGTAAACTGTATCTAAATTACTTTATTCCCACCGCGACCACTGAATAAAGATTATGCCTGATGATAAAGTTGAACGCCTGAACAGAAGAGGAAACTCAAATTATTTTTCCCACACTAGTTTGTTTGCATTTTAGCCATTCTTTAATAATTAAAATAGGATGTTATCAAGCTAAACTTCAATTTTCTCTGACTAATATGATACTTTGTTTCACGTATAAGTCTTTTTTAAAAATTGTGAGCACGTAATGATTTGTTAAAGTTTCGAGCTATAAAAAATGAATCGTCAAAATTTTCAGAGATTTCCTAGTTTTCATAAATGCACGATACTGATGAAAAGTATTAATTTTTGTTGATCAGATTTTAAGAACATATTTTAGTATGGAAGCTGTGGTAAAAATGGCGCGAAACTTATGGAGTTTTATTTAGAGTTCCATCTAAGAGAAAGACACTTAGAACTTTATTTTATAACTATATTAAAATTTTAATTAAATGTTTATGAAAATATTAGTATTAGGAAAATAAAAATATCGTTGTTGTTACTAATCCTATGTGATCTAGCCGATAGGCTAGACCAGATCCATGAGACAAAAAACATTAAAAAAATCCAAGACAAGGAGGGCACTCTACGTCAAATCCTCCTTTTCAAGCCCTAAGCAATAAAGAAAATAGTCAGGGGTGGAATGATTGATGTTAAATTTTCCCCAAATAGGAAAGATCTTATTGCCTTGATCAAATTTGAGGCACTTCAGGTGACCACTTGAGGTGGAGCCTTGACAAAGCAGTCTGCTGAACACGATTGCCCACAAAAGCCATAGCTCCTCCCGGCTGTCTGCCACAATACCAGTCATGTGCTGGAGGAGATTGCCATGAAAATGCGATGGCAAATTTTACTCTTGAGCAGATCTCCAAAAAAGTTAAAAGTGTTAGAGGTTAAATCCAATTTAGTTCCCTCCTTAGCCAATGCATCAACCGTTTCGTTGCCGCTGAGACCAATATGCAATGGGATCCACTGCAAATGGATATCATGGTATATTGAGAGCCCTTGCAGTATAGTCAGAACAGAGATTGAAGTTCTATCACCAATATGAGGCCAGTTCTGAAGGTGTTGGATAGAACTGCGGCTATCAGTCAAAATACATATATCCTTATAGGCAGTGCAGGAAGCTGCAGCCTTGAGACCCTCTTCAATTGCGAAAAACAGAGCACTGATCTAGATTTGTGATTTTGATACTAAAGCTACACGAAAGAGTATACGACAATATACCGCTACCAATATACCGCAACTGTTATGCTCATTTTTGCTGCCATCTGTATATATTTGAAGGGCATCAGAGAGAATACTGTTAATTGTTTCCAGATCAATCTGCGGAAGATATTCTGGTAAATCTGCCTTTTTGTTGGTAAAGGTGACAAGGTCTGCATTAAAATGAACTCTGGGAAGTCTCTCCAAAGGAATTATAAGAAGTTTCAGAGAGTGTCCTTCAGCACTAGTGTCAATGGCGCCGATTTCGTAAGCCAGAGAAAGGGGGCATAAAATATTACTTTATACTAAAACATAAAATATAAATATTAATGAAAACAACTAATTCATTTGAATCAGTTATTTGAAACTATTTTTTAATGTTCATAAATGAAATTTAGGAAATGAATTCTTAAGAAATGAACATCAACTAGCATGTTGTTTTCTCAAAGGTATCTTTTTCGAAAGGTTTCATCCTGTTCATAAAATAATTGAAAAATTGAAAAAATATATGTTTAACATGAAGCATATTTTGGGGGTAGATTTCCACATCAAAAACATTTCTGGCCGAAAATACTTAACGGAAAAGCGTCATGGATGTGCGACAGCTTGGAGAGTTGCATAGTACGATTTGTAGAATTGATTGTCGTTTTCAATCCTCACGATGTTTCTTAAAAACAATTTATTGAAACCTTATAGAAGTATGCCAGTTGGCGACGAATGTGGCGATATCCGGGCGCCCGAATGTACCATCCATGGAAGCAGAACATTAACCGTTACAGCTTCTTTTTCGTGGATTAGAATAAAAAAGATATCGGTTAATTCGTTCTGGCTCATTTGTCTACTTATGCACTCAAGGCATCTGAGGTGTTTGAAGAACGACGTAAATAACTTTACAGGATATAGTCCGATAATTTTAGGCGGAGATTTTAATTTGGCTTACAAAAAAATCAATCAACACATTATACAGAAATTTAACAAGGTTTAACAAAAATAAATTTAAAACAAGAATTTTATGGAGGACAGATTTGGATGACAGCTCACAACTAGCCCATCTCTATCGACTACTAATTGTGATACTTATATCGATAGGTTTTTCTCTCGAAATTTTGAAAAGAATGGTTCAATAAACTATAACAGCTATTTCAGTTATCATAGACCTATTTAAAGCATAACTGAAAATGATTAAAAATGAATGGTTGAACAAATAATAAATGTACGTTACCATTGAATGTATTATAATAAATAAGCTTTGGCTAACGTGTTTTCCTATCTCTGTCTCGTCTTGCATGAACGGCTATCGAGGTCAGATGAGTCTCTTACAGGAAGAAAAAAAAGACATTTACGGTAAGACCAACGAAAACATGTTTCATGCGCGTTGATTCTACTTATATGAGACTGATTTTGAATAAGTGATGGAGAATAGAGATATTTTCATTAAATTATGTAGCTTTAGAGATCATTAATCAGCAGGTTATTAATCATTGTTCATTTGAATGTACAGTGAAAGGATCCAGCAACGTATATTAAATAACACTAAGACATTCAATTTTTTAGTGGGTGAAGGGGGGGGTGGTCGTAGCAGGAAATCAATTAGAAGTACCTGTATACATTTTTTTCAGATGTATGTCAATGGTTATTCATCTATCACTTTTTTATTCTGAATTTACATTATCGAGTACGTAAGAGAATGATATTACTAAAATTAATGTATATTACGGGAAAACGCAATTTCTCCTCAGAATATTCCAACAAAAAATAGCTAAAATGAGGTAAAAGATGTGTTGGATGAATTAGTTACCCCGTTTTAATGGAAAAAAATACAATTCGATGGGAATTTCTAAATAAATTTATTTTTATGATTTAAATAATGATTCAGAGGTGATTGTAATTCTCTCATATCCCCTATATTGTATTAATTTATTTCAATTGAAAAACAGGGCTGAACTGTATTTATTTATCTGCTACAAATTTCTAATGTATAATTAAGTGCTTATAAGAACTTAAGTTAATTAAATTCAATGAAATGAATTTATTGTAAAGTCTATCAATTAAAATGTTTAAAAAAGGAAAGTAACAATTAATTTCAAAATGGAATGAATAAAAAACAATTAAAATAGTTCAAAATTAATTAATTATTGTTTAAAAACAAATAAAATATAAATTTACATCCAATTTCGTAAACACTGAATCCTTTTTTTAAAAAAATTGCATTGAATTATGAAATCTGAACTTTGAATAAATTTTGAACGGCTGATTTTCCTCACATAAATAATTTTGATTTTTTGTTTATGAAAATAATTCAGATTAAATTAATTTTTAGACATTTCATTTTTAATTCATCAGACTTGTAAGTTTATTGTGAGATGTATGTTTTTAATTTTGTTGGTTTTCTTCTCATATCTTTGTACTGAATATTTTATGTATCATTTTTTCATATAAGGCAAAGAATTTCACAAATTATTTCCTTAAAGATGTATATTAGTATTTATAAACAAATAACTTTTTTTAACCTTAATTAACGAAAATCACCCCACGTATAGGTTCATTGTTTGATTTATGCCCTTTCATTTTGGAGCAAACTTTCTATTTTATAAATGCCAAATGCTAATAACCATGTGATTTTAATTTTTACTTTATAATAAAACGCCTGAAGATTGAAGTCAGTTCGCAAACTCTAAGCTAGCGTAATGTAAAACATAAAGAACAGTAATTTTGCCATTAAAACTATTTCACAAATTTTTTGTTAGTAATGTAAAATTACATTATTGACTTAAAACAGAATGGAAATGTAAATTAACTAAAAAATTCAGACAACTGCTTAAAGTATTTTCTTTTACATTACATTTTGCCGCACAAACTGCATTAGCCTAGAACTTGACTTTTCATCCATCTTTGGTCACTTAGAAAGTCGATAAAGCATTACATTTTTCTTATTATTTTGATCTTTTCCAAGATCCATTTTTCTCATTTAATGATGTCGGTGATGACAAAAAAAGGCTGAAGGACTCTTAAGTGCTACGACTTTTACCAAGAACAGTCATATTTCATATAGCTTTCAGGTATGTTTGTTACGCAATATGAAGACATGTCATATTAATGGATTTTCGTATTTTTGAAATGTTTACTTCCTTTTTATTAATCCTTAATACATGCGAAATGTACAAATTTTGGCTCAAATTTAGTGGAAAAATAGCACAAACTACAAAAAATTATTTAAATCGTAAAATTAGAGTCTGGTTCAATTAGCGCTATTCATTAATAGAAAGTGATAAATAAAAGATTCTATCAATTACGATTAGTTTCATTCACTCCCATTAAATATTTTAAAAATACATTTAGAATAATTTTATTACTAAACTAGCATTATTGCCCGGCGTTGCCCGGGTAGATATATAGATATAAAAATTTTCATGCATTCCATCAAAAAAATACTGGGCTGCAACCCCCGCTCTTCATATTCATCTGGCCAGACAGAATGCGCTTACCGCGTTTCTGCTGAAATGATATACCCAGTATTTTTTTGATGGAAAGCATGAAAGACTTTATATCTATATATCTACCCGGGCAATCATTCCTTAAAAATAATTTCATTAATTTTCTTATGCCTTAATATAACTAATGGACTAATAGTTCGGAATGAAAGTTATGTGTCGTTATGTTTCTCTGTTTAAAAATCTTTTCCTCCCATTGCTTAAAAAACCCCAAAACTCTAAAAGATTTATCTTATATGATTTCACAGATTAAGTAATTCAAATACATATCGTATGTTAACTCTGTTTCGCGAACTTAGGGGAAAAAGCCTGTAGAACTCTTAAACTTCTTCCCATTTTATGATCCTCAAACAATTAATATATTTAGATCAACAGAAGGCTTCCAAAATCAAACTTAATAGGACAAACTTAATTTTTCTCTTTTTTTCTTCTTTTTTTTCCAAATTTTATTAAGTTCTATTAGTTTGAACGTCATTGTCTAAAATTGTCTAAAGCAGCGGTTCTCAACCTTTTTAGACTCATTACTCCCCTAAAATAAACACTTCCCCCTCCCACGTCACCCCAAGATCACCCCTCTCAGAACAAACCTCTTTTTCCCTGCGTATCGAATTTGACTAGTTGTGGTGAAGGGGTTGTATCCACATTTAAGAGGTGCGCTTAGGGCACAAAAATCTTTAAAAAATTAATTTATAAAAAAGTAATTGAGCCGCAAATTTCGTTTTTCCTGATTTAAGTTTCTAGGGTCCTAAACATTAACTGTGCCGAATTTGTCCAGGTGGGTGAAACAGTCTATGATTCTATAGCGGACAAACAAACAGACAAGCTCTTTTATATATATAGATGAATACTAATTTTTTTAAACCATGATTTGAGTATCATAGGAAATATCTGTGAGTGAACTTTAGAATTTGTTTTGGGCTTTGTTCGTCAAAGATCAAGCCCAGAGAGCACATATCCGAATGGTTCCTCGTGAGAAACACCATCATTAAGGATACCTAATTTCGTATTTACGAAATAGATGCGAATAAATGCGAAATTTGCCGATATGAGCGAATAAACGCGAAAATTATTTTTTTACTAATTTTTGGCGAAAACTCGGTGATGAATTTGTTTTTTAAGCGAAATTAGGTAATAATATTAATAATTTATTAAAATAATTACGTATCTAAGACCATCCACGGTCTTTAACTGAGAGATCGCACTCTGGAAATTTGCTTATTGCTAAAGACTTAAGGAAGAGAATGTGGAGACTACTACAATGTTAGATTTTAACTAAGAATTTTAATACTTTCCTAACCAAGTAAGTAAAGTTGTGATTTAAAAAGAATAAATGCGAAATTTTTGAATTTATATATATATATATATATATATATATATATATATATATATATATATATATATATATATATATATATATATATATATATATATACATATATATATATATATATATATAAATATATGTGATAATATTATTAACTACCTATAAACGCCCATTCTGAACTTTCTCTCTGTTCTGGTAACCCCTTTTTCCGACTCCTTGGCGAAAATGCCTAGCCTTTCCACACACTAACTTCCTCCACCAATTCTGGCAACCTCTCTGAGCTAATTATATTTTGTCACTTTTACGAGTATACGCGAGCTGGCTCCGAGGTGATTAAGATGTGTTAATCTTTACGTCAAATAAACTTCAATTAATCGATATGATTTGGAATCTTTTTGTTGCGGCCTCGATTGCAGTATTTCACGAGATATCCATTCCGGACATCTCATATATATATATATATATATTGATTGATTGCGAAATTTTATATATTGAAATTATTTCTTTTGCGAAATTTCGATATTTTTTATGCGAAATTTACGTACCCCTAACCATCATGCAAGAACAGACTAGATTAAAAAGTTAAGAAATGTTGAAAGGATTAAAAATGTATTTAATTATGTAAAATTCTGTCATAAATTCTAAATTAATAGCAAAATTTAATTTTAGGCCGTCAATTTGTGATTATAATGGTGTTCAAAAATGTGTTAAAAACATAAATATCATTGAATGGAATTAATGATCCCTTAATATGATTACGAAGTTTTAGTAGTTCATTATAAACAATGATGATTCTGGAAAAGAACAGCGCTTTCGGTGTAATGTCAAACACGAAATTCTTCGAAACCTGCCCACTCAAGATTGCCATGGACACGCCAAAATCTGTGAATTGAAGCCATTGAGATGTCAGTAAGGAATAAAAACCGCAGAAGGCGGTAAGTCACGGAATTAACGGATTGATCCAGAAAACAAGGTCCAGAAACAAATCATTTTTTAAAAAATCACCTATCCTCTAAGATAGAGCCAAGAGATTGATCTGAAGAAAAGAAATCCTAATGGTATTATCTCACATTAACTAGTTGTACAGCATTAATTTTTCCTAAATGTAGAAAATATACGAAAGGAACGACAAATATTTCTAATATTTTACAAGAAAAATCACCTCTCCTCAAAGATAAAGCCATGACATTGATCTGCAGCAATGAAAAGCTAATGGAATGTTCTCAGCATTAAATAGTGGTACGTCATTAATATTATCCAATAGTACAAAATGTACGCATGTACTTATAACAGGATCAATCATTTCAAAAGGAAAATCACCTAACCTCTAAAATAAAGGCATTGGA
>OU015497.1:4673348-4698568 GCA_907164885.2 Dolomedes plantarius | reverse complement strand
AAACAGAGAGCCAACTGTATATATATATATATTGTAAAAAAATATGGAATTTTTTTTTTACAATATATATATATATATATATATATATATATATTGTAAAAAAATATTCCATATCAACATTTTACGGATTATGGAGAATAAAATTCTGGACAAAAATTTAGGATTTGCATGGACAGAAAAAGATAAAATTGAAGTCTTTAATAACTTTTTTTTGTAAAGAGGGAACTCTATATACAATCCATTATATTTCATCCCGTATGTATGATATAAGTATCCTTCTTTTCATAAACTAAGTGACTCTATTTGCTTATTTGAAAAATAAACATATAAATAATTACAAGATAAAAAGAACTTTTTATTTACCATTTTTTTTAATTCTTTGTTGAATCATATAAACTTGACAATTCTATGTATTAATAAATACTTAAAAAAATTTTTTTTGATGAATTATCCCATGAACTTGAAAAAAAATAAAGTTAATTGGAAGTTAACTTGCGTTTAACTTTTCGTTCCCGTCCCGGTCGATAGATGGATGCACCAGTCTAAGAAACAAAATTAAATACGAAACAAAATTAATATTCTACTTAAAGAGGGTTAAAGGTATAAAAAAAATGCATTGTCATAGTGTTCTGAGCTATTCTAAAAGTTTCAAATGTCTAGCTAGTCGGGAAGTTAGTTACAAATCGATTGAAATATTTGAACTGGACAAACACACAAACAAACAAGAAAGCGAGTTAATTAAAACATGTAAATAAATAGCCAATTTTGAGGACTTGTTACGTTTTTTCCATCTTTGAAAGGATAACGTTATTTGCAACTTTTAAAATATCTTTTTTTACTATCTGTGTCGCTTTATTTCACCCGTTAGAACTCACTTTGAAACAAAAAAAAATTGCTGATCTCCAAATTCACCTTTAGTGCTCAGACAAGAAATCCGCAATCATTTGGCCCTGTGAGGTGATTACATCGCGGTCCCAAGAAGCTATAAAAGAGAAAACATGTCATATATCTTGAACTTTGATGCGTGTCACGAATATGCGATACGTTATTTGATATCTCCCTTGAGTTTCTTAATCTTCTTACCTGATGGGTGAGCTCAAACGAAGTGCTGAAAAAGATACGCATTCGCAAGCTGCAGAAAAATCAGGAGAAGCGATGATCTAGTATGCTATTTCGTTAAAAGTATATTTGGGGAAATAAGTTGTAATAAAGGTGATTTCTTAAGATTCAAATATTTGAAGAATATATATAATGTTTTGTTTTAGTATTTTCTGGGGTAATTTTTTGTGTGAGTAAAAATGCAAATTTTTTTCATGAGAATTTAAGGTAAGTTTAAATTCCTGAATTTGAAGGGGCAGTTGTGCCGTAGCCATCAAAGTTGGTTGGTTGATTTGTTGAGAGAGCTACAGTCAAATTTTTCTATACAAGGTCGAATTAGAGCGGGATCTACAGTTAAAAGTCAATTCCCCATACAAACACCCATGCCCGAACAGTGGGATTCGAACGGATTCAGAGTTCCATTGTTGAATGTCATAGCCATTCGGGTTATCCAATAAACAATTAATACGCAAAAATTTTCGACCAAGACCCTTTTCCTACTTATAAGTAAGAATACTACTTTTAAGTAAGAATAGAAATAACAAAAAAAAATAAAAATAACACACGATCATAAAAAAAAATAAAAAAAATTAATTTAAATTTTAATTTAAATTTTAATTTTAATTTTTCATTAAATAAAAATAGCACACGAACCCAAATGACAATTTCTTTGGTTGAAGAAAAATGTAAAATGTTATGAAAATGTCAATAAGAATAGAAAATAGTAATAATCAGATTTTGATAAGCTATTTTAAAATTCCAGTTTTTGAAACACAGTTTCACACACAGATAGGCAGAGGAAAATGAAGCCATGGAACTATAGCCTTTTGCTGAAGTTTTTATTGTAAGACTGTTTAATACCTAATTCAACAATATCACAATTTATATATTACTAGCTGAAAACCCGTACTTTTATAGACAAATAATGGAGAAGAAAATATTGAAATTAAATCTAATAGAACATACTAAAGAATATTGTACAGTTAATATAGTACAGTTTGAGGAACATTTCTTTTACTGCGTTTTAATAATTTTTCGGATAATGTCCAATCGTCTGTCGCATTAGTATGAAAAAAAATATTTCTTTGTCTATTTCGTTGTTATGCACGTGGCACAAAATTATTTTAATGTGTCACAAAAAGAAAAGATACCACGTGATCAGCATTTAATAAATTAAAATCTAAAAACGAATCTTTAAAAATTAACCAAAAAACAGAAAATGGAGGTAAAGATTCGAAAAAGATTTCATTTTAAAGAATTTTTAGGGTCTTTCTCGTGATATTAAATTTTATAACTCTCAGAGTATTATTTTAAATGCAAACTTTAAAAAAGTTACAAAAACAGCTTAAAATGTAATTAAAAAAAAATTAAGAATTTTTGAAAATCCTTCTGTGCGCACCCCTACACTATTAAGAATCGCCATGCAAAAGTTCAGACCTTTAGGTTCAGCGATTTGGTCTGTGCGTTATATGTCAGTCAGTCAGTCAGTTACGGAACCGTTTTATATATATAGATAACGTATAAAAAATATCAATGAAAATAATATAAAATTGCTATCATTGAAAATATTATGCATTCTGCAATTAAATCATTCAATTGCATATAAATTTACTTCAGACTACCTGCCACCCCTCCAATTTTTTAAGCGACCCACTGTTTTTGTACACCACTGCCGTAAACCATCAAAAATATAAAATTCTTACTTATAAGTAGTATTTTATGTACAGTTTTTCTCCAGAAGCATCGTATAGAAATAATATTTTAAATTTAAACTTTTTAAAATCATGAGATGAATTTAAAAAGTAAAACTAGCGTCTGGACTAAGAAGTGTTGTCCTTCTTCAGACCGCAGTGTATAAAATTCGGCTGTGCCCAATTAAAAATCTTATTGTAAATGCTTTGGTATAAAGATGGAAAGTTTAGGAAATTATAGTAATCGTAGTTACGAAAATTACAGTAATATTAAAAGCCTAATTTAGTAAATCTACTATTTCCTAATTTTCTGGGTTTTCATTGCCAATTTTTTGTAGTTCAAGTATAAACTTAAATTCTAGAAACTATAGTATTCACTAAAATTCTAGTGATTCCTCATTTAACTCTAAAATTGTAATATTTAGAAAAGTCTTGAAACCCTAGTATTGACTAAAGATATAAATTTTCCTTAGTAATTTATTATAACTGTGGTATTCATTGTAATTGCAGGCATTCTCTAGAAAAATGTTGTTATGCCGGTATTTACAAAAGTGTAGATAATTCATCTGTTTGTCAGAACAAATTTAATTCTCTTTATGTTCATTATTCATGTGTACAGACATTCGTATTTAATGTCTGGCGGCCTCAAGACAGACTACAATAATGGAAACTCTGTCTAGACCAAGGGTTCCCAAACTTGTTTGGCTTATCGCCCACTTTTCAGGAGAAAAAATACTCAGATCCCCGCTGGAAATGTTCCTTCCTATGCGAACAAACAGATATGCAGTAACACATTTGCGTCTTTTTATGTATCTACGTTTCTACCTACCTATGTCCTTCAGCACAGAAAAGAAAGATGCTGTAAACACGGCACCCTGAATTTTGATATTACAAAATATAAAACTAACCATAGTAAAACTAACTTATAAAACTAACCATAGTAATATTCGTACAGTTAAGGTTATATTCGTTACCAACATAATGAATCCATGCTGGTAACTAAATCCCCTTAAATAAATTTTGATGTCTTACTATGTCAACCCAACAAGAACGATAAATTTACCTTCTGAGAGAATAAAGTAGACAGACACAAGTTCCCCGTTAATATCCGGTTATTGATTACCAATTTACGGGTACTTCTAATTATATTTCATAGCATTCACTATTATATTGAATTTCTGATGACAAAAAATGGATTCATTTCATATGTCAGTACTGCCATCTGTCGGCTTAAAGTTCAATCGCCTGTTTACGGATACAAGTGTTTACGGGTAAAGAAGTATACTTCTTTACCTTCATTTACACACAGAAAATAAAGGTAAAGAAGTGTAAGTAAGGTAAAGAAGTTTAAGTAAAGGAAAAGAAGTAAAGTAATATTAACAATAGTAAGGATAAGTAAAAATTACGAAGAGCATTAAATCTAATCCTAATGAGAAGGTTGAGCTTGGTGCACTAGTCAATTTATTAGTGTTCGTCTCTATTTTTGTCAGCAGTATTTCTAAATCATAGCGATTAGCTATTTGTTGTTGGTTGTTATATTTAGTGAGCAGATTTATAACTACCCTTAACCTATGTTCTAATAAATAGGATGAAGGGATGCAATGAATAAATTTTGTACTATAGCTTATAATCCAAGATAAAGTATCGCGGTATCTGTTCTGGCAGACAGAACTGGTGGTATCTGAGTTTCCATTTAAGTTCACCGCAACCTGGAGCGTTCCAGCTGCCCCTTGGGATCGGTATCACCCACTTTGGGTGATAAAAAAGTGGTGACAAAAAATACCACTTTTTATCACCCTGGTCTAGACGATTGGTTCATAAAGGATAGTCCGTGGACCACTGGTTTTCAGGGAAATCGCAATTGGTCATAACTTAACAACTAGCGCTGAGAGGTAGGATCAGAAAGTATTATTTCGTAACTATTAATCTGATGTATATAATAAAAATTTTTTAACACTTACAGAAAGTATACCGTATTCTTTGAAAAATAGTACTATTAACTGTCTTTTTTGTTGTTTTGAATTACAGACAAAGAAACTTAAGGTTATGGTATTATACTAGACAAGTCATTATACATTTCATCTCCTTTTGATTAAAGATTGTGAAAAATTTACGCTTATTTGATTGTTGCCTTAACATAGAGGTATATTTAGAGATATACACTGCCCAAAAAAATTAGGGGAGCAAGCAAAGAAGTTAAGAAAACCGTGCGAAACAGCCACGTATTGGCATAAAATGGATAGTACACGCGTATCAATGCGCAATACAGAAAATAAGACGTTAAAAAATTTGTAATTAAACTTTAATTCTTTGAAAATATGGAAAAAAACATAAAAAGTTGATTTAGGGCAACAATTTGGTTACAAGTAAACGATAAAAAAAAGTATTGTTTAGAAATGATGCAAGATTAGTCGTCTCTTGCATTATTGCTTAGAAATAATGCAAGACACGACACTTTTGGCGACTCCAACAGCGTCCGCGACACTACGCTGTGTTTGCCTGGATTTATGTCCGCCTATAATACGCCATGCCATGGATTCTGGTAAATCACGTTGTTGAGACATTTTCAAGTCACCTTTACTTAAAAAGAATAACTGAGCAATCAAATTTCACAGTTAAGGCAGTGAAACATACATTTCTGCAACATCCCAATTTCCGCCCTTATGTTCTTTTTCTGGTTTTTGACGTCATGAACTTTGATTTGCATATGACGTTTTCTTCTTCTGTTTCCTGCTAGGCTTTAAATTATGAATGTTTTATTTTATGTTATTTATCGGTGTAAGTATCAGCATAATTTCGTTAAAACCATGTGCTCCCCTAATTGTTTTGAGCAGTGTATTTTTTTAATATTTAAAATGACTAGTAATTCGCAAAATTGTAGAACCGGAACTAATTATTCAATAATATTGCAGGAATGAACTTCAATGGGACCAAGAAAGAATGCTTTCGATGACCAAAGATTTGTCTAATTTGACGTTTTTCAAAAATGTTGTAGCATTTACCGTGTTCTTATTGAAAAGTAAAGGATACTAGCTTAAGATGGTTTCATGAAAATTTCAAAAGAAGTGCTGTACATTTTTTACTATAGTTGCACCTATTTTGAAGAAGATAATTTAATGCACTGAATGTACGAAAAGGACACTATACACAGTTTTTCAAGAATCATTAAGAATAAAATATATTAAACAAAATGATCACAAATTGTATAAATTTTTCGAAACGAGTGCATTCTTTAATTGTGCAATTCATATATTTGACGTCAAGTTCAAAGTGAACGAAATTTTCCTGAAAATAATTTTCCCGTAAACAAGCGATTATGCCTTCAGCCGACAGATGGAAGCACTGAAATATGAAATGAATCCATCCTTTGACATGAAAAATTCAATATTGAATTATGAATGCTATGGAATATAATTAAAAGTACCCGTAAATTTGTAATCAATATCCGGATAATAACGTCACTTGTTTCTCTCTAGCTTACCCTTCTCAGACGTACCCTCATTCATACCAAGGTAAATTTATCGTTCTTGTTGGGTTGATATACTAAGAGATTAAAATTTATTTAAGGGGATTTAGTTACTAGCATACATTCATTTCCTAGGTAAAAATAGTTAAAATTTCCTGGATAAAAGATTTGCTATTATGCAAGACTCATGAATTGATAGTTATAGCAAAAAGTGTTATATGTTATTCATATTATTCTATTTTATGTAAATGACGTTCCTACTGAATGTAAAAACGCTTTTTATTTCAGTTTCCGCATGAACAGTAATCTCTGTAACTGGTAATTAACACCATTTTGTATTTAAAAAAATTAAGTTATCTTAAGTTTTGTTATTAAAAATTATTGTTTTATGTTTATTCCCGTATTAACCTTAAGCGTTTGAAGAATTTAAATATAAGATTAATAATGGAGTAAATAGAGTCGTTAAACAAAGAGGTTAGCCTGAAAAGTATATTATAAAAAAAAATAACGCATTAAAATGAACTACACATCTAAAAATTATCATGTAATAAAAGATAGGTTGTTTGTGAGCAGCACTAAGGGCACTTTTGTTACACGAAGGTTAATTAGATCGGAATGTAAAATTTATGACAAGGGTGGCCAAATGAGTAGGACGGTGCCATTCCATACCAGACCGAGGTGCATCGAATGCCGCTATCGGCATGAATGCTTGTATCCTTTCAGAATCAGAGTTTTAAAGAGTAGGTACTGGTCAAATTATCCCACGGGTCGCAAAAGATGACACGAGCGCGCTGAAACTAACCAATCTACAGTTAAAAGCTTTTTTCTGATTGACAAACAACGGGACTCGATGGTGAAGTATAGGACATCTTTGTAGCTTTTCAACAGCTTGACATTTGCCTCTCTTCTTTAAAGAAAGCCGTTACTAGTTCAGCCTTGCAAGACTTATTGAATAAAAGTGGCCACAACTGCTACCGTATTCAGGAGTGTAGAACACTGATGGCTGATTTAATATACCGGATCTCCTTGGAGTCGATCCCTGCACATTGTGGCTTACCTTGAAATGGGATGGCGGTACGTCTAGCCAAGAAGTGTAGACAGGCATCACGACTTAGGCCGTCCGCACACGGAGCAACTCAAAAGAAACTGATAACCGACTCCAATCACAAACCAGTCCGTGATGAGTCGTAACCTATGTAATTGAATGGAGCCACGCACACGGCGCAACTGGTTACAAACCAGTTATCAGTCGCAGGCAACTCAACGTGTCGAGCCGCTAGCAACTCCAGTCGCCAGTTTCTCTTGCGTTGTGCGTGTAATTACACAATCTATGTTACAGCCGATCTTTTGGCAAGCTGCCAAATGACGGACACGAGAATCACGTGACTTCTGACTAGCGATGAAATGAAATTCTAACGTTTTTTGTTGTATGGAATGTGTGCGCCCATATGTACAGTCCATTTTTAAACGATTGATCAAAGACAATCTATTTTGACAATTTTTTAAAGTAAATTAATTTCTGATAATAATTTAACTAAAAAATGCCCGAAATAATGATGTTCTGCCTTCCATGACAGGTCGCAAACTATTGATTTGAATCACTTTTGAGTAGGCCCGTGTGCGGAGCCGCATCACTAACGAGTTTGCAACCGATAAGCAATTACAATCGCTAACCAGTCCAGATTCCTTTGAGTCGCTCCCTGTGCAGATGGCCACAGGGGTTTCACAGAAACCTAACAGGCCCTTGACATACCATTCCTCTAAGCTTTGTATAAAATTGATTCGCAAAAAGGCTTTTAAATCGAATTCTAATGATTCCTCTACCAAAATTCCCTTGGCTACTCTATGAAAAGATTTTTCTTTCGTTCCTGACCCTCCGCGACTTGCTTGGTCGCATGTTTTAGACTTTTGACCAGCGAGGGCTGTCTCCAGACACATCTTTTCCAGATGGGTAATTACTGCGTCTTGTGCCAAATGTGTCTACCTATGATTGCTTTACATCTTGACATGTGCCCTGCACTTTTAAATCTTAAATCCCTTGTTTTGAAATACTGGACAGCCCGTGGTCTAGTGGACAAGTGACCAAATGTCCAGCATTGGTAAAAAATAATACATAAATAACAACGGGTCTCGATCATTTATGACTCTGGTATCGAATGCCAGTGGCTCAGCTATTGGGCCATCGTCCCCCTATTAATATAAGGAAATAAGTTCTATAAACTTAAACTAAGATGTTAATTTTGAGATTACGAAAACCTTAAATGTTCAAGTAGATTAATCTTAATCAGTGTTTTATGGGTTCAGAAAAAACAGAAAAGATGTAATAGATATCAAAAGAAAATACCTAATATAATTAAATGTATGCATTACCCTTTATTCATGTTTTTTAAAAAGATATAAAACAAGAAAATGGAACTATTTAAAAACGTATTACACTGATGAAAACTGTCCTCTTGCACCCGTATTGCTGTTATTCAATCAATCCTTTCATAAAGGAAATCGAAACTTAGAATGATGAATGTTTGTTCTGAAATTTCAAAAGATGATTGTTTGTAAATATTCATACAGTTTGCATTTCATTTGTTTACCTGGGTTGAAAAAAAAAAACCAAGCAATTTTCCTGAAAGAACGTTTCTTTATAAATAGAGCTTTGTTCATAAAAATGTTCAATTTTCAGAAAGCAAATTTCGAAGAACTTCCGCATGTATACACACTTACGACAATAGGGGACTTTTAAAAAAATGTAGTAAAAACAAAACTTGGGGATTCAGAAAAATGACATTTAAAATTTTAAATATATAAGGTGCAAATTGTTTGTTGGTTATGAATTGTCTTTTTTAAATGTCACTTTTTGGGGTGTACATTTTGCTGTCCCTCCATAGAAAATTTTGTTTAACAAAGGATACTTATTTTAAGTCTTAACTGAAAGCGCTTTTTTTATATTAACGGATTTTTTTATATACGGAAACTACAAACGGTCAATATCAATCTAATTTAAGAAGTTATAAAACCAGTCATTTGGAATGGGTCGGCATTTCAAGTGTCTAAATTAGTGATTGCAGAACCAGATACCGAGAACCGGGGAAAATTATTGGAGCCGAAAACCTAGTTCCGGTTGTTGTAGAATCGGGTATTCTAAAAAAATAATTCTTATGTTTGTAAAACAGTATTTCAATAACGATAGATAGTTTTACCATGCTTCACAAATTATCACTAATCTAGTCCTTTGTCTTAAGTCCATCCACTGTATTAACTACTAGATAATTCTCAAATGTCTCAGAATTCAATCCCCTCCTGCTGTCGAAAGATATGCTATCGAGTGATATTTGCTTTTACTGATTAATTTCATACAAAATTTTCAAAAGAAATTTTACATGTAGAAGTTCTAAACAGCTTGATTGCATTTTATATTATGAAAAATTCTGTAATCTAGTCTCCGACGAATTTCTAATTCAGTGGCAAATTGAAAATATAATCTTCTCAGAAAATTCTGTAATTTGCTGTTCGGTCCATTGCCTTAAAATTCCTTAAATTAAAATCAAATAAAAGTATATTATTTACTTACGCAATAAACTAAGATTCTTTACATTATAAACAATTATAGTTTTTTCATTAATTTTTAGGGCAAACGCTTTGTAGTTCATGCATTATTTACTAACGCAAACTAAGATTCTTTACATTGTAAATATAGTTTTTTATTAATATTTATTTATAATGTAAACGTTTTGTAGTTCATGCACTAATTACTTACGCAATAAACTAAGATTCTATACATTATAAATAAATATGGTTGTTTTCATTAATGTTTAGGGTAAATGTTTTGTAGTTTATACATTATTTACTTACGCAATAAACTAAGATTCTTTAGATTATAAATAAATATGGTTGTTTTGCATTAATGTTTAGGGCAAATGTTTTGTACTTTATACATTATTTACTTACGCAAATTAAAATGCTTTATATTATAAATAGATATAGATTTTTCATTAATATTTAGGGCAAACGTTTTGTAGTTCATGCATTATTTACTTACGCAATAAACTAACATTCTTTACATTATAAATAAATATAGTTTATTCATTAATATTTAGGGCACACGTTTTGTAGTTCATGCATTATTTACTTACGCGATAAACTATCATTCTTTACATTATAAATAAATATAGTTTTTTTCATTAATATTTATGGCAAACTGTCACGCAGAGTGACAATATAAGAGCACGCACTGGTCTGGCATGAGGTGTATTTAGAAATCAGCAAGACTTAAGTTAAAATAATTACGTTTATTCGAAACTTCAATAAACATTTAAGAATATTAAAAGCACTAACTTAAAACATTTGTATAATCAAAACAATCTCACACAGAGACTTCTAACATACGCGTCTCACTAGCTCGTGAGTTCAACTGTGTCTGCTGCAAGCGGCCCCATTGCTCTAACTCGAGCAGTATTTATACAAGCCAGTAACATAACATTGACATATTTGCATAAAATATACTGGAAAGGAAAAATAACAAACCATGGGAAAAATAAACGAAAAACAACATTTCTCATATGTATGACGTTAAAGTTGCTGTGACGCCATTACTTGTTAGATAATAAGTGCTACGTCAGTCTAAAACGATAGCATGAATGTCGGAAAGTAAGACAAGTAAATGATCTAATAAACTGAAGTTTCGATAGCCCTTTTAAGGTTCATTTTCCTAACACAAACGTTTTGTAGTTCATGCATTATTTACTTACGCGATAAACTAGCATTCTTTACATTATAAATAAATATAGTTTTCCCGTTAAAATTTAGGGCAAACGTTTTGTAGTTCATGTATTATTTTAATCCAGATAATATCCTGGTACTCAGTTCTGGAAAAATTTGAGAACCGAAACCCCGTTCTCAGTTTGTAGTCCGGTTCTGTTCTTCAATCCCTCCATTTCAAAAGTTACAAAAATATCCCCGTAAATGTGATTTTTTTTTTATCGTGCGCGACAGATGAAAGACTCTTTATAGCTACTAGTGTGACAGACCAAATTTCCTTCCCGCAAAAACATCTTTTATGCGCGTGTCCTTGCTTTCGCGTGGAAAATGAAAAAAAGATGTGTTTTAATGTCCCAACGATACAGCTCGGCGTTTAATAACGCGTGTTAGAAATAACGACCCCGATGCATAACTGTTATGCTCCACGCTATGAGTGACACATAACGAGAACAGTGCGTGATACGCCGTAATATTGCTGATCAATGGATGTTATTGATTAGACCCCAAGTGAAAGGCTATTTATGCCGCTAATAACTTTTCCCGTCCGTGTTAGTCAAATGTAAGAACACTTGTTCATAATGCACGAGAGTATAATATAAACTTCGCGTCACCTCGTTTCTTTGAAGGAGGAGCATAAATATGAAGGTTATTTAACGCGTACTTATTCTAGCTGCTGAATGTGGGAATCTGAGGCGTATCGGATAGCATGAATATTTATAGTCTCACTTTTTGTGGGTGAAAATTCGCACGCACCAGAATATCTCCGGTAAAAGGGTAATTTCATTATATGCATTACCTTGTTAATGAAAGAGAGAGAGAGGGTTAAAAGGAAATAGAAATGTCTAAGGAGTTCTTTTCATATTTTAAAATTTTCCTCTCATATTTTGAAATGAAATTTCAGTTACCCTCAACATGGCAACGTGCAATTTTAAAACCTTAAATGATTTTTAGAAAATATAATTTTCCGAAATAAAAGGAGAAAGGGAACATAATTTTTTTTTAAATTTAAACGTATTTTTTTCTGTGCTTTTACTAAAAGAGATCATTATGATTATAAGAATAATTAAATTATTTTTTTAAAATTCAGCTAGTATAGAAAATGTAAAGTATTAGCTTGCTATATTTCTTCTGCACCCATTGCTTTAAACGCATTACTATTTCACATTTATGCACAGGAAGGGTTTCAAAATAATATGTCTCTTTACAGATAAAAAAATATGTCTAAACCTATTATAAATCGTGAATTCCTTTAAAGAGCAAAACAATCTTTTTTAAAGACAATTTTTTTTTTAGTGATGAATAAAATTGCCGTTCCAAACTGTCTTATAGCCAAAATCAACGTGCACGGAACATGTTTTTGCGGATGTTTTCCGTCAAAATCCTCAGATTTTTTTTTCGAATGGATCAACGCTGCATTTGGTATATATACTCGTATTGCTAGTGAACATTTAGAAAATTTGTATTTACGGTGGGTGTATTGCATGTATTTATATGTATGTTACGTGTATATATAGTAATGTGTATTGTAGGTATGTAACGATAGTATGTGTAATATATTTATGTGAGTATAATATGAGTAATATATCAATGTACAGTATATGTATTATAGTTTGCGTAAAATTGTGTGCATGTTGGTATAGCTTGTTCTGTATTTATAATAATGCGTTGAGTATGTTTAGAAGACATATGTATATTGTATGTAAACCAATATGCATAAATTGTATATGTTTCATAAGTATGCTATGCATAATTATATTATGTTTTGCCCGCTGGTGTATTTATGTATCCTAACGGATGTCTACATTAGAATGTATTCAAGTCTGAGCACAGAGTTTGATGTATTTTGTGTTTCAATAAGGTAGGACAACTAGAAACGGGCACGGCACTAAGCAGTTTTGTCCATCCAAATCGGAAGAAAACTTAATTTTAATTTGTAAAGAGTACAGGCAACTCTCCTATAACACGGTAGATAGGTTCCTATAAAATGCCGTGTTGTGTGAAACCGTGTTATATGAGACCCAGAGACAGTTCAAAAAAGGGGGGTTACGTTCTGAAAACTTATTAAAAACAAACATTTTTTTTTTTTTAAATTCCATATAAGCAACTTAATTTTTACTTAAAATATAAATGTATGTATAACACAAAACGAAAAAGAAACAAAAAATATTACTTTCATTTAATGCGGCCTCAATTTAATAAATTTCTTCTTGATCACTGCTCGGTACAATCAAACGAGAACGGTTTTTCGATTGAACGATATCACCTTCAATTTCAGAACCTTTTTCTTCCTTTAGAATTTTTGCACCTTCTATCCTCTTTAAAAAATCTAATTTTGGTTATTTGCTGGTTCTTACAAGGTCATTGTAGATTCACGTTATGGAGATGACAATTTTGCAGTTCAAATTTTGAATTTTCGGCTTCTTTCAGCTGAAGGGTCTGCATTCGGGAAAAATGATTCAAGATTTTCAGCTAAGCTTAATCCTTTTTCAAATTTTATAGAGTTATAAATGAATAAATTATAATTTGTTTATACATTTTCATGAAAGCCACTATAGTTCATTATTCCTTCCCGTCATTATTATCAGGTAATTTAGTTTTTAAATGTGTTTAACAAAAATCATGTTATTTAGAGATATAGAAGTACAATGTTGTACAAAGGTTGTCGCAACTTTTTTACCGTGTTAGAGCGAAACCGTGTTATAGGTTGCAGTGTTATACGAGGGTTCCCGCAATTTATCTTATCGTGTTAGAGCGAAACCGTGTTAGAGGTTGCAGTGTTATACGAGGGTTCCCGCAATTTATCTTATCGTGTTAGGGCGAAACCGTGTTAGAGGTTGCAGTGTTATACGAGGGTTCCCGCAATTTATCTTATCGTGTTAGAGCGAAACCGTGTTAGAGGTTGCAGTGTTATACGAGGGTTCCCGCAATTTATCTTATCGTGTTAGAGCGAAACCGTGTTAGAGGTTGCAGTGTTATACGAGGGTTCCCGCAATTTATCTTATCGTGTTAGGGCGAAACCGTGTTAGAGGTTGCAGTGTTATACGCGGGTTCCCGCAATTTATCTTATCGTGTTAGAGCGAAACCGTGTAAGATGCCGTGCTGTGGGAGGGCTACCTGTAGTTAGTTTGTTTTCCGGCTTGGTGGTGCGAAGATAATTCGCTCGCCCCCACTTCGTCCGCACGACACTTTTTCGTTACAAATTTTCGTCCAGTAACAATTTTGGTGGGAATTTCACTGGAAAACATGAAATAGACCCCCTCCCCCCCCTTTTTTTAATTTGTGAAAAATCCGTAGATGATGGAAAAAAATCAAATGTCATTTTTGTGATCAGCGTGTCTGATTTACTAAAACAAATCTGACATTCTGCAAACCCCAGATTCGTGTCGACCTATTTGTTGAAAATAAAGCATAGGAACATTGTACAAACTTTCGTTCCGTTAACTCGCAAGAGTTATTAATATACCCTTTTGAAGACATAAAACATCATGAACCCTTTCTTAAATCTATTCATCGGGATTTATTTTTCTTTTATACCTGCATTTCGTATTCGACTTAAATTTCGGAATTTTCAAATTTTCTTATGAGTCAAATTAATGAGCAAAAATGCGCTAAATAATAACTTTTCAATTTCAATGCACAAGGGTTAAGGTTACCAAGAGTAGCATACAAGATGAAAGACTGGTTTATTCTTACATAGGAGCTTTTGCCTTTTGAAAATTAGGTTTAACTCATAAGCATCCTATGTACCTGACGAAAATAAATCATAGTGTATGGGATAAAGTAAAAATTTTTCTTAAGTGGGTATATTCTTTTTAAGCATTTCAGTTTGTTTAAATTTTAATAATTTTTTTCTTAAATATTTAAAATTCGTTCAAATATTGGAATTTTCTTACTTACCCAGTTTTTGATCATCGCTATCGACGACTTTTGCCAACACATAAAAATTATGACGCAATGTAAAATACGACAAATTTAGGAACATGAATTACTTGCAGGTATATTTGTACGGGATTGTGACACCTGTAACAGTCATTAAAAATTCGTGTCAAATTTCGCATTCGGTGTATGTAAAAAGCACAAAGAAATTACTACTGAATGCACCATTTTTTTTAAAGAAGCCTGTTTTGCATCACAAAGCAAGTTTTTATAGTGTACGTAGCCTACCTTATAGAATGAATGGTCTTTTGCAAGTCAGTTCTTTGTCGTCCGTCACAATGCTTGTATAAGTACCTTACAAGCCTTTCTGATCCGTCTTTTTTTTTAAGTCCATCTCTGAATACTAATGCATCGTTTGATTTTTATAAGCTGAGATTCTGTGTGTGTTCGGTGTGCATTTTCTTCTCCCAAGTGACACGACTTTGAGCATTCATATTATATTGCCACAAGAAAAGAAATGTTTGTATTTAACGTTATTGTTTTCAGTTGTGTAATGTGCAATGCAAATTTTTATTTTAATAAACATCTTAAAACGTTAGCTTACATTTCGAACTATATTTAATAATGGTGATAGATTCAGAACAGAGAATACTTTATTACTCTCTGAAGACATTAAGTTGAATTCCTTTAAAGTCTTAGAAATTCTTAGTTCCTTTAAGGGAACAGTGGACCTTCAAACCTAACTTTTTTTTGTTTTGAATGGATTTGCTTGAAATTTTAATATGTTATTAGTACCATAAATATGTTTAATATGTGATTAGTACCATAAAAGTGTTTAAAATTGAATGATGAAATCTTAATAATTTATGAATTATGAATTATTAATTATATCAAAAATTGGCCTCATTAAAAATGTCCCATGCGCATTTCTTTTGCATATAATATGGTAATTTTTATTTGCAGGATACCTTATAGAACTAACAATGAAACTTATTGCTTATTTTAAGTATTCATTAAAAATTTAAAGAGAAAAAAAATAATAGTGAAAACAGCCTTTTTATTACGCAAAATACCTCTAAATCATCTTTTCGAGTACAAAATTTAGAAATTCTGAGCTACGAAGCACAATTTTTTTCAATAAGATTTATTCGATATACAGTTAAGTATATAAAACTGAAATTTTAAGGCAATACGATAATTAGAAATGCACCTCGAGAAGTTTGAATATTCGTATGACATGAAAATTTTTATTTTGAGAAACACGCATTTAAAGTTATCGCTATTAGTAACCACATAATATCTAAATTAAATACAAATGCCTATAACTAGGAAAGTAATCACAAAAATTAAGAATTCTTTTTGCAACACATTCATACTCATCCGTAGTTTCACAATTCAATAAAATAAAAAAAAACTCGAATTTTTGCACAAATTTCACAATTTTGAAACTCCACTGTCCCCTTAATTCCTAAATATTTTGCAATCACAATACCGAAAGCACTGTAGAACATTCATAAAGATATTGACCTTGTTGTAAAATTTTACCATTTTGAGCTCAGAACAAACCTAGAACAACTCGTGTTCCGCATTTGAGAACTACCTTCGACTGCTTTCGTTTGTCAACGCGGGTGGGTTTGTCACTGAAGATATCCGCCCTTTATCCTCGAGATTCGTTTGTTGATTTTCAATGAGGGTACCAACACCACCCGTGGTACCACCTCAATTTTGACCCAGCACCACCAGACACGACATCAGGAAAGCTCGTACAATCTCCCACCCACTGTCCTCAAAAGAGACCTTCCGGTTTATAGGTTTGATTTGTCTACATCCGGCCTAGACGTTAACATATTTCATGGTGCTTGTCGCGATTTAAACTGTGCACTCTCCGCCCGTAGCCCAACTCGCAAACACTAGGCGACATCGGATCCCTTAACTATCATCGACTGTAATAGGTAGTTATCACTCCAATATTCTAAATCCTGATTTCCTTGTTGCTCGGGAAATCTCATGTTTATATTTGGAAAATATGACGAGTACATCTGTCAACTTTGACTTCATAGTTGCTTATTGTATACAATCTAATGGACTAGTCTAAAGAACGAGAAAGCAGTAGAAAAGACGATGATAAAAAAGTAATTTTAATATCTCCAAAAAGCAAGCCAGATTTAAAGAAATGCACTTGTCAATTCCGACACTGTAAAGGGAAATTTAAAGGAATATGGGTTTAATAAGAATACAAACAATAAGGATTAGATTTGTAATGCGTGCAATAACAGAATCTTTAACATTTAAACATTAATTTTGATCTTTTTCAGTCAAGAGAAATCATTATCAGTAAATTCTTACAAATAACGATTTAAACAAATCTAATTCTTTGAGTATAATCTATCAGATTATTTAATGTAGTGGATTATTATATCAGATTATAAAATATACTGTATTTTGATATCAGATTATAAATCGAGTGAATTGAAATGGGTACCGCTTCATCAGTAGAAAGAAGTTAATTATTTCTTTCTAAGACATAAATTTTGCGATCTATCGTTATTTCTACTTAAATTTTCTCAGTGCTTTATTCACAAGTGTCTCCAACGAAAACTTATATATGATACTTGACCTAACGATATACTATACAAAATTTCTTTAAAAATCTCAAGCAACCTAGAAAAATGAATTATCATGATAGAAAATATGTCTTGAAATTACGGAAAATTTTATAAATTTAAATCACTACAAAACGTTATTAAAACCTAGGGACTAATCAGAACTTACAAAACAGATTACATCTAAAGAATTTATTATCTAGTTGACGGATGAATTAGGAATTTATTTCACTGCTAGATATCACAAATATTAAAAACTCTGTAAATATATGTACCAGCACAAATATTTCAACTAAATAAATATTGTAGATTTTGCTGTCAATACTAACCAAACATTTCACTATCTACCCTCAAAATATTTTCAATACCCATAAGTATTATCCAGCTCAATATTATCTAAGGAATTAAAAAGAAATAGTTTATAAGATTTCATACCTTGACAAAACATGACAGGAAAAAAACAAGTGTGTTTTTCCTGCTTCTTTCAAAAAATACTACCAAACATTCGGATTTTTTAAGAAATACTTGCCATTTAAAAAAAAAAATATCTTCCATAACAATATTTTCAATTGATTTTCCTTAGCATAGTGCAGCACCGAAGATTATGGTTTAGTTAATGTAAGCGTTTAAGATGTCAGCTTCATGTGCTCTCTACGTCAAAGACATATGTTCTTTTCATTGAAGATGGATAAACAATAGGTTATTCAAGCACATTTTTAGTGCTTGCTTAAAGAACCCCAGAAATATCGAAAACCGTTTAGACATAATAGAAGTCTCTGCATTTGAAGAACTTAAAGCTATTTACTCAGTATGTGGCATAGGAGGACTATTTTTTGAAGCTGCATTATTTTTTTGCGCATGAAATGCAATAACTTAGATAAACCTCTACAGTGGCAGCTCTTATATTGAATTAAATTTTTCTTGAGTAATACGTCTTGAAATAAAGTGATTTTTAAAATGCATGTGTTTTTTTTCCGACCTTTATCTTGAACAGTAATATATATAAGCATAATAAATGAAATAATTACAAGATAAAAAGAACTTCATATATACCATGTTTTTAAATTTTCTGTTGAATCATATAAACTGGACATTTCTATGTATTAATAAATACTTTTTAAAATTTTTTGATGAATTATCCCATCACCTTGAAAGAAAATGAAGTTAATTGGAAGTTAACTTGCGTTTAACTTTTCGTTCCCGTCCCGGCCGATAGATGGCTGCACCAGTCTACAAAACAAAATTAACTGAAAAAGAATTAAATTCTGCTTAAATATGGCTAAAATTATTTAAAAAATGCATTGTCACCGTGTTCTGAGCTATTCTAAAAGTTTCAAATGTCTAGCTAGTCGGGAAGTTAAGAATCGATTGCAAGATTTGTACTGGACAAACACACACACACAAACAAACAAGAAAGCGAGTTAAAAAAAAACATGGTAAAAATATTTAGCGTAACGGAAAGACCTCGAAGCAAATAATAGTATTTATGTGAAACAAAATAGATACTCATGTATACATTTACAAAAACTTCCATCTTTGAATATTCACAAACAGTCAAACATTTTAAACCAGATTCGAGCTTAAAAATTCTTGATCAGTTGTTTTCTACTTTTAAAAATGTACATTACTTGCTATCGTATTGCTGGCATAAGGTTTGCTTACTATGCAATTCGAAATTTTTAATCTAGTTTTATATTAATGCACGATGTTGCAAAAAAAGTTAATTACGCGTTATCTAATGTCCATAATCTATCCGTGAACATGCAATATTATTTATATGTTGAGCTACAAAATTAAATTGCATAAATTTAAAAAAAAATTTTTAGAAAGCTATTTTTATTTTTGTATAAGAATTATTCGCAGGGACAGTCAATTAATTCTAAATATATATTAATACAATGTATCAAACAGTGTCTCGTTTCTCATAATGGGTGTTTAGTTAGTGCAGGGCCATTAAGAAAGGATTAATTTCCGTCTGAAATTCCATTAACCTTCTATGAACATCCCCCATTTAATGCTGTATATAAATGTATATATTTTAATCGAATGAAAGACTTATATAAAAAAAGTTTATAATTCAGCTTTAAAGAAATTAAACATAAAATTATGAACATTTCTCCTAAAAAGGTTTAAAAGATATGTTGTATTGAAAAATCTTTCGAACATGTGTTTAATTTACTGATAGACATATATATTTTTTTATAAATCTTACGTCAGAAAGAGATAGTTGATTCGACGGAATTACAAAGAAACTTTTGTTAAGACTTCAGCACACTATAACGATGAAAGGAAATTAAAGGCAAATTTCAAAAGATTCATTTCCAGAATAACAAAGCTGTTTCCCATAGATTAATGCTCCCATAAGAAAAGGCTTTTATTCATCAACCGTAATAATAACTTGAACGTAACTGATAGAACGTTTTAATTATCATCCAAATTTGCCTCATTACTCGTTCACCTTTTTAAACTTTTTTGATAAATTAGAAACGCAATATGTATGCCATTTTTCTTTTCACGTCTTGCTGGATTTTTCTTTTCAAAAATTTCAAACAGTTTCTTCAGAGTTGTTTATTTTAAACAGCTACTTCCCTATTTTTTTTTTCAATTCTCGCTAATTAGACAGAAATTTAATGAAACTTGAAATCTCTCCTGACAAGTCATCGTCTTCTTTGGAAAATATATTAATTTATAAATACCTAAAAAAAGGAACGAAGACATTAAAATTAACGGATCTAGCAAATTTATTTGAAACTCGCGATAGTGGTTACTGGTATTTGCTTTGCTAGGTCACAATGACAATGCTCTAGCGCAATATCACCGAAGTTAAGCGACTAAATATTGTTGTTAAACTGTGCTAAAATAAAATATTGAATCTTAAGATAGTTAAAACATCACTACTTACATTTTCCTTACCTCTATAAATGCGAGAAATATTTGAATGCATGCATATAACAAGTAATATATAAAAAAAAAATTAAAGTCAATTCCTACTTAGGTCAACAAAGAAAAATTTGAGTGTGAACTAATAATAGGAATTGAAAAAAACGATTGCCTGCCAGAACCTTGCCTACTGTGCGAGATTAGGAGGGGGGGGGAAAGAGAGAGAAAAAGTTTGTCAGGTTGGGGATTCGATCTCGCAACCTACAGGACAGGAGAAGCTCGCAATACCGCAGTGCTAACATTCACACAGTAACAAGAGGGAAATTACTATTCAAGAGCAAGATACGCTCTAGGTCTAAAACTAAAATTGATTAATTAAATTTAATTAATGAATTAATATTTGAAAAACCTGTATTAACATCAAGTGTCGTCCACTACAAGTTTTAAAAAAATGTATTTGAACTTGAGTGGATGAATAAAAAGTACTTTTATTAACGATTGAAAATTTGAACAAGATATATATAGAGAGAGTGTGAACTAATAGTAGGAATTGAAAAATTGATTAATTAAATTTAATTAATGAATTAATATTGAAAAAACTGTATTAACATCAAGTGTCATCCACTACAAGTTTAAAAAAATGTATTTGAACTTGAGTGGATGAATAAAAAGTACTTTTATTAACGATTGAAAATTTGAACAAGATATATATAGAGAGAGTGTGAACTAATAGTAGGAATTGAAAAATTGATTAATTAAATTTAATTAATGAATTAATATTGAAAAAACTGTATTAACATCAAGTGTCATCCACTACAAGTTCAAAAAAATGTATTTGAACTTGAGTGGATGAATAAAAAGTACTTTTATTAACGATTGAAAATTTGAACAAGATATATATTGAGAGAGTGTGAACTAATAGTAGGAATTGAAAAATAAATAAGTGTGTGTGTGTGTGTATATATATATATATATATATATATATATATATATATATATATATATATATATATATATATATATATATATATATATATATATATATATATATATATGTACTAGTATATAACCCCCGTCAAAAATGACGGAATATTGATCAGCGTTTCAAGAGGTGATTCATCATTTTCATCGGGCATTGCTGAAAACTGTACTTAAACAGCAGTAAACAACAAAACAAAACTAAACTAAATCAAAACTAAACCAAAACTGTTTCAAAAGTAAATGACTCACCACCCAGCAGGCATTGCTGAAAACGATACTTAAACAGCAGTAAACAACAATAAAATAAAACAAAAATAAAACGTGAAACACAATTTATTTAACATTAAAATTAAACATTAAAAATGTAGTTATTTAAAGGGAATATGAAAAACCATGGAGTTGATTGAATGCGAAATTCAAGTGAATGACTCAATTGAATAAATGATTCTTTTCAATGGATATTTTAATTTGAAGATATTTTATAAACTAAACGGTTTTGAGCTAGGGTGTTCACTTGATTTTCATAATTTTTAAAGGCCTTTCAAAATATGTAACTTTTGCGGTATTATTTTTGAAGAAAAATTTCAGAAAATGGCGTCGCAATGTTAAGATGATCCCGACTTGGTCCGTCCCGGAATGGTTACCTACACTTTTCTACACTAGGCTTTTATATAAGTAAAGATATATAATCTCCTTCTCGGGCGGACGGCCACATTCGTAAAACCAAAGGCCGCGTATCCACTACTATACTCAGCGTAGATCAGTACTCAATGAGGGACAATCTCACTATTTAATGCACAACACTATATATTATAATTAAGAACCATTTACATATGGTGAATTACGGTACATATACGTTACACGTCAGGCCGCACCCTGCCTCCACAAATCTGAATGGGTTACAGTACGCAGCCGTCTGCCGCGATAAGGGTTAACTGAGAAGCCGTCTGCCGCTTATAGGAGCCAACGTCATGCCCCGTCGAGACTGTTTCTCCCGTCGCAGCCCAACTGCTGCTTTTAGGCACCTCTTTCCTTGTCGGGAACAGTTATCAGTCTCTCTCCAAACTCTTTCTCCCCAGTTCATATATATATACAGTAACCACCGCTTATAGTGATCAGTGGTTATAAGAATCAACCGCTTATAAGAATCAATATCGCAAAAACAAAAACATGTGTATTATTTCCACGTTAAAATTTTCGCTTTATAGAATCAATCCACCGGTTTTAACAATCAGCTTACACATTCGCTTTCCTTTCATTTTTCCAAAAAAGCGACTTAAACCCTAAAAAGCACGAAGTACTTTCTTTAATATTTTTAAAAGAAAGAGTAATAAGATGGGATGGAATACAGTCGTAAAATGCATCCCTTTCTTTGTTCGACATAACTCAATAGTTAGCTAAACAATGTCCTATTACCTTGACCCAGGGGCATCCTACCCATCCGGATCCGATTTCACTTTTCTCCACTGACAAACAAACACAGAGACTCTTTTTTCCCACCTCCCACATACGTCTGTGAAGTTGGCCCCCCGACATTGAGATATCCAAATTTTAAAAACGGCATTCGTTTGAGCGTCGTTTGAGCGTGTTTGAGCGCCAAAAATTTTCGTTTGAGCGCAATTTTTAAAAAAGTTATGAGCATTTCATTTTTTGGCGGGAAAAACACCTAGCCCCCCCGACATTGAGATATTTAAATTTTGAAAACGGCATTCGTTTGAGCGTCGTTTGAGCGTGTTTGAGCGCCAAAAATTTTCGTTTGAGCGCAATTTTTAAAAAAGTTATGAGCATTTCATTTTTTGGCGGGAAAAACACCTAGCCCCCCCGACATTGAGATATTTAAATTTTGAAAACGGCATTCGTTTGAGCGTCGTTTGAGCGTGTTTGAGCGCCAAAAATTTTCGTTTGAGCGCAATTTTTAAAAAAGTTATGAGCATTTCATTTTTTGGCGGGAAAAACACCTAGCCCCCCCGACATTGAGATATTTAAATTTTGAAAACAGCATTCGTTTGAGCGTCGTTTGAGCGTGTTTGAGCGCCAAAAATTTTCGTTTGAGCGCAATTTTTAAAAGAGTTATGAGCATTTCTTTTTTTGGCGGGAAAAACACCTAGCCCTCCCCTCCCCTCACATTGAGATATTCAGAGAACGGGAAAAACAGAGCAGCATGAAATTTCGTGTCGGGGAAATGGCGAAAAAAAAGGGGGGGGGGAAATTAGGTGTCTGCGAAACGGAAGGGACACCTCCAAATATGGCGGGTCCCATGGATAAGACATTGAAAGAGGCGCCAGAATGAAGCAGAGTAAAAATACGAAATTATCAACAAATAACGATAAAATATAATAGTAACTAATAATAGCAAATAGTTTCAAACTTGTTGATATAGTTTAGGCCTCAGACAACAGTGTTTAATGCATTTATGAAATTTTTCAATACATTCAAAAATCCATGGATTCGTTCTTAATATTTCTTATACTTTAAAAAAGATGAACTTGAAAGAAAGTTTTCGTATCTCTGTCCTGTATATATTTACTTACCTTTTTCTTTTTCCCTATATATATACCTAAAACTAAATACCCGTGCTTCACAACAGAATACATTACTACCACCAATCATGTAATCGGGTTCCATTAATTTAAATTAACTTCAGTAGTAAAGTGTTGTCATTTCTTTTGAGGAGTTAACCATATAATTTAATGACGATCCAACATTAAATAAGGGTTTTTAGATTTATATTTATTTCCTAATTTTGGGGGCCTTATGGCCCTTCTGGATTTTTTTAGCTTTCTTAGTACCTAGGGCTTTAGATGAGCCACTATGCAAAATTTCAGCTTCTTAGGTCTTATGGTTCCAGAGATACAGTGACCAGCAGTCCGTGTTTAATTTTGAGGGTCCCTTTTCACATACTAAAAGTGTACATTTTTTAAAAAATATTTCTTAAATGTTATTGTTAGGGAGAGCGAAAGTGCATCCACTATACAAATTTTCAACTTCCTAGAACTCATGGTTCGAGAGATACGGTGATCAGTGAGTGAGTGGTATTTGGATTTTATATACAGGGTGTCCGGGCTAAAAGTATTTTTTATATAGAGAATGAAAAACGCTACCCAAGGACTCTTTAAATCTTCAAATTCCAATAAATACATCAAGAAAAATATAGGAGCAGTAAAATTACGGCAAGAATTCTGTCAGCTGTAAATTACTTTCAACTACGTAATGCAATTGCTTGATGCACTTCCATAATTTGAACTTTTACAACTTTCTAACACTGTAACACAATTATTGTAAATATGGTAAAAGCAAAGATTATTTTAATGAGGAAGGATATGTCAAACTGTCTGCCAGACCATAAATGTAGTGCCAGTGACGTCTAGTTAACTGTACCTTTTCTAAACACTATATAAACGCCGGTAAGTTTATCGCAATATTCTGTTGAATACATTTCTTTTCTTATATCGACTATTTTTATTTAGCAACTGATTGCACTCACATAGTTATCTTATACAATGTTTGACCAGAAATCTTATGGTATATTTTGGATTTTAAAATTATATTTTTTCCTTCGATACATATACATATCGAACTATTAGATTTATGAATCTAAACTATACAAATATCAAAATATTAACTTTATTTACCTAAAATATATAAATATAAAAATATTACAATTTAAGATAGAAGATGATTAATGTTAAATAAATTAGCCACTTTTGAACAAAAATGACTGACTATCAGCAGTGCTGAAATGCATCAATTTACAAAATTCCTCATAACCAATTCTGAATATATATACATAAATAAATTGCTTAAAACACAAAAACAATAATCGTAACCATCTCTACTTTATAAACACATTATGAAAGTGCTATACGCACATAA
>OU015497.1:4605848-4668348 GCA_907164885.2 Dolomedes plantarius | reverse complement strand
ATATATATATATATATATATATATATATATATATATATGTATGTATGTATGTGTGTGTGTGTGTGTGTGTGTGTGTGTGTGTGTTCGTTCGTGTTCGTTCGTGTTAGTTAGACAGAGAACAGAGAGGAAGAAAAAAAAATGATATAGATAAAGACATTCTAAAATGTAGATACAATATTGTAAAAATGCATTTAATTGTGTTTTCTAGCTCCTTTATTTTTCAGTAATAAAGTAAAATATTTTTCAAAAGTATTTTTGAATGTTTAAGTCCTTTATGTATATTTTATGCATTGGAAGAATTATAAAAAATGAATGTCTTAATTTTTAACATACATTTAGTCTTAGACTGAAAATAAATGTATAATAAATCTAGACATTTGTTACGGATAGTAGTTAGGAGTTAACCATATTTCAAGTGTGTTATATGTTAATGTCAAATCTAATGAATCGCAAATGCGAGGAATTATCATACTTTTGATACAAGGTAGTGTAAAGAGGAAAAAAATTATCTCCTAAAATTTCCATTTAAAATATAATTTTCTGTTAGCTACATATATATCATGGTTTTACAGAGAGGGTGTGAGTTTTTCGCTTTGCTCTGTTATTCCAACTAATGACACCCACTCGTTCTTAATGTTCGCGCCACTTTTACCATTCTGTTGTTTATATTCTCCCATGTCTTTGATTTACACCCACGATTGTGTGTCGGGGATCTCTTTTCGAGACCTTTACAAAATTATCCTTCCTATCATAGTGGGGAAAATTCCTTTTATTTGGGATTTATGGGGAGAAAATATTTCCCCTAATGTTCCCTAATAGGCCATTAGGTAGGGAGTTTAATTCGGAAATACTTCAAACAAAGGTGGAAACTTTTTTAATCACTTTATTTTAGGTAAAAAATGAATATCCTGAGTTTTCTCTATCCGCCAAAGTGAACGTTGGTGATTAGGTAAAAAAAATGAGTGAAAAAGAGATATTTTTTGAGTTTTTTCTAAATAAATAAAAACCGATTCATCCAGTCAAAGAAACCGAATATATATAAAATTTTTAGAGTTTTAAATTTTGCGTAAATTGAGTACTAATACATAAAAATTACTTCGATTTTAAGGTTACTAGCTTCTCCAGAAACTGCCGTCATTTTTTCAAATTTTGCTAGTAAGTGCGCCTTTAACTATAATTCTGTTTTTCGGCGAAAGTTCCTGTTTATAGAAAAATAGCTCTAACTAAATGTTGTGGAGCATTTAATTCTGCGTTCAATGAGTACTGACAGATGAAAATAAAATGCATAAGCGTATGCAAGTGATTGAATATAGTCTGGCATTGTAATTTTTTTACTAACCTATATCTATAGAAAATAAATTGAATATAAGTAATAATAAGTATGGGTGCAATATTTTCGAATGGTAACGTTGATAAAGCAATGCATCCAAGCAGATAGAAGTGGAGACTGGAAGCTTCCTTTGCTTTGTGTGGAAATAATGCTGCCTTACTTCCATGCAAGTGGTCATTTTTTTGTACGTAAAATTATAGAGAAAATAGCTCACTTCTACCCAGACTTGGGTGTATATAATTTGAAGTGGCACTCTAAATGAATTTTATACAAACACAGTTTATACATGAAACAATGTTTATTGAATTCGTTGCACATATAGAATTTGGTTTTACAGCAATAAGCATACGTACTACTTGTACGGAATATATATATTAATATTCAATAGAAATGCACTTTGCCAATACTCACAAACCAGGAGAGAGAGAAACTAGCAGTACTGCCACGTAAACTTTGGGCCCCCTAAGCACTAGCGCAGAATAACACCTGGAGGTACCTACCCCGTAGCTCCCTCTCGCTTATCTATCAACCTTAACAACCTTTTTCAACCATAACAACCTTTTTTATTAATGACGCTGCATGGTATTTATACTAAGTGCGTATGCCGAAATTAGCATATCTCAAGCAGCTTCTTTAATTCATTCACTCATAAGTTCGATTCTTGGGAATCGAATCTTGTGTATACCTTACAAAGTCTGTAACACTGTACTTGCAGGATATGCTTGTCATACAGAATAAGCTGACTCCTATAGAGTACAAGAATTTAGTAGAAAATGTCTGTTATTTACCATTCGGTGTTCTGAAAATTTTTGGTGTGGTATATGGACCGGCATGGCAATCGAACATACTCTGATGCGAGCACTTAAGAGTACCGGTGGGTTGAGCAATGTTCATGGCGTTTCCGATAGTACCGTCACCAAGTGGATTCTCACAATGCCTAGTGTAAATGATGTTTCCCAGCAGCTAGAAGATTTTTGTGGTTTGCTGTTCCCCACCTCAGAACAGCACTCTGATGCTAGAGTCAGTAGAATACTGAGAGACAACCAAGATGCAGCAAAGTTCAGGGAATGGTTTTTTTTTCTCACGACCCATTCCCATTATCATACAACATCATGCCCCTTAGCTCTAGGATTGTGGAAGGTAGTACTATAAATTGTCACCAAGAGTTTCAAATTAGAAATGCTTCTGTGATGAGCATAATTGGGCAAAATTTCAGTGAAGTGAAGTTCGTCAAGAAGAATCGAATGATGCCTCTTCGGGGACACCAATCAAAAATTAAGATTTCCAATGAGGAGATACCTGTTAATCCAGAAACACGTTTTCAGCGTGTTGCCCTCTTGAAGAAATCTGACAAAGAGTTCAAGGAGTACTTTACGTATGCATTGACTCCATATCCACTCTCCCTCTTTGAAGATAATGGAATGCGTAAAACTCCCCAATCTGTTTTTATGACTTGTTTACTCCTCTCAGTGAGAAAATCGACCCAAGTACTGGTTTTTACATTGTTGATTTTGGTTTCCTCTTGCATCGAGTAATTTGGAAAACGGCTGAATAGTTTTCATCAGTACTTTTAAAATATTTTGCATATGTGAAGAAGCATTATAGCGTTGGGGCTACTGTTGTTTTTGAAGGGTACCCGGTAGACCTTGCCCTCAAAAGCACTAAATCCGCAGAACACCTACGGCGTACTAAACAACACGCCGCACCTGACATTGCATTCCAAGAAACAACGACAGCTACAATCTCCCAAGAGGGATTTCTAACCGATGACTACAATGAAAATAGATTGATATCAATTCTGTCTACGGTGATTCGGAATGAAGGATTTGTGGTTGAGCACGCATCAGAAGATGCTAACCACCTAATTGTGACAACTGCAATAGAAGCATCTCAGTCATATGCCAAAGTGGTGCTAACTGCTGAGGATATAGATCTTCTTACAATACTAGCCGTACTAGATTCTCCTTCTTCAAATATTGTGTTCTTGAAACCAGGAAAGAGTAAGATACAAAACACCGGCTTATGTAGTTCCGGCAGTTTTAAATATTCAGATTCCATCAAAAACAGCCTCCTATTTCTTCACGCCTTCAGCGGCTGTTACACAACATCTTCATTATTTAGGCAATGTAAAAACAAACTGTGAAATTAGTTTTGAAGGATGAGAAACTTTTAGATATTGTTCATCTGTTCAGGAACCCGGTTGCGCAGGAAGGGGGAAATTGCAAAAGCAGGGCAAACATTTTTAGTCGCTCTATTTGGAGGTGGTGAAGAGTCATTGGATGTCATGAGGTATAAACTTTTTACCAAATCACTAATAAAATAAACTTCAATTTGGCTTCTCTGCCTTCAACACACGATGCAAGATATTACCATTCTTTGAGGTCATACCTACAAGTTCAAACATGGAATGGAAACTCGAAAAACCTATTAGATTGGGGATAGAGAAGCACAAACATTGGCTTACTTCCAGTCACCACGAAGAAACAACCAGCTCCTCAATCTCCGCTCAAGACAATGTCATGCAGATGCACCAAAGGGTGCAAAGCAGCGTGCGGCTGTAAGAAACCAGGGATTCGGTGTTCCGTTTTGTGCATTAACTGCAAAGTAACGTCGTTCCTTAATTCTCCACCAACCATTCACGTTGAGACTAACGTAGAAAGACAGGGCAATGACTTACTACAGAAGCAATTGGAAACAAAGAATAAGGATGAAGATGCCCAAAAAGAGGGTGACCCAGAGCAAACACCAGAGAGTGCCCATGCAAACCCACCAAAACATGCAAAACTCGAGTGATAATGAATATGTTTTGACTCTACTGCCATAATGTTCTTTGTACAACATTCTATGCATAAGGTGTAAAGTTCTGTGTATAATATTCTATGTATACATGTGTAATGATCTAAGTATAATAGTTTCTCGAATTGTTCTTCATTAATGATTATCAGTTTCTTATTACGATATAATTCTATTATTACTACATACTTTTACTTATTATTACTTTTGTTCAATTTATTTTCTATAAATATAGGTTCGTAAATTAATATTACTATGTCAGACTATATCCAATCACCTGTATACACTTATGCATTTACTTTTCCTGTGTCAATACTCATTGAAAGCAGAATTACACACATTTAGTTAAGACTATTTTTTCTTCAAACAGGCACTCTCCTCGTAAAACACAATTATAGCGAAAATCGCACTTACTAGCAAAATTTGAAAAAATGACGGCAACTTCGAGAGAAGATAGTAACCTTATAACCAAGGTAGTTTTTTTGTATTGGTACTCATTTTACGCAGAATTTAATGCTCTAAAAATTTTATGCAAACGGTTTTTTTATTGGATGAATCGGTTTTTATTTATTTTAAAAAAACTTACCTAACCACCAGCGCTTGCCTCCGCGAAGGGGGAAAACTCAGGATATTCAAATTCGACCTAAAATAAAGTGATTAAAAAAGTTTCCACCTTTGTTTGAATTATTTCCGATTCCGAGATTATAAACCGAAAGTCGTTTTGCCCATTTTAACAAAAAGCTATTTACCAACAGAATTGAATTCCTTCTTTTCACTTCGTGTTAAAGTGAAATTTTCATACATGTTATTTATTCGGTGAGAATAACGTATCTCATTCTTCAAAAATTTTTAGTAGAGTATTTACATATGCTGGTTAGCAAGCAGTTGGTAAAAGTTCAATTACACAAAATTTTCTCATGCCAAATTTATCTATTTCTCTGACGATTTGGGAGCCATGCATGTAACAATATAATAAAAACTTTTTATTTTCCTAATAAAGGAATTGATTTTTGTTTTACTTGGGACGGCATAGAACTGAATACGTTGTTTTGTTAACTGGCGTTTATTCGTTATATCTCTACTTACGTCCACGTGTTTCCGTCATGACATTTCTATTTTATCAAATCGCATCAAAGAGAAGACCATCCCTGGGAGAGAATGTCGCATGCAATTTTCAAAAACTTTGCGAAAATGCAACATATGTTGGCTTTTACCACCTAACTATTTTTGTGACTCTACGTTCGAAACAAAATCATGTTAACTTATATGTAATTCAAAACCAATTTACGTTATTCTTTGACTATGTAATTGCTTGCTATATTCTATGTTATGCACGCAGCATTCATCTTGAAATGAAAAATTGTGTTAACACTAGAAAGACGGCTGCTGTCAATTTGACGGTTTCGGACATACTATTGAGCGTTATGTCTGTATTTATGTCCGGAGGATTCTGAAATTTTATGACTTTTTTCTAATTTTACGCGAAATATGCACACACATTTATAAAATTATATTCTTTAGTAAAGAGAGGGAGAAAATGTGTTGTATACCTACTAAGACAGAAAGCCAGGAATTTGACGACAATATAGAAAACAGGCAGAAAATTTTTAAAATAATACAGGAAAAATGTTAGTTGCTTTTCGTCTCTTTCTTCTTTTGCAAATAACAGAAATATTGGCTCGTCGGAAATATTAGTGTTGAAAAATAAAGACTGCACAAACCATGCATATATTTTTACGGGTAAACCATACCAGGTTAACAACTCGGCATACCTGCTTAAAAATACTTCTAAATATATAATAATTTAATATATATATTGGTATGAAATAGTTCAAAATTTAAAGTATTTCACCGCTTTTTTTAAAATTAAATATTTTAAATTCTTGATTTTAATTTTAACCGTCAAAATAACGGCGCTAAGTTTCTTTAGTAAGAAAAAATTTCCCGTCTTTCTAGTGTTAACGCATGGTCTAAGACCTGCCATTAATACGGTGATGCATTAGGTTTATTTAAAGTAATATTATTCCTTTTGAAAGCAATTTTATTTAACGCAAATGTAAATTATCTTTAGTTATCTATTAAAGTTGTTATATCATCGTTGAAGTCAGAACACTTCTAAAAAATGTTTAAAATGAGTTTCGCTAGATCCAATCACGAGAATCTGTTGCTCTTGAACCTGTTCTTCATTCCGAATGTAAAATTTTACGATAACTAATAAGTATTACTTTAAAGTAGGTTCTATTGTGAAAGGGGCATTTATGTAATAAATATGATTTAAATGTATGGGCAGGATATTTACTTTTTGTTAACAAGAGATTTAATAATTCAGTTATCCATACCTTTTTACAAGAAACATAAAAGAAACAGGACAGACAAAAAAATAGTTAAGAAATGGGTAGTACAAAAAAAGTGTTCTCCAAAAGTAATTAAATTTTAAAAATACAATACTCCTATAATAATACTTAGATGAATACCTTTCAATTTCAATTCAGAGTTCATTTATTTCGTATCAGTGAAATAAATGACATTTATTACACTTGATTAAAAAATTATAAACCTGTAATACTTAGAATTTAATGTTATTTATTGCACTAAAACATCGATTTTATTACAGTATAATAGATAATATAAAATGAGCAAGCTTGAAATATTAAATACAGACGCAAAAATGCAATTTACACGAAATGAATGCCGGGGAATTTCTTAAAAATTTCCATTCGGAAGATGAAAGGTTTAAAATTAAAATTGTTTTTTTAATGTTATTGTTTATTTATCAAACATGCGTTTTAGCGTTATATACCTCTGAATAAATTCACTAATGCATGTATGTAAATTGCTTATATTAAAACTCAAAGTCACTACATTAAAATGACTTTAAACGATTTTAATCAAGGGGACATATCGAAAATGCTAATACTTTCACGAACTTTGTTATTCCTTAAATTATTCCTACTAGTTGAGAATAGTTTAATAATATTCATATAAAGACCGAATGCATATTTATAAAATGCGTAGCCTGATAGCTTAGTATATATAAACACCATTTTTGCAAACTCAATTTAACGCTGGCTTCCAGCCCTTTATCCGCGAGATTTAAAAGATCCAGTCAATATTGGCAGTGAAAATGAAAAATGCCTAGGAGACAGAATATGAATTACTTTTCAGCTTCGTCATCGAAACTTTCGCCCAGATTTCATGAAACGGAGGATGCGTTTGGATTTAAAGTTAGTGACGATGGCGTTTTCTATATATCCGATAAATTGTTATATATTCCCGGGGAAAATGTTCATTTGTCGGATGAACCTCCCCCGTTTGCACGATGTAGACTTTTTTTTTTCTCAATTTTTTAACCTAAATAATCTTGAAATTTTTTCCAATTAAAGATTGCAAATATGTTTACTTCTTTACACTGTTAACAGATGGCAGTACTAACCATTTTTCTGCTCATTTAGCTGGAGTACATTGAATGCAAGAGAAGAACATTGCAAGTGAAGAACATTCATTACATATGCAGAACGTTAAACTAGAATGAAGTTACGGAAAATGCAGGAAGGAGCAGGACTAGTGAAATGTTAGTTAAAAAAAAAATATTTTCTGTAAGAATGCAAAAAATAAAAAAAAATTCGGCGAATAGAAATTAATTGAATATTTTTAAACGTTTTCAAAAAATGACACCCTAAACCAGGGGTGGCCAACCCGCGGCACACGTGCCACAGTGTGACACGGCGGCATTTTAACCCTTTCAGGGGTAACAACCTCCCCCGTTTGCACGATGTAGACTTTTTTTTCTCAATTTTTTTAACCTAAATAATCTTGAAAATTTTTCCAATTAAAGATTGAAAATATTTTTACTTCTTTAAACTGTTAACAGATGGCAGTACTAACCATTTCTCTGCTCATTTAGATGGAGTACATTGAATGCGAGTGAAGAAAAGACTAGATTTAGGCGTTTGCACTGTGTAAACGGCGCCCCTCAAAGGGTTTAGTGGCACGCGGCGACTTATTGAAATCTTAAGAAATTTGAAAAAATAATATAATCCTAATATAGATGACTTGGTAAAAAAACTACAAAGTCAAAAGCCACATTAATGAAGTACTGTTTAATGATTATTTAGAATTAAATGTTTCAAGTTATTCATTTTATTTTATACATAACTTAACTGACTGAACTTTTAAAAATGTTTATCTATATATATAAAACAGTTCCGTAACTGACTCATTCATTCACTGACTGACTGACATACAATGCACAGACCAAACCGCTGGACCTAAAGGGCTGAAATTTTGCATGGCGATTCTTCTAATAGTGTAGGGGTGCACTAAGAAAGGTTTTTTAAAAATTCTTCTTAGATTTTTTAAAATTAAATTTTTAAGCTTTTTTTTAAACTTTTTTTACGTTTGCATTTAAAATAATACATTGAGGGTTATAAAATTTATATCACGAGAAAGATCATAAAAATGCCTTCAAAATGAAATTTTTTTCGAATTTTTACCTCCATTTCCTGTTTTTTGGTGAATTTTTAAAGATTAATTTTTAGAATTTTATTTATTAAATGCCGATCACGTGATTTCTTTTTCTGGTACTTTAAATAAATTTATCGTCACGTGCAAAAACAATAGACAAAAAAATAGTTTTTTCTTGCTAATGCGGCAGACGATTGGACTTTATTTTGTCTATAAAAATATCCCTTACGATTTTTTTATAAATATGTTTTTTTTACATCAATTGTATACATTGATCGTCGTATTTATTATAAATATATATATATATATATATATTTATTTTTTTAAAATTAATTGCATACATTGACCGTTGTATTTAATTTCAATGTACTCCGTAGCGAAGCGCGGGTTTTCAGCTAGTTAACCATAAAACCTAAGTTTGTACTTTTGTTTTATTTATTATATTATTTTTTAAATCTTCACTACTCAGATAAAAAAAAAATGTGCTAATTGTGTAAAAATCCCATATTCAGCCTATATATAACATTTTTTCACCTTTTTAAATTTTTTGTATTTTGGAAAATTTGGAAGTGGCAAGCATAATATTTTTTCAGATAGTGACACTCTTCCCAAAAAGGTTGGCCACCCCTGCACTAAACCCTTTACCTCTAGCGTCTGTTTCGTCCAACTGATCGAGATGAGATTTCACATATAGTTATTCAGAGGTATGAGCTCGGGATTTTGTGAACGGTAACAAAGTGGCGCTCACGGTTCCGGTTATAGGTATAGAAACGCGAAATTTTCGAATGGCAACGCCCTTTTTTATCGTCGCGAAATGTTCAGCTCCTTCGAAAAAACCCAAAAAGCGTTTGAGCGGCACGTTTATCACAAAAAACGGACACATTATGCACGCACGAAAACCAGCTCTGTGAACGGCCTACAAAATTACAATCGGGGGCGCACGGAGGAAATTTGCATATGAAAGAGGCCAGACACCAATCACTGATGACAACACAGATCGGAGAAATTTTTTTTTTATCTGGATTACACATTTTCCACTTGGGTGCCATCTTCGTGTTTTTGTTGGCCGTTCGCAGAGCTGTTTTTTGTGGGTGCATAACGCGTCCGTTTTTTGTGATACACGTACCGTTCCAACGCTCTTTTAGGGTTTTCGCATGCGCTGAGCATTTTGCGACGGGAATAAAAGGCGCTTCCATTCGAAAATTTCGAGTTTCTATACCTATAACCGTAACCCGAATCCCGAGCTCATACCTTTGAATAACTATATCTGAAATCTCATCTCGATCGGTTGAACGGAACGGCCGCTAGAGGTCCTTATATCGGCAAATTTTTTTTATGACTACCCTGTATATTTTTTTAATGAAGTAAATCCTGTTCATTCACGTTTAAAATAAATTGTTTAATCAAAATTCTATCATCTACTGCATATGTATGGAGATTTCAAATAGACAATATCAGAAAATATCATTTTAGTAAATCGCAAAATAAAATTTCTTCAAAATAAAACTTTAAATTTCCAAAATTTGGAATTAGAAAATATTTTACTTAAATATCTAGACCAGGAGTGTCCAATCCGCGGACCGCAGGCCGCATGCAACCCAAAGCAAGTATTAGTGCAGCCCAGAGAGAGAGAGAGAGCTCAAAGTGAAAAAAAAAGTATTAATAGCCTGCCTTGATTTTAAAAGTAAAGCTTGAAGTTTTAAGCTTTATTCTTTGTCGATAGATGAAACCACTGACACTACTGATATGGCTCAATTTTCCTTTTTATTAGACGTATACATGACGAGTTTATTGTAGCTGGAGAAATGACTTCTTTAGTATCGTTAAAAGACACGACAGCCAAGAGAGTTTATATTGAAGAGATATGAAGAGAAATATGTCAAGAGACGTCGCGGCAAGCCCATCGTTGATTTTATTCTCAAATGTTTACAATTTAGAATTTCGCTTTCTTCTTTGTTGTTGCTAGAGTGATGAATCAGTTTTAGAATGTAGCTTGCTTTGAAGGGGATTAAGATCCCATAATATGTCTATTCTGTTGAATTTAGTTAATTTTGAGGCTTTCCAGCCTATTATCATCTTCTTGTAAATATGTTAAATTCATTAAAAAACATGCAAAAATGATTTAAACTTTGCACCACTTTCGTTTTGAAGTTTCTCACTCTTTAGTTTTGTTTCTAGTAGAACATAGTAGCCATATTTCTTCAATATGAAGCAGTGAAGAAAACATTGGCTCAAATTTCATTGCTGTTGTTCCTAATGCCTCCTAGCCGGTAGTCCCAGACCAGGTCCATATAGGATTCGGGATGAGTAGTGTGGCTCCGGTTTATAATAGAACCAAAAGGGTCGGAGTCCGACTTTCTAGGTGCCACCACAATTTTGACCAAGCACCCTCAGGGGCGACATCTGGGGAGATCGCACCTTCTCTACCTACTAACCTCATAGAAGGGTTTTCTGGTCTACGGATTTAACGTGCCCATATCCGGCCTAGACACGAAACGCGATTCTCATTAACTGTTGCCAACATATCTGGTATAATTGCAGATGGTGCCCCAGCAATGATAGGCAAAAAAGAGGGACTTGTAAGTTTAATACGATGCCATTAGACGTATAAATGACGAGTACGATGCTATTGCTATTGAAAACTTTCGTATGATGCCACTGCTATTGAAAAGACGATGCCATTGCTATTGAAATCAATGCAGCAATGCCATTGACGATGCCATTGCTATTGAAAACTTTCGTTTGATGAAGTACCATTGCATAATACACAAGGGAAATTTATGAGGAAAAGGCATTAAAAATGGACCATGTCATGCAAATCGTCGTCAAAACGGTGACTTTTATGAAGGATCGGAGATTGAATCATCGCCAGTTTCAGGAACTTCTTACTAGCTTGGATGCTGAATATGACGATATCGTATACTTTAAAGAAATAAGGTGGCTCACTGGAGAAAATATTAAAAAGTCTTAAAGGGATTTTATAGCCTACTTGACGAAAACAAATTGTCTATCACATTGAAAAATAACCTGTGCCAGAACTTGATGATAACTGGCTAGCAGATTTAGCAGTTTTTCTAGATTTGAATGCCCGTTTAAATGAGTCAAACACCCGTCATCAGTGTAAAAACAAACTTATCTGTCCAATGTTTCAAACCATAAACGCGTTCCATATGAAATTGAAATTATTGCAAGCCCAATTAAATGTTAAAATTTTTTTTGCATTTCAAGACGCTGACCAAGCCTAATTCTAAAAAAGTTATAAAATACGCAGCCTTACCTTCCGAATTTAAAAACTGATTTCAAGACTTTTGGAAAAATAAACAATTGTTTTGAATCTTTACTACTCTAATTTACAGTCAATATAGATATAATGCTGGAAAATTTTCAAATGGAATGCACAGAGTTGCAGTTGACACCCAACTTAAAGAGAAATTCAATCGAGTCTCTTTGTTGTACTCATAAATCATACCTGCTCAGAGATAAATACCCTCACTGCATAATCATGCGTTATTCTGGTCATCAATGTTTGGAAGCACGTACATGTGTGAACAACTATTTTCAAGCGTAAAGCACACTAAGAGTGAAATTAGAGCCAAAATATCGGATAAACCTCTTCAGAACTCCCTGAGAATTACAACCACTTCAATTGACCCAGATAGTGAAGCTTTCGTTTCTCAAATTCAATTCCAAATATTAATTTTATGACTCCTATAGTTATCATTTTAATGATGAATAAAATATATAATGAAATAAATACGTATGTTATACATTATACTGTTTTTACTCATCAACTATTGTTAATGTTAGGCATATTTTTGTGTGGCCCAAGACAATTCGTATTCTTTCAATGTGACCCAATGAAGCTATAAGGTTGGACACCCCTGATCTAGACCTTAAAAATTGAACAATTTATTTGTCAGACAGAAAAGATGAAACATCTGTTGAAATTGTACGTAACTGCTAAAATAATATATGTTGTTTATTTCTGATATGGTAATTTGTCTACTTTTCAGAGTGGAAATATTTGCATTCTTTGTTCGATAAAATTTTTATTTGCTTAAATATTGTACCATGTTTACTTTAACTAAGTTTTAATTGTCTATATTGAATAAACGCTTCGGAACTCAATATTTACGTAACGAAACTTGAAAATCTAAAACTATTGTTCTACACTATCTAAACGTCAGATAATTTGTGTAAATCTCGACTGCCTTAAGTTTTAAGTATTAAGAAATTAATAGCACCACTAAACTAACTATATTTTGTTTAATGTTCACAACCATTGTTTACTGTTAATTATTAATATAATTAGCGATTTAATTTATGCTATTTTTCATTACAATCTTAAATGTGTTTGGCTTAATATTCTAGAATTACTTGATAGTAGTTTGTCATACATTGTTTGTGCTCTAACCGGTTCAGGGTTAACACGAATGGGTAATATTTGGGATACATTCAAAATTCGATAGGAGAAACTTTAATTTATTTTGTGCATCGAACTTCATGTATTGGCGATTCTATGAGGAGACAGTTCGAATTATGAAGATGTTGATATTATGAAGGCAGTATTGTAACTTATATAACGTACTTAAAAAAAAAGGCATTGTAGATACGTTATAACAAACACATTAATCGACAGATATCTAATCATGAGAAAAATATTTCTTTTTCTACAAGGTAAAATAAAGTTAAGTGCTTTCGCATGTGTATAAAATAATCATAGTTAGGGAATTCAATTGCATAGGATGGAACGTTGACAGTTGGCAACTAGATATGTACAAAGTATACAGAAGAGATACGGGGCTGAAAATTTTATAGCCCTTCCAAGTAGTAACCAGTATTGTTCAGCAACCGTTGCTAATGTCCTGGAAGCTACAGAATGCAGCTGGTAGCATCTCATCTGTTGACCCTTGAAATGGAGCGGTCTACTGCCTGCAGAATCTCTGGTGGAATCCACGGAGCGGTTCCCTCATCTTGGGAATGAGATCTAAGTCACAGGGACTTGGATCTCATCCAAGAGTCCGGAGAATATGGATGAGTCATTAAAGAAGCCTGCTATGATGCGCACTGGACCTGCGTAAGTCAGGAGATTTAGTCTTGTCCTAGGATTCTTACCTATCGACTGCAGCCTTGTTAGGTAAGCTGGGCCTTCCTTGAGTTGGTCCAACCCTAGAGGTCACGGTCCTCGTCATTGGGGTGTTGCCATTAGGCAAATACAGGACACGCCGGCTCACGAAGGTACCGCAGGGTGGGTTGCACAGCAACGATGAGGTTTTTACCATGTTGCTGGTTTTGCGCCCAGGGTTGCGACAGTGTAAGGTATACATAAGATTCGATTCACAAGAATCGAACTTTTGAGTGAATGAATTAAAGAAGCTGCTTAAGATATGCTAATTTCGGCATACGCGCTTGGTATAAATACCATGCAGCTTGATTAAGAGAGGAAGGTTTTGTTAAGGTTGATAGATAAGCGAGTTAAGGGAGCTACGAGGTGTTAGCCGGCGCTAGTGCTTAGTGGGCCCAAAGTTTACGTGGAAGTACTGCTGGTTTGACTCTCTGCTGGTTTGTGAGTATTTGCAAAGTGTATTTCTATTGAATGTTAATATATATTCCGTACAAGTAGTACGTATGCTTATTGCTGTAAAAGCAAATTCTATATGTGCAACGAATTCAATAAACATTGTTTCATGTATAAACTGTGTTTGTATGAAATTCATTTAGAGTGCCACTTCAAATTATATACACCCAAGTCTGGGTAGAAGTGAGCTATTCTCTACAACTGTTCTCTCTCAAAATCGACCATTCCCAATTTAGGCCAAGTAGTCTCCTATCTGGGATTTGTAATGATGCCGTCTTCTTTTTCTAAATCTTTTTGGAGTCAATGCCAGTAATTTTGACTCTTTTCTTGGTTCCTTAAGTTTTTCGCGTCCTCACTCGCAGCCATTAATTATGGGCGGTCGTTCCGTTTGGGCTTTTCATTTTGCCTCATTCTTTTCCTAGACTTGTCTTCTTGAAGGTTGGCCTGCGCGGGTGTCCTCCGGCAGAGCTATTTCTCGTCTTCTAAAGTATGTTATTTTCTTTGGCACATCCGTCTGTTCTGCTTGGAGCCCGTCTGTGTCTCTGGTTCTGTGGGGTGTGTCCTGTGGGTGGCGGTTGCGGGGTTCTTGTCTGGGTGGTGCACGGGGTGGTTGCCTGCTGCGGGTCTGTCCGCACCGTCGGGGTTATCATAGTTGGGCTTCGGCCAGGTCGGGCCCGATGCGTGCTTTTGGGAGTCATTAAAGAAGAAAAAAGGCAGAATTAAGGAGGTGTTCTTGGTTGAATCCGAGAATGTGGCTTAAATGTTAGGTAGATAGCATTGGTCTTGCCAATGCTATATAATAATTGGCATATATATGTATGTTTATGTATGGCATACATATCTATGCACAATACATACATATCTTGAAGATATGTATGTATCTTTATACATACATATCTTCAAGATATGTATGCATATATTATGGCATACGTATCTTGAAGCAATTGATTTTGCTTGATTCGTACAAGCAAAATCAACGTACTTTTTCATTCTTTAAGTTATTAAAGTCCGGAGAATATGGGGAATGGTAGAGCACTTCCTTGCTCCAGCGAGCAAACACATCAGCCACAGTGTGCGCACCAGCATTTTCCTTCCATCAGTACGATGCAAAACACTACTTCATACGATAGACCGGTAACTGACACATCGCTGTGTTCATCCTGTCACTGTGCAGGCGTGTCACGTTTGAGGGGGGAGCAGATTCGCTCTGAGGTAAGGCAGGTATGTGACGTACGTGTGGTGTAAGCTTCTTTCCTGGGTTCAGCTGGCTCTACAAAAGTGTTGCCACTACTAAAGTTCCATCCCTCGTAGATGAAAGAATAACCAAATGTTGATTATGAAATCTCACTAATGTCAGTAATGTACGGGGTTATTCAAAAAGAATGAACCGATATAATGACGCAATACTTTATCAAGGAAAATAAAATTAATACAAAACTCCAGTGGAGTCACAAATATTCTACATATTAAGTTTTATTTCCTGTCTTACAAGTGTTCGATGTGGCCAGCAGGCTACTTCGAGGCGATAAGAGAATTCCTCACAAATGCGTATCAGAGTATCACGATCCACTGATAGTTTATAGCTGCTGTTATTTGATTTTAAAGTCATCGACGTTAGCGGGTATAGGGGAAACATAAACGCTATCTTTAACATATCCCCACAAGGAATAAAAAAAAATTGTGCGGTCGGGGGACCCCGTCAGGAACGAAGTTCCTTACGTTATTTTTTCAACTCTAAACGTGATTTAATATGTAGATTTCTATTGATTATATTAGTGTATTTTTGTCACACCAAAAAGCGCAGCCCTCTTTTATTCAACCAACTCTCTCTCTCTCTCTCTCTACGATTTGTATAATGTATTATATATGTATATATATATTATATATATAAATATACATATATATTGTATATATACATATATATATATATATATATATATATATATATATATATATATATAATATACAGTGGAATCTCGATCGATCGTTTTCGGATCCATCGTTTTTCCGTATGCGTCGTTCATTTTATCCAGTCCCAACGATCATATTCCTTTGTTATGTTTACGCATCTGTCGTTTTCCCGCATTTATCGTTAATTTCAAACGGTCCCTTGAAAAACGATCGATCGAGATTTCACTGTATATATATATTATATACTGCGCTATTCCCAGAATGAGGGGGGATAGAAACGGCCAGCGCTTGTGCGGGGACTGGAACCAGGGACCTCTCGCTCCGTAGTGCGATAGTCCGATACTCCGTAGTCCGATGCGATAACCATTCAGCCACAGAGTCCTTGAGAGAAAGCTCTTATGAAGGGGGCATAACGCTGTTTCGTTACGTGACGATTCCTGCCAGTTCACTCTACTGTAAGCCGCGTAAAAGAACTTGCGTTCCAAAAAATCGCACATGGTGAGGTCTGAGGGTCTTGCAGGCCAAGCGCAAAGAGCAAGGTCTAATGTGCCCTTTTAATCAATCCATCGCTGGGGCAACCTCAGGTGCCATTCGGTTGTTGCCTCATTCAGAACTTGCAGCACAGGAAATAAAACTGCATAGTGAATATGAGTAGAATATTTGTGAATTGGCTAGAGATTTCCATTAATTTTCCTTATTAAAATATTGAGTCGTGAAATCGGTTCATTCTCTTTGATAGCCCTGTATATGTTCGATACTTCTCAACATATAATCTAAAAGTGGCAATACCAATGCTAACTAACTAGCATTTAAGCCACATTCTCGGATGCAATCAAAAACACATCTTTAATTCTCTCTTTTTTTGCTTGCATGTCATATCAAATTTATTTATTTTTAATCTGAATACATATTTAACTATATTAAAAGAAATCCGTTTCTCAATGTGCAAGCGAAGAAGAATGTTAAATCCTTTCATAGACTCAAAAAAGGATTTTATTATATTCAAAATTTAGCGTTTATCTACAATATATATATATATATATATATATATATATATATATATATATATATATATAAAATGCTGGCCACCCAAATTGCAACATCAAGAAAGACAAGAGATATCACAACAAAATTTATTTTGTAGATAACATGTTGACCAAGTATCAAATGGTTAAATTTATAGACTTATGTGAAGTGTGGTTCTTGCCAAAATCGGTAGCCAGAGTAGCCGCCATTATTGGAGATCACCGCTGCCACACGCCTCGGCATTGATTCGAAGAGACTTTTGATGAGTTCTTGCTTTACAGCAGACCAAGCAGCTTCCACACGTTGCCAAAGTTGATCTGCTGTGGCAGCTGGGGATGGAATCTAGGTCAATCGTAGAGCAACCATGGACCACATGTTTTCTATAGGCGAAAGATACGGAGAGCGAGGCGGCCAGGTAAGCAATTCAATCTGGCGATTGACGAAGAACCGTTGGACAATGCGTGCCACGTGTGGTAGCGCATTATCCTGTTGAAATATGGCTGTGGGCAAGCCCTGAAGGTAAGGAAGGACAACTGGCTCCAACACCTTGGAGATGTAGCGCTGGCTGTTTAAAGTACCGGCAATGCGTACTAGAGGTGTGCGAGAGTGATATCCAATACCGCCCCATACCATAATACCCGGTGCAGGACCAGTGTGGCGGTGCATAACGCAGCTGTTCAGCATCCTCTCTTCCCGGTGTCTTCAGACTCGAATGCGACCATCGTGGTGTTGCAGACAGAAGCGTGACTCGTCAGTAAAGAAAATTTCATTCCATTCTGCCGTCCACATCCTTCTGTCATCGCACCATTGGCGGCGGAGACGTCTGTGGTTCTGCGTCAAGGGTAGACAAAGCAATGGACGTCTTGCGGACAGACCACTCTGCTCTAAACGGCGTCGAATGGTACGCGCAGACACTGGATGATGCGTTACTGACTGCATGTGCTGTGCTATGGTTCGTGATGTGACTGAGCGATCCGTCACTGCCATGCGCACAATTTGCCTGTCATCACGTGAAGTGGTGCGCTGAGGTGGATGCGATCGAACACGCCGGTCCGTCGTACCCTCCTGCATCCAACGATCACATATCCGCATTACAGTTGTTTGGTTTCGTCCAACAGGACTACAGATTTCCCTGAAAGATAATCCACAATCTCGGTAGGCCACTGTCTTTCCTCTGTCGAACTCGGATACTTGATCAAAAGATGATCGCTGTTTTCGATGAGGCATAATTGATCGTTTTTTTGAAAAAACCACAAGAAAAACACAATTGCCGAACTTGAAATCGTCGAAACTCCAAGCCTTAAATAGCGTTTTGAAGAGGCGCCACAGGCGCGCGTGATGTGCGTCTGCGCTGAAATTCTAATCATTTGCATATCTCACCTCCGCTAATGCATGTTGTAAATTTCATGTTATTTGCATGTTTCCTTCAGGGTGTTGCATTTACAGTGGCCAGCAGTATATATATATATATATATATATATATATATATATATATATATATATATATATATATATATATATATATATATACATAAATAAACACAAAACGTAGAAAATCTGATTACGCATATTATGACAATTTATACTTGTTTACTTCGAATTAAAAGCATTTATTATCATTAGAATGAATCTAATTATGCGTGGTTCATTGGTGAAAGTACACGTCATAATAGTTAAAGAAGTTTTGATTATGTATAATAATATATAACAAGGGAATAATATATAAAAGAGATCTTAAAAGAGGGAAAATTTAAGCTGCAAAGCAAATAAACAGCCTATGTAGCACAATAATAATATAATAGATAATAAAAAGAAAGATATAAATTAACAACTAGATAAGAACCATAAATAAATTACATTTCTTATATATAAATTCTATTTCTTAGAACTATAAATAAATTATGGACCCGTGGTAGACTAGTGGTAGTGCTACGGCTTTCGGTGTTGAAGTTTCTCGGATCGAATCCCGATAGTTAAAGAGAATGCTTAGGAATTGAATAACTCCAGAATGTTTATGAAATATTGTGGGAAAGGGCATACACTACATCCAAGAAAATGTTTTGAAAGGCAGGGGGGAAATGATAGATTATCCATTCATAATACCTGCTCTACATTTCAAGAGCAAAAATAAATCTTCCACTAACTGTCGAGGTGATAGAATCTCTTTTATAGTCGAATTCTTAAATATCTACATACACGTCTATTGCAGAAAATTATTAATATTCATTTGATGTATTCTTTGAATATTATATCCATCATTTTGTATGGTAGAAAAATGTATTATACATATTCATATTCCGACATCGAAAAAAGGCCCACAACCCTAGATCTGTGATATATTTTTCTTATTCTCTGGAAAAACGAAATTTAATCCTTTATATAGACCTGTTCCCAAATTCAATCCACTCGTCTATATTTGAACTAGAAGGATTATATTATCACATTTTTCACACTTTTCTTCTTTTCTGTGTCGGTAAATTGTAATGTATAGAAAAAGGTTCAAGTTTCACACCAAATATTCTTTTTTCTTCCTCGAGTATGATTATTTGGGATTATTTTACTTCGATAGAATTAGATTTTCTTTTAGATTTCTTATGACCAATCATTCGTGCGATAAAACTATAATATTAAAAGATATGAAAGTAGATATTATGTACAGAGTTAATACGTGACTCTTCGAAATAGAATGCTATATTTATTTATGACCATAGGCGTAGCGTTGGGGACACGGGGTGGACGGGCTTCCCCCCCCCCTCAACTTAACTTGAAATAAATTAAAAAGTTAATAGAAGTTCAGTTATAAAATCGAAAAATTTGTAAGGTATACATAAGATTCGATTCACAAGAATCGAACTTTTAAGTGAATAAATTAAAGAAGCTGCTTGAGATATGCTAATTTCGGCATACGCGCTTGGTATAAATACCAAGCAGCTTGATTAAAGAAGTTGATAGATAAGCGAGTTAAGAGTTGTTACGCAAGCGAGAGGGAACAACGAGGTAAGCAGCTCCAAGTGCTAACATGCGCTAGTGCTTAGGGGGCCCAAAGTTTTACGTGGCAGAACTGCTGGTTGACTTACTGTTCGTGAGTATTGAAAAATATATTGTTCTTGAAAGCTGTATTTATATATCCGTACAAGTAGTACGTATGCTTATTGTTGAAAAGCAAAACCTACATGTGCAAAGATATTAATAAACATTGTTTCATGTCTAAACTGTGTTTGTATCCAATTCATTTAGAGTGCCCCTAAGAAATCTCTATAAATTGTAGAAATCTTTTAAGAAAGTTGGGTTTTTCCTTCTTTTTGAAAGTGTGAAACTAAAGATTCCGATTATGTCTTTAGCCTGAACATAATTTTTAACAATCATATGATCCATAACAAAAATTCGATGCTATACTTTTTTCTCATTTTATTTATATTATATTTATTTTTCTCATTCTATAACTTTGAATACTACTCAGACATCAATTCTATTCGTCATTAATTTTAAAAAAAATCATAATATTTCGTATTTTTTGGGCCGTCCGGCAGTCAATGCGCTGAGGAGAGCTCTAACAGATTTCAATTTGTGACACCCCCCCCCCCGAAAAAAAAGTTAGAAGCACTACGCCTATGTTTAGAACTGCACATATTAATTTATACTAATACACCTCCGTACAATTGTTGCTTTAAGGTGTGTATATGTATGCGACTGATTTATTGCGGTGTGAAAAATTTCGGTAACTTTTTCCAAAATTTTGCATGTATGTTCAGATGACATGTCATATACTTTTACTAGCTGAAAACCCGCACTTTGCTACGGTGTACATTTGAATTAAATACAACGGTCAATATATGCAATTAATGCCAATATATATATATATATATATATATATATATATATATATATATAATAAATACGACGATCAATGTATACAATTGGTGTAAAAAAATATATATATATTTATAAAAAAATATTAAGGGTTATTTTTATAGACAAAATAATGTAAACGGAAAAATTCAAATTAAATATAATAGGACATACTAAAGAATATAGTACAGTTAATATAGTAAAGTTTGAGGAACATAATATCTTTTATTGTATTTTAATATTTTATGGGATAATGTCCAATCGTCTGCCGCATTTTCAAGAAAAAAATATATTTTTTGTCTATTTAGTTATTATGCACGTGACGAAAAATTTGTTTAAAGTACCAGAAAAGGAAATCACATGATCAGCATTTAATAAATTAAATTCTAAAGATGATTTTTTAAAAATTCACCAAAAACTAGAAAATGCAGGTAAAGATTAAAAAAAGATCTGATTTTAAAGGAATTTTTAAGATCTTTCTCGAGATATAAATTTTATAACCCTCAATATATTATTTTAAATGCAAACTTAAAAAAAGTCACTAAAACAGCTTAAAAGTTTAATTTAAAAAAATCTAAGAAGATTTTTTCAAAAATCTTTCTTTGTGCACCCCTACACTATAAGAAGAATCGCCATGCAAAATTTCAGCCCTTTAGGTCCAGCGGTTTGGTCTGTGCGTTGTGTGTCAGTGAGTCAGTCCGTTACGGAACTGTTTTATACATATATATAGATAGGAAAGAAATTGAATAGAATAGTTGTCGCATTTATTCATATTTCTTTTGGCACAATTGTTTTATATATAAAATAACTATCTTTATCACTAATTTAAAAATCGAAAAATGCTATAAAATATTAAATGATTAATCACAAATATTTTAAACTAGGTAGCCCGTGCGACCATTTCGCATGCGATTAAAATACGATAAATTTTATAGAGACGTTGGTGGTTTGCAGTGGGATGAGAGAAGAACCGGTTCATTTGTAGCAATTGTTTATTTGTCAAATAACAATGGTGCGGAAGGATAATACAAAACCGATTACAAAACACCTTTGGCCACAATATTGGAGGTGAAGCATAAGACAAAACAGGGAAACATGGGATATGTACACGTCAAAACACATTTTTAGACATTATTAAAAGTTAAATATGACACAAACTCGTGGAAAATGTGATGTTTACATTATAAACCTCTTTGTGCACACTATTTGACCGCGCCGTTTCGATGCATCCAGGGAAAGAACTTTAGGGTCAAAGGTCAATTTGTCGCTTCGATTTTTAAACAAACAATACAATGTTTCATTCTGAATCAACAATTCGTCAGAAGCGGAGAACTTAATCTTACTTAAAATAGTACCCCGCTTATCCATTTTGGTTAAGAATGAAGGGAGAGAAAGGGATCGTCACAAAAAATCACCTTCTAGAAATAATATATATGGTTTTCCCGTGCAAAAAGAATAATGTACACCTACATGGGGAGCGCGGTAGCCCGGTTGGCAAGTAGCAGCGGGCCAGTGATCTGAACGTCCCTGGTTCGATGCTCGTCGCTGCAAATCTACCGTCGTGTTCACTAATGGTGGCCGGGGCACGTAAAATAAGGCGTGGCTACAATGTCCTCCAAGTTCTCAAATTTAGCTCTGGAGGTGCGGGGTCAAGTGTTCCGGTCTCGTCATTTGACTCGGTTCAAAATTACGGGTCCGGTCATTTAGCCAAGTCGGACTCCGACCCTTGCGGTGCTATTAGAAACCGGAGCCGTACCTTCATCGCCCATAGCCTTCGGGACTTGACCTGATGTTACATGTCGGTCAAGGGGCATAAGAAGCAACAACAACATCAACAACACCTACACGGAAGTTGCCAATAAAGAAACTCATTAATGAAATCACAGAATAATAATAAAAGAAAACGATTTTTAAATTTAAAAAATCAGTGCGATTGAAAACGGTAAAATTAAAAAAAAACTAGCGCGCGCCATCTAGTGGAAGAAAAATTGTTTATAATGTTTAAACTTCGATTTTTAAACAAACAATAAGATGTGTAAGTCTAAATTAACAATTCGCATTATCTTCACAATGGCACGTCATTTATCGATTTTCGTTAAGTATGAAGGGAGAAAAGAGATAAAACAAGAAGAAAAGTACTTTTAGAAATAATATATATATAGATAATTATTTTCGTCCAATATTTAAAAAAATAAATATCTATGTCTGTTTTTATATTTTATATAATCCTTTAGAAATAGATTATAATGAAACAATACGAGTATTTTTTTTTACACAAAACTCTAGCGAAATTTAAAAAAAACAGGATTAATGGATTATTTTGCAGGATTGGAAAGTAATTTATAGAAACAATTACCAACCCTGGTCATGTGAGAATTCAATGGGAAAATATTTCTATTTCTGATCTTGAGACTAAAAATAAATTTTTTTAAACATCATTTTGTCAAATAAATGACACTATAATGCACTTAATAGGAAGTGGAACGTTTATTTGATTGAGGAAACATCGCGCATATTCGCATACGCAGGCGGAAGACGAAAGAAAAAATTAGAGGAAGAAAAATTGTTAAACGAGATGAGATCATCTATTAAAATTGTTAACTAGTGTCAGTTTTATTTTTGAAAGACATACATTTTCTTCAACGTATTTAGCAAAAATTAAAGCTTTTAATCTCCTTAAATTTTCCAAAACTATAAAAATTTTAGGCATATTTTTAAAGATATCATTCTGTTAACATATTTTCCCAATCGCTATGTCCTACAAATATATTTACCGCCCTAAAAATATCGGTTTACTACTTTTATTTGAAGCAACTTATCTCTTACTACACACATCATTCAAATTCTTTGCCGCTGTGCAGAATCTTTTTTTTTTCCTTCGGTGGTGTACAATCATTAGCTTTGCTTCTATAATTTCGCAAGTCACGTGCTTTATCTTCTACGAAGTAATTCAGCGTTGAAAAGTCAACAAGCTGGTCATGAATTTTTATTCCTAAATGCAAAATAAGTCTTCCGTGTTCTTTAATCTCTTTCGATAAAGGCACGGCGTAGTTAAAAATGTGATACATTCTAATAAATATTTTGTATCACATTACGGTTCAGTGCGTCGCGCGTATGATACTTAAATATTTGCAAATTCATTGCATGAAGAAGAAAAATTAATTGAATTTGCAAAAGAGAGCATCATAGCACGTTATTCCGCAAAGAAAATGAATATTTATTTAGTTATACGTTTAATATTTTAAGCTCCACCGTTGTTTTCACATCCAAATATATTAATTGAGGCTATATCAAGCAGAAAAATGGAGCTAACGATGGAAAATAATGTTGATTAAATATTCCATGCAGAATGCACTCTCTGGTGTTATCTTTGTACTTTACTTTTTATCCTAGAAATATCCCAGTTCTGTAAAAATAAATGCAACACGTACAAAGTAATATTTTTTTATGACAGTCTAATAATTTAGTAAACAATCTAATAATAGAGTTTTAACAGTTTATGTTGGCGTATACATGGCTAATTGTAATCAAATCTGAAATTATAATTTTTTTCCTTCGATTCTAAGTAGGATTGGGAAAGATTAAAATGTTTTTGTTACTGATTATTTTTGGGGATTTTTTGTAACAACTGATTGGAAAGACGGAAATTCAAAATTGGGTCATTAAACCCTGTAAGTTTGTGTTCCACCAACTAAAATTATAGGGTTTTTTCATAATTTTTCATTTTAAAATTTCATTTATCTTATGATTTCTTCTGTTTTATGTAAGAATATGTTGCGATCTACTCATGTTTATTTTATTTTCAAAAATTATATACTTCTTATTTACCCTCCAATAATATTGAGTTTTTTCTATACTTTCATTTTCATAAACAAATGCACATATCTGTAATATTACTATGTAGTGCAATTACTTTTCAGATTCGAATGAAATAATTAAGGCTGCTATGTACTAACAAAAAAATCGTATTTCCCTTTTCCTCTTCTTGCAGACTCTTCTAGTGAGAGGAGTCCAGTTGACCGTTCTAGAATTCCACCCCCCTTAAGATTTACATTTTGAGGGATTGTAATGGCTCGCTCTATATAGGGGGGTTAAGCGCTGCCCCAAATTTTTTATTTAAAATATAATTTTGTAAACTATTCAGAGGTGCATAAATGCCGATAATCCAATAAAATTGGTATTGTCGGATAGCCTGAACTTTTCTACAAAGCGCTACAGGATTCATTTTACAAATTTCGTTCACCGAAGGAATTTATGAGCGTTTAAAACACACTATACCAGATTTTTCCCCGAATAATTTAAATTTTAAAATATTAATTGCATTTAAAAAAACGACAAACGTACACAAATGTAAAATTTCATTCTCTATGTTGGAAAACAATTTCTTAAAAATATCTTTGAATCCAAGTCGGCATTCCGTGGACAAATTTTCTCCATAGGTTAACATTGAGGTGAGCGAATCCAATAGGGTTAGTAGATAGCAGCCTTAAGCCACCAACGAAAAAAGTGTTGTACTTGCTATTTTCTTTTCACAAAGAATTTTTCAAATGTTTTTAATGGTTCATTACCACTGTGTTCAACGTCAATGTAACGTAGTTATTACTAAATCGTTGATTCAATCCGAGGCTCATCCCATCTTACAAAATGTTAAAGTTTTTCAATGTAAGAAACTCTTTTTCTGACATTCTGTAAAATAAAATATCACCATCACGGAGAGAAATCTAACAATATATTGAGTACATATCTAGTTGATAAATATACAATACCTATATATTCATTTCTTTTTTTGCTGGGGAGATTTCAAAGCAGTTCATAAAAGACATATTTTCCGATTCTAATTTGTGAGATGAATTCTCAGTTCTCATAACTTGCAGTAGTAAAGGAATAGACTTGTTTAATTCTAAAGGAAATTATTATGGAACCAAACTGAAGGTAATATGGAATTCCAGGAGCGTAAGGTGACTTAAGGCATATTTCATGTTCAGAATCATAAGGGTATTCACAATTTCACAACAGTAAAATAGAAACAAAACCAAATCAAAAGAAAGAAAAGTGTTGAAGGTGCAATTTAATATCTTGGAACCGTGCTATATGCGTAAAAGGAAGAATTTGACTATCGTATAACAACAAGAAAAATTTAAAGAATTCCATATATTGTACAGTACAATATACATGCTTTTAAATGTGATGGGAGGTCGACTTCCTTTATTAACGAGGTAAATTCTTAGATATGAAGCAATGAGAACTTCTCCCTCCATAGGAATCCATACACTATACCTCACAGTAGTATAATCGAAAAATAAAACTCAACACTTAAATGCATCCAAACTTTTATTTTAAAAATGAGTGTAATTCTTTTTTATGTTGAGACAAACATTTGACTATTGTAGATTAATCAGGTTTATGCTTGCTACAGGCTATTCTCAATACGTAACCAACGTAAGAATCATTAAACCGATTGCTATATCGTCACCTGATTGCAAGAACTAGGTAACTCGATTCTCCAAGTTCTTGAAGATCTCAAATGTCATCTTCTTAAAGTGAAAAAATACTCGTCGTTCTGTTTGTTTAATTATTACATTAGTCAGCAGATGACATTAGGTTAGCAGCAAAGTGAGTTGTTTATTGCATTCAATTCGTATGTAATCTTTATATATAAAACAGTTCCGTAACTGACTCACTGACATACAACGCACAGACTAAACCGCTGGACCTAAAGGGCTGAAATTTTGCATGGCGATTCTTCATATGGTGTAGGGGTGCACTAAGAAAGATTTTTGAAAAATTCTTCTTAGATTTTTTTAAATTAAATTTTTAAGCTGTTTTTGTAACTTTTTTTAAGTTTGCCTTTAAAATAATAATTTGCGGGTTATAAAATTTATATCACGAGAAAGATCATAAAAATCCCTTTAAAATAAAATCTTTTTCGAACCTTTACCTCGACATTTTGATTTTTGGTGCATTTTTAAAGATTTATTTTTAGAATTCAATTTATTAAATGCCGATCACGTGATTTCTTTTTCTGGTACTTTAAATAAGTTTATCGTCACGTGCATAATAACTAACTAGACAAAATAAATATTTTTTTTCTTTCTAATGCAGCAGACGATTGGATATTATCCAAAAAAAAAATAAATATCCCTTACGATTTTTGTTTTATAAATAAATAAATAAATTAATATCTATATATCTATATATATATCTATATATATATATATATATATATCTATATATATATCTATATCTATATATATATATATATATATATATATATATATATATATATATATATATATATATATATATATATATATATATATATTACATCAATTGTACACATTGATCGTCGCATTTATTGTAAATATATATATTTATTTTTTTTGGCATTAATTGCATACATTGACTGTTGTATTTAATTTGAATGTACTCCGTAGCGAAGAGCGGGTTTTCAGCTAGTTTAGCTATATATAGCCAGATATCTAAAAAATAATTTTTTGGGAGTTACCTAGTTCTTGCATTCTGATGAACTATATACGTTCTTCGTATACTTCATTTTGAAATTGTATGATTCACAGAGATACGTCCCAGACATACGGTGAGCAGGAGGTGACTAATTTTTGCAGTTTTTTTTACAGGCACTCATTCCCAAAATTATTTTTACAAAATTATCTGCATGGTAATGAGAGTGAATGTCTTGGATCGTACATAATAGCTTGGTGGACCGCAGTTTGAGTATCCTCGCTGTAGAAAGCGATATCAAAATTTTTTATCTTCCATAGATTACGACCATAGGCGTAGAGTACTTTCAATTTTTTTTTTTGGGGGGGGGGGCATGAATCGAATTCAGTTAGGACCCTCCTCACCGTATTGAGTACCGGATGGCCCTTAAAATATAAACTATTATGATTTTTTTAAAATTGAATAACAATAGAATTGATGTTTGAGTAGTATTCAAAAGTTATACAATAAGAAAAATAAACATAATAAAAATAAAATGAGAAAAAAATACAGCATCGAATTTTTGTTATGGATCATATGATTGTTAAAAACTATGTTAAGGCTAAAGACATAATCGGAATCTGCAATTTCACAGTTTGAAAAGGCAGAAAAAACCCACTTTCTTAAAAGTTTTCTGCAATTTTATGATTTTAACTTAACTCCTATTAAAATTTTAATTTAGCTCAAATTAAGTTGGGGGGGGGGGTTGTACGTTCCCCCCGTGACCCCCCCCCCACCCTACGCCTATGATCTCGACTAAAAGTCTTATTTACCTTATTTATACAACAGATATTTTTGAAATCACAGATTTTTTTAGGCAATTTTTGACAACCAGACAAAGTAGAAAGATAATTTTTATCTTACTGCAGAGAATATCTGATAAAAAATATTATAGATGATTACGAAAAGTAAATTATTTAAGAATTCTTTAATCACCCCAAATTCAGAAAGCGTTTACCTCAAAAAAAGATTAAGAACTAAATCTCATTAAATAAAGCTTCGAGAAAAAAAAAATGATATTTTTTGGGGAATACGTTTTGCGAAAAAAAAATTGTTCCGAACATGAATATATCTAATTAAAATTATCCACTCGAATTCTGATCTTAAAAATGTTTAATCTTCAAAGTTTTTTTTTCTCTTTGCCAGAATGATATCTGTTCCACGTTTCACCCTGATTGAGCACTTATGGAATTACCAAAAAGTTAAGCTCACTGCAAAACTAGAAATAATCAGTAAAGGCAATAATAAGAAAGAGAAAGGGAATTGTTAAAGTCAGCTTGTTTACTACAAAGAAACATGTATCACAGGGGTTTCCAACTGGCGGCCCTCGGGCTGCATGCGGCCCGCGGTGCCTTTTATTGCGTCCCGTGAAGACTTCTAGGAAAATAATTTGCAGCATCAATTTAGATATTCTTAGTTAACGGAAAATGTTTTTGTAAAGATCTATATTGTTTTCAAATGCTGTTCATTTACAAAAAAGATTGATTTTCCTCGAATTCCATGAAAAGTAGGGTGTCCACTCATGTTCTATTTCATACACCCCCTTATTATTTGACCCACTTCTTATTTGACTGTTTTGTGTGTGTCTGAGTAATTTAACGAAAGTTGACCAATTATAATCAAGGTCGTTGTTGGAGGTTCATACACGAATTTTTAAAAATTTCATTGTACATAATACACAAAAATCCTCCAAATCCCCCTCCCTCAAGAAAAAAAGTCCTGGGTATGGTCCTGATTAAATTGCGGCCCGCCACTAGACAGGTGCTTTCGATTGCGGACCTTGGACACTTGTAAGTTGGAAACCCCTGATGTATCAGCATAAACAAACGAAGGAGTTAACATTTAAAACCGAATGAGTACGATCGTCGTTTATCGAAGTAAGCACCGAAAGGTCATATATCAGTTTTCTAAGCTTTTTCGATCATTGAAGAGGAACTTTTTCAGTTAGGTTGTGTTCCCTTCTGATTTTGTTGATTATACCTTATTGAGATCTCCATTTGGTACACCTCAGGCTGTCGTACTCCAGTTAAAAAAAAGTTATGTTTGATTTACTTCCTTCAGTCCTTTTCCTACATCTTTTTATTACATAACCCTTGCTTACCTTCCCACTTGAATACCTCCAGTTCTCTTAAGTTTTAAATATCACTCTCCAGAAAGAAGACTTCACAAAAATATTCTCAAAATAAAAATTTACCAGAATTTCGCTTAAAATCATTTTCAGTTATAAATCTTTGTTAATTCTCTATGCTAAAAGTCCGCAGAAGTACGTAATGTTATCAAAATGTTTAATGTAATTACCTTGCTTACCAGCCATATGGTGTACCTATATTTGTATATCTGAACATAACCATCTCTCTCTCTCTCACTCTCTTTATATATATATATATATATATATATATATATATATATATATATATATATATATATATAGTGGACTCTCGATTGATCGTTTTCGGATCCATCATTTTTCCGTATGTGTCGTTCATTTTATCCAGTCCCAACGACCATATTGCTTTGTTATGTTTCCGAATCTGTCGTTATCCCACATTTATCGTTCATTTCAATCGTTCCCTTGAAAAACGATAGATCGAGATTCCACTAATATATATATATATATATATATATATATATATATATATATATATATATATATATATATACAGGGTATCCAGCGAAGAAGTCCCTGGTTTCAAAATTAAAAATTTCGAAAACAAAGAACTGTAGAAGAATGCAACAAACGGTATTTTTATCGTGAAAGCTGTAAGAATTTTAAACACCAGTTTTCGAAATAGTTACAAAAGCTGCTAGCAGATGGCGCTCTACAACTCGTATCAGCATGCATAAATAAACTCGTACTCTTTGCAAGCAGTCTGTGCAATCACTACATCACAATCTTTTCAAAATGTCCACCATTCGCTGTACGGAGGTGGCACAAACGAACAATAAAATTTGCCATCACACCCTGTAGTGTCTCAACAGAAATCGATTCGGCTGCCCAACAGATCGCCGACTGAAGCTCGTCCAGCGTGGTGGGATGCGTCCTGTAGACAGTATCTTTTAATGTGCTCCACAAAAAATAGTCACAAGGACTCAGGTCCGGCGAATTTGGAGACCAATCCATGCCTGCGCCATTAAATTGCAATAAATTTGGCTACCAGCGCCATCTGTTAGCATCTTTTGTAACTATTTCGAAAATTAGTATATAAAATTCTTACAGCTTTCTCGATAAATATACCGCTTGTTGCATTCTTCTACAGATCTTTGTTTTCGAGATTTTACATTTTGAAATCAGAGACTTCTTCACTGGACACCCTGTATATATATATATATATCGTGTACCAAGCCACAGATATACAGGGTGGTCATAAAAAAACTTTGCGGATATATGGACTACGATTATATGAACAAAAAATCGAAATTTTCGAATGGCAACGCCCCCTATTTCCCGACGAAAAATGCTCATCGTATGCGAAAACTCTAAAGAGCATTAGAATGGCACGTGTATCCCATAAAACGGACGCGTTATGCACGCACAAAAAACAATTCTGCGAACGGCCAACAAAAACACGATCGGGGCGCAGATAGGAAATTTGCATATGACAGAGGCAATACACTAACCACTGATGACAACACAGATCGAACAGAATAAAACTTTTATTTGTATTACATATTTTCCACATGTGCGTCATCACAGGCCGTTCGCACACCTGTTTTTTGTGAGTGCATAAAGCGTCCGTTTTTTGTGATACACGTAGCGCTCCAAAGCTCTTTAGAGTTTTTGCATGCGGTGAGCATTTTGCGACAGGAAAAAGGGGGCGTTCCTATTCGAAAATTACGAGTTTATGTACCTATAACCGTAACCGTGAGCGTCACTTGGTTGCTCTTCACAGAATCCCGAGCTCATAGCTCTGAATAACTATATCTGGAATCTCATCTCGATCGGTTGAACTGAATAGCCGCTAGAGGCCCACATATCGGCAAAGTTTTTTTATGACCACCCTGTATATATATATATATATATATATATATATATATATATATATATATATATATATATATATATATAATGCCGTTATTAATTTTTCCCAAAATGATAAAATTTTCTCTCTGCTGTATGTAGGGAATGATCGTGAAAATCCATTTTTGAACTCATTTGAACCGGCGTGTATAAAGAAACATGGTTCTGACTGGATGATGAGTTGAAATAACTACCGTCTGTCATCTTTTACTACACGAGAGCTTAACAAAATCTTTCTCTCAAGCACAATGTAGATTACTAGCCTCTTGCAACTATAAGAAATGACGAAGAAAGTAGGTCCTCAAAATTTATCTTTACCAGCATCTTCACGGATGTCGCGTATTTGCCAATTGGTAGGTTGAGAGAGCTTCGGTTATCTTTAGAACGAGACTCCCTATACAATCGCTAAAGTCCTCCATTGATCATAGTCGGGCTTCGCCCAGCTACCCTCAAGCCATCAAAGGAAGACGATGAATGAATCAATGAATGACTCAATCGTTGTTTACAACCCAAGGGCAGAATTTGCAGTTCTTCGCGTTTGAAGAACCGATAGAAAATTTGTGTTAAGTATCGTTCTTTAAAATTCAATTAAACATCGAAATTTTAAGATAGAGACTTGAAATGAGGTTTATATGAATGAAAAAGCTTTCATCTTCCAGATGATGTAAACATTTCCTTTGTAAGATAAAAACTCGAAGAGCATCGACCGTAGATCCTCAAAATGCTTAAATTTCTCGAAAAAGTGGGTTTAATATTTTGATGAAAATATTAGTCTGTTTTAAATTATTTTTAAACAAATGAGGTCTTGTTTGAAGGAGAAATTTCTGTAGTCTTAGACTGTAAAAAGATCAAAATCCTACGATCATTTCTTGCCGAGATATCGTAATCTGAAGTTAAAAAAACATAAAATATCCCACAAAACATAAAATAAAAAATTTTCTAGAATAAAATTTAAAATTCCGGCTTCGAGGTGCACTTTCCCATAGTCTGCACTACCCGTGAGCCAAATTTCATGGCTGTAAGTTTCATAGGCCGCACACACGCACACATTGAGGCGGTACACCCGGAGAGTGTGACCAACAGACAGACCTGGACCTTGCTTTATTAATATAGATATCAAGATTCCCATCTACCTTTAGTAAATGGGTGATGGATATACGTTTTTAAACTGACCTGATCGAGCACATCTAAAAAAGTCTCGTCCTACTTGGTTTTTCGGTTGAGGGAGATATGATCAGTTGTTTAGGTGTCGACACTTTCATCTTTATAATTTCAAACGGCAATGTACCTGTCGATTTTTTGATAAAAAAAAAACAACGGGATAAAAACTAAGTTCACTTTTCTAAAATTCGGGAACCTATAAATAACCTTAAATTCTACAAAAAGGGTGAATCTAACTGTTAAACTACATATTAAGGAATAAATGCACAAACTGGATCTCAAAGCACGTATTTCGGATTTTTTTCTTGATATTAAGAAACGAAAAATTTTCGCATTCTATATTCTCTGACACGATTTTCTCTCCAGAGTTTGGACAGCGGTTAATCTGTTTGCAAAAACCAGTTTAATCTGTTTGTGAAAACTTTGCCAAGACTAGGTATTAAGGCTGCTATGTACTAACCCAATTGGATTCGCTCACCTCAATGTTAACCCATGGAGAAAATTTGTCCACGGATTGCCGAATTGGATTCAAAGATTTTTTTTTAAAATTGTACTCCGTCATAGCGAAAGAAATTTGACATTTGTGTACATTTTTCTTTTTTTTTTTTAAATGCAATTAATATTTTTTAAATATAAATTACTCGGGGAAAAATCGGGTATAGTGTGTTTTAAACGCTGATAAATTCCTTCGGTGTACAAAATTTATAAAATGAAACCTGAAGAGCTTTGCAGAAAAGTTCAGGCTATCTGACAATACCAATTTTATTTGATTATCAGCATTTATGTACCTGTAAATAGTTGACAAAAATATATTTTAAATAAAATATTTGGGGACATTACTTAATCCCCTATAGAGAGAGAGCCATTACAATCCCTCAAAATGTCAATCCTAAGGGCGGTGGAATTCTCGAACTATCAACTGGACTCCTCAAACGACAAGAGTCTGCAAGAAGAGGAAAGGGGAAATACGATTTTTTTTCTTAGTACTGTGACATTGTCTCCATTACTACACGAGATTTGTAATTATATAAGTATGTGATGCTCGTTCCTACCCCTCAACATGAACATGTCATCTATCGGGAACTGTTTATCTGAGCGGTCTCATAAACTCTAGGATAAGAGGCCATAAAGTTCGTGTAATGTGCGTTTCTGACGTTATAGATCGCATAAATCCCAGAGTGGTTCGAGGGCTCTCCAGAATTTTGACACTATAGTGACATGTGGAATCCCATTAACTTTGAACACTTACGAGCACTTGAAACGCCGGAGAAAGCTTTTGAATTCGCCGACCGTATAAAAGTAGACCCCAATACTCCACGGACAAGAGATCTGTTTTTGAGTGCCAGAGAGAGACGTATCTCTCCTGGTCACCGGCCTTATAGGCCGCGTTGTCGGTGAACCCGAAGCCGTCCTGACATCTAACTGTAAACTGTAACTCTCTGTACATGCATGCTTTTTGTAGTTGTAGTATGTTTAACGTATCGTAGTAAAGTAATTGAAGCGAAACGCTTGTCTTATTACTGACTACGTTACAGTACATAACAGCCTAAACTGTGGGTGTCCGAACATCGAGGTCAGTATTCTACAGACTAAAGATCTGGATAATGCAAGGAACTCTCATATTTAATTCCTGGTATATCTTCACTTGGTCTTTTAGACAAAGATATAAAATGTCCTGGACCTATATTTTCTCCCATTGGGCAAACAATATTTTTTCCGACATAGAAAAGTTTTTTCCCATGATAAGCATTTTGCGCATTCTTCCTAACAGATTGTAATCAGTTTTTTCTATTGGTGATGGACCAGTATAATTGTCTGACAGAATTTATATTGAAACCTACGAATTTCAACTTCGAAGCCACGGTAAAAATTTAAATATTCTGGAAGTGGGAAAAAAAAAATCTGCTGTATTCAAAGACGTTTCCCATAGGATATTTAGAATAGATACAGTGGCTGCCCCTGTCCAGACATTTCGGGGTGGGGCAATGTCAGGTCTTAGGGTTATATATATATATATATATATATATATATATATATATATATATATATATATATATATATATATATACAGGGTGTCCCATAATGATTTGGACAAATTTTCAGGGGAGGTAGGGCATGTCAAAATGAAGAAGTCAGAGATTATCAGAAACATTTATTCTTCATCAATATTACATATTCTGTGGTAGATGATACCATTTCAAAAAGTTAAAAAAATGCTTCAAGTTTCAACCATTACAAGACATGCAAGCGTTACAGGGACGGACCATGAATTGGAGGACACGTTCGAAAACACCTGGATTTGCTTGGATATCTGCAGCAGCGCAAACAATACTTGCAACAGCTCCATTTCAGACTCGACAGGTATTTATTACACAGCACCTTTAAGTGCACCCCAGAGAAAGAAGTCCAGGCTGCTTAAATCCATGGAGAGCGTGGGGGCCAGGCAACCAGGTCCAAGCAAATTCAGATGATTTCACTCTTGTCCGTCAATCCATTACTTGGCCCGTAGCTGTAATGCTTGCCTCTCTTGTAATGGTGGAAACTTTGAACATCACTTGTAACCTCTTGAAATGGTATCATATACCACAGCTTATGTAATATTTATAAATATTTCTGATAATATCTATCTTGTATTCTTTCATTTCGTGTACCTCTTTCCCATGGTGTTTGAGACCATGGGTTGCTATGCAATTTGGAATCCTTTTGACATGTCCTACCTTACCTTAAAGTTTGTCCCAATCATTATGGGACACCCTGTATATTAGAAATAAACATCCTCTCATTTTAAATTTAAACTCATTTAGTAATAGGTCTAGGATTATATAATTTTAGGCTATGAAATAATATTCGCCGGGCTTTTTTTAGGGGGGGTGGGGGCATTGCCTCTACTGCACCCACCTTGGAGCAGCCGTTGAATAGATAGGGGTCAGATACCAGTGTTTTTTCGTTATATGAACACTTAAGCGAGGAAAGCTTAAGATCCACAACTTCTGCTTCAATTATAATAAGATTTTTGCTGAACTTTGTAGAGACTTTGTTTGCCTTTTGTTTGCCTTTTTCCCTTTAATTCTAAATAATTAAACGTTAATGGCAAGGTTTTAAACGAGAATTAAACATTTTAAAATCAAAGCCAAAAACTACAAAAACAGCCCTTCGCTTGTTTGAACTCACTCAGAAACATTAGCAATACAATAGAGTTTTAGTCAAACAACTATAAACATTTATTAATCTCATTCCAGATTTTTGGCAATAACTAATTTTCATCGTCGTTTGAAGTAGTTCTATTAATAAAATAATCCGAATTCCTCCGATTGCTTTGCACAAATATACAATATGAGCTGTCAGAACATTTTCTACAAATGTTGAATATCATTAGCATTGTAAACAAAGGAGGTAATCAAAGCAGTAACTTAATTGTGTATAAAAATATAAGTAAGTGATTTGTATTTCGTGTCAAATAAAACTCTTTACAGACTCTGGAATAAAATCAGTAGTTTATTTCCAATGACATGGAACAAAGTATTTTAATTTGGAGTTTCAGAATATTGTCGTAAATCACACCCTGAATAATAATGAATGTTTATTAAAAGTATCGCTAGGAATTTAATTTATATGAATTAAGATTATTTTTCTAATTTTTGGAATTGCAACAAGATGTGAGTAATTTTAAAATATGATTGTAAAATGATTTACAATTTTTACATATAATTTATTAAGTATAAATATCTTAATATTATTCTGATCTATTAAATCTTTCCTAATGTTAAGTTTAACTTTAGTATAAACTTATTGCTTTGAAATTCCTTTCCATACCTTATGTTTAATTTCGGTATTTAATTAAAAAATTTAAACTATTGATTCTTTCTTTATCTTAAGTTTAATTTAAATATTTAGTTGAAAAAAGGAAACTATTGATTCTTTCCTTATCCTAAGTTCAACTTTAGTATTTAATTAAAAAATGAAACTATTGATTGCTTCTATATCTTAGTATTTACTTAAAAAATTAAACTACTGATTCTTTCCTTATCTTAAGTATAACTTTAGTCCTTAATTAAAAATATAAAAGGCGAGACATATATAAATTTAAGTAGCAATACAATCGAAATAATTGCTTTGAAATATGACTTGAATGTGCCCTGTGAAAGGATATTCCGGACAGATTAGAACATAAATACAACATAAATTTGGCGTGCAAGATGAGTATGATCTAGTTTTACTCACTAATTGAAAAAAAGATTAATTTTGCTTTTCTATGGTCGCAGTTAAACAATTATACTAGTCGCATGTTTCGTTATTTTTCCCATTGTTTTGTGATTTCTATTGTTTTTTACCCTTTTTCCTCGTTTTACTTAATTTTTATTACTGTTCAAGTACCTTATATCAATGGTTAATAATCCGCTTTTACAAACATATTTCTTACATTCATGTGTAATTAATTTTTATTGTTTATATTTAATTTTCTTATATCTGATTATTTGCATTACTTCGAAGTTTGAGTCATTTTCATCAGTTTCATTATTTTCTTTACCGTATTACCGTTTGGAGCTCTATGTATTTTTGGACCACTTTATATATATATTTGATATATATATATAATTTTTTTGCTTAATTACTAAATTATATTATCAGAAGATTAATTGTTTGTTTCTCATTTGTCTCTCGGTAATCTCCCTTATCACAGCTTTTCTATTGAGGAACTTTGTAACTTTTTCTCTAGGGCAACTTGTGGCTTTAGATTGGTAACCTAGCAACTACTTTTGTTTTCTGATGAATGAGACCACTTTGATTTCTTCGAAATTGGATATGAATGCTAAGTTTCCCCCTCTGTGTGTTTTTTTTTCTGACACACACCCCTTTAATTGACATACGTAATTATGGAGCAAAGCTATAATTGAAACAATGACCTACTCTTAATCTATCCTACTGATACATTTAGAATCTATTTCAACCGACTGTAAATCCCATTAATAATGAATTCCCAAAGCATTAAGTAGCATCAGAGAGCCAATGAAAAACCCGTTTTCCCAAAACTTCTTTTGGGTTTATTAAAAAAATTTAAATACAGTTTTCGGTCTTAAAAACAAATTATATATTTTCCCAAGTAAATATTCTTAGTAGTTCGACGGTAATTTTTCCTGATACGGATGGAATAATTTTGCATATTTTTATTTGATATATCATATTTCACTGGTTCAAAAAAAAATTTCCGTTGGTGACAAATGTTATTTCTGAGAAAAATGAATTCAAAATATTCCAAAAACATAAGCATCAGTTGACTCTAGCTCAAAGAAAACTTTGCATTTAATTTTTTGCTTAATTACTAAATTATATTATCAGAAGATTAATTGTTTGTTTCGGCGTTACACTGGGGTACTTTTACCCATTTTACTTCAACAAATTATAAACTTAAATTACCATATAATTTGAGAATAATCATTTTTAGCTGTTGTTGTTGTTTCTAATCTCTCCTGTCTAGCGGCTCTAGACTAATCATTTTTAGTATCCATGTGAACTGCAGTCAGCCTCAGATAAAGATTGTCGGCCGGTAATCAGATCTTTTTAGCTTGGAAGATTCAGTTCGTGTAAAACTAAAAACTTATTTATTGTTTTTAAAATGACATATTATCATAAAAAAGACTCTCCGATTCCTCATATAAATCACCCTGCTTAGTTTTATCTTTATATTTTCTCTATTCACTTTAAATTGTAATACGTATATCACTACATGGATATCAAGAAAAATTTCATTTTAGCAAATATAAATAAATAAATATATATATATATATATATATATATATATATATATATATATATATATATATATATATATATATATATATATATATATATATATATATATATATATATACTGTGGAATCTAGATCGATCGTTTTCGGATCCATCGTTTTCCCGTTTGTTTCGTTCATTTTATCAAGTCCCAACGATCATATTGCTTTGTTATGTTTCCGCATCTATCGTTTTCCCGCATTTATCGTTTATTTTAATCGGTCCCTTGAAAAACGATAGATCGAGAATCCACTGTATATATATATATATATATATATATATATGTAATATATCCATTACATCTCGTTCTTAAAATGCAACCGGAAAAGGAAAACTAGCTCAAATTTACATGGCTGGAGCTAGACTCAGCCTGAAAGGAATTAAAATTTTGAAGCAGTCGTGTCGAATAGTTTTATTAGAGGGATAGTAACATCTGTCCATCTCAGACGACAGCTCGGAGCGAAGTGTAATATCACCCTTCAATCTTACGCGCTAGAAGCGAGGTACATGTGCCTGTTGTTTTGAAATGTCAGCGAAATTTGCGGCTGGCGATGCAAACCCACGCCTTTCTCGAGACGTATACACGAGTAGAAATGCAACGTTTGCTGTTTTATGGGAAGTTCTGTTGCTATGGGTTTTTAAAGCGCTAAAGTAATGTTACTGGGGATTGGATTTAGGAAAGGGAATTTAAATGATAGAATGGAGGGCCTAATATTTAATTTATTACATATATATATATATATATATATATATATATATATATATATATATATATATATATATATATATATATATATATATATATATATATATATATATTTCTTGCTCAAAATAATAATGCATGGAAACATAACTGTTACCATCAACAAAACAAATCCGATAAGTTAAAGGCTTAAACTTTTCTACTTTGAAAATAAAACAGTTTAAGAAAAGCATATATTCCCCTCGATATTCCAGGTGCGATAATAAAGTATAGCAAACGATCAAAGTTCCGAATGAAAGAAAATCCTTGGCTATAAATTATAACTGCAATCTCTTTTATGAGAAAATGCTTTAAAAAAATAATGATATGCATAATTCGGAGTTAAATGCGTCAGGAGGAGATTTAATTGCAATATTAAACGGCACAGCAATTAAAATTTCTTCATGCATACGTTTTATCCTTTTTTTGTAATTTCTAAACAAAAAAAGCAGGATTTTTTTTACGTTTTATATTCATTTCTGAAATCACTTCTGAAAATTATTTTACGATCCTTTGACAGCATAATTTCACAGATTAAACTAGTTTAAGAGATGCCTCAGTCCGAGTTTAAAATTATTTTCGAAGGAGTAAAATATCAAAGTGTATATATATATATATATATATATATATATATATATATATATATATATATATATATATATATATATATATATATATATATATATATATATATATATATATATATATATATATATATATATATATATGTATATATTTATATATATATATATATATATATATATACATATATATATATATCTATATATACATATATATATTTGTACATATATATATGTACATATATATATATATTTATACATTTATATATATATGTACATATATATATGTACATATATATATATATATATATATATATATATATATATATATATATATATATATATATATATATATATATATATATATATATATATATATCTCAGGTGCGCCAAAAATTCGTAAAAACTTTAAAAATTCGTAAAAAAGGAAAAAAGTATGATAAAGAATTGAGGTATGCAAGAAAGGGCTCACAAGGAAGTCGGAATTTATTTTAGCAGGAAAAGAAGTTAAAATGTCACCGGTAGATGGCGCCGACAGATTCGACAGAATTATGCACAACAATCTTGCAATAAAAGACCGTGATACACGAGCACTACTCATTCGCTTTTTAAAATACTATCATTACCCGATCGATCGTTGTTGGCGAAGCTGTTCTATTTGAACGGATAGTCAGCAACTGTTGCGTTGCGAAAATTTCGCACGCCGAAACGACTGAAGGCAAAGGATGGCTCCATATCGTGTGTGGGAATACCGAAGCTTGTCAAACGGTTCGAAGGGACTGGCTCTTTGGAGGATCGGCCACGAAGTTGGAAGACCCTCGTTGGCGGAGGGCCGCACTACTGCGGTGGAAACCTTCACGAATGATATGGAGTGGAATTGTCCACGAGGAATATCGGCGCTCGCAAAGCTGGAAGGATATTGGATGTGTCTCACTCATCGATTCGACGTACCCTCCAAGGGGTATTGCATCTCTATCCCTACAAATTGTAGTCACTGCTTGAGTTACAACCGGGAGAAGCACCTATGAGGGAATAATTTGACGAGTGGTCTATGGCAATAATTGAAAGCGACCCTCAGTGGTTGGTCAACGTTTTCTGGACAGATGAGGATCACTTTTATATACACGGGGAAGTCAACACCCAGAACATTCGTATATGGGCAACGACGAATCCTCGTGAATACACGACGCATTCGCTGCATTCACCAAATTTGACAGCCCGGTGTGGTTTCACCTAATCTTACACTGTCGGACCATTCTCCTTTGAAGAATCGTGTCCTATATATGACTGGAAAACGTGCGCAGTGACCACTGAGAGTTATCTCACTCTTTTGCGGGATAAAGTCGTGCCTGCATTAAATAAAATATATATGTTATCTGTAATAAGATTTATGCCGGATGGCGCGCCGACACACTATGCCAATCCAGTAAAACGATTCCTATTAGCGCCCTTTACACGTACGCTCTTTCCCGCGTGAAACCACGATCCTGCGCGATTGAGTGCACGTGTGAAGGTGTCAGAGAGGAAGGGAAAGCTGCTTTGGAGCGTACTGCAAGGTTTCCAGCGAGCAATCCCGTACGCTCCAAGCACTCGCGATAGAGCGTACGTGTAAAGGGTGGTAATGAGTACCTTCGGTGACGAAAGAGGGATCAGTCGAGGTTGCACGATGCATGGACTCCACGATAACCCGACCACACTCCGTTCAATTTCCGGCTGTAAGGCTATTCGAAATCTCTTGTGTACCGGTCATCCCTTTCAATATTGGCCGAACTCAAAGATTCTATCTGCCATGAGGTTTCTGCAATTCATTCCGACATTTTCATTCATCTATAACGTCCTGAGCCTCCCTAATTGTATCGTACAATGTTCTGGAGGTCATGTTGGACAATTGTTACAGCAAGAATAAATGAATGGAACGTAGTGTTCTCCTGTTCAATGTGTTTCGGGTCGTCAGCGCCCTCTAACGGTGACTTTTTAACTAATTTTTATTTTTATGCCTAAAAATTCCGACTTCTTTGTGAGCCCTTTCTTGGAATCGCACTTCTTTATCATAATTTCTCCCTTTTTTATTAATTCTTAAAGTTTTTACGAACTTTTGGCTCACCCGGTATACATGGCTTCGATATATCAGCAATTTCAAGCTTGAGTCAGTTTGCAAGCGCATTATACCATGAATGATCTTAATATCGTTTTCCTCGAAAATAATATATTATTTAACACAATTTCTATAGCTAAAATTTTAGAAGCTAACATTTTTCGCCAGACACATAAAATAAGAGCTAGAGTTCATAAAATTATCGCTTAAATAGTTAAAAACAATTTTAGAAGACCAGTCTCCCTAGGACAAAATAAAATTATATTTAAATCTTTTACGGCCGCTGATTCCACACAGTTCAGCGCAATTAAATGCACGTGAAAGAATGTTCGTAATTTAGTGAAAGTGCTCGTTAGACTTTCCGGTTCATTTAGATAAATGAAAAGACTTATGATTTTCATTTCCAAATGCGACTTTACAATTTCGTGTAAAAGGACAATAGATTGCAAAAGACAATATTTGGACTCGAGATAAAGCGGCGCTATATACCAGTTAAAACACTTTGTTTGTTTGGGAACGTTTAATGCTAATGAAAAGTCTCATTTAAGGGCCGTAGCCGGTCTCTAATGTAAGCGGTATACTAAGTTGAAAAGTAATCGAATGAGCCATTGTGTCGAATTAGGAATTTCAGTGACAGGCAAATGAAAGTGATTTGATTGCGTAACAGCGTTTGGATATGGAGGAGTTGACTTAGGGAATCTGTAAAATGGGAGTTTATAGGGTTAACTGGATATCTTGTTAACAATCGGGTATACGCAAAAAGGAAAGAGTAATGCGAGCCAATTAAGAATCACCTTCAGTGAATAAACATCGGATTGATTTCTAAAAGGATGCGATGAAAGTAAAGAACGGTTTTCTTGTTATTCTCGAAACTTTTAAAGCGAAAAGTTTTATGTTTGGTAAAAAAAAAAAAAAAGTTCACAAAGGAATTTTCAATGTATAAATAGACATTCTAAATTGAAAGCAGTCGGAGTAGATTAATTTGTTCTCTCTCGGAATGAGGGAATTTTTTTACGTCATTTCTAACTTAGACTGTTTCCAGAACAATGTATCTTTCGCGTGCTTCAAATTTTCACGCAAAGTCTACAAAACTCTTCGTATGTTTCACTTTACCTCACCATTTACTTTATTTCTTCTGCACCACCACAGAATACGCTGCGTTTTGTGTAACAAATTAGGAGCAAGAAAAACCTTGCAGTGCAGTGTGTTGTTTAAAGTTTATTACAATTATTGTCGCGCGAATATGTTGACGATATTTTGAAGTCAGTGTGGGTTATTAGTTTCTCAAATTGTCAATAGGCCTTTATCCACAACTTGGTGTTTCTAAACCTTCTTTTTTTCTAATTTAGGCATATGTTAATTTCCTTTAAGGGACAGTTTTTTTTTAAACAATTCTGAAAAGTTTTCTGCATTTATAAATTTTAAATAGCATATTCTGAAAGCTTTTGGTTTATAAAATATAAATATCCTTCAGTCAATATCTTACGATTCTTTCCCGCAATTATCAATTTAAAGTGCATAAAATAATGTATGCATAATGTTGGATTGTTTGTATACATCTTGAGCAAAAAAAGCCGCATGCATAAAAATACGCTTACAGAACAAAATTTAAGCGAAATTTAAGGAAATCAAAAAGTTTCTAAGAATGACTATTTTTGTCTTTCGAGATTATTCTGCTGCCCCTGAGGCGTTAGAGAAGCTTTTCGCCGAAATCGAGTCCGCATGTTTCATTTGAATTGAATTTTTAGTAAAAATAAAGGTTGAGATATCTGTTTAAATTTAGGGAAATATTTATCATACAAACTATGCCACTTAAAGCTCACAGGCTTACGAAAAAAAAAATTTGGTCTTAGATGTAGATTTTTTTATTAACTGTGAAAGAACATCTCTAATCTCTCTTGTTATGGTGCTAGAACTGCCATACCTTACTTGTTGTAGAGATGGAACTTCAAGGATGTTACACCTTTGCTGATTCTCGTCAGATGTACGATCTGATGGAGAAGAAAAGCTGCGCACATACATCGTATAAAATGGGGGGTGGTGTTAGCGTACATGTTAAAAACATGCACGTCAACAATTCTTATAATTTATATTTAAATAGCAGAGTTTAAAATGTGCAGTAAAAGCTATGTTAAAAAAAGGTATACGCTAAAACCACTAAAGTTGTTCAAAATCATGTATAGACGACAAGACTTTTTTTTTAAACAATAACCAAAAGTTTATTCATTTGAAAAACTGGTTAAGAATTAGTTTAAAACAACAATATCAACATATTTCTTCTTACTCATAATACTGGGGTTTTCTTTAAATAAATTTTAAAACAAACATTATATTTTATCGTACTGTGATGGACTATCACAAGAATTATAACTAATACAAAACGTCTTACTCTAGATAGGCTTGATACTTCATCCCAATCAGCCAGTGTATCCTTGATGTCCCGATGCCGTGATGCCTTTTCTCGAAAGTGTTCGCAGCTTATATACACTTAACAAAACAGATTTACATCACTTCACTTGAAAAAAAAACTATCGGCTGGTAACTGAAGATTTGTGTTTAATTATGACGGATGGTAGATTGCCAGACATGACGTAAACTAAACGAAACTTACGTCGTTGATTCGGTTTAATTAAATCGCCTTTAACTTGAATCTGCTTAAAAATGGAAATGCAGAATATGACGTCAAACCTCGGAAAGGCAAGTAATTAATGAATCTTCATATTGCTAACAGGTGGGATGCTACTCTATTTCTCATGTTTAGTGCCATACTTTTTCTCATGTTTAACCCTCTGACGACCGAAGATCAATTTTGCAGCTTACACCAAAAGACCGCTCCGGCCGAGAACGTGAAGCCTCTTTCTCTCCCCCCACAGAAAATCCCGACTATCGTACTGAAATTTGTCACGGTGGGGTCAGGGCCCGGTTATGAACGCTGGGGGCCCTTGGGAAGATGCTATTTAGGGGGCCCCCTTACGAACATTCATAAAAAATAAGAACTATCCATGGGCTATACATACTATTAGAAGTACTAGGTGCATACACCAAGGGAGTTTTGGGGGACCCCTAGCATCAGGTGGCCCTGGGCAAAGTCCAGATTTGCCCATGCGATAAAAAGGCCCTGGGTGGGGTCCGAAGAGTCCCCACTATCATAATGAAGTCATAAAGTACGCCGGGATCGGTTCTAGACAATAAAAGAATCGAACGGATAACAGAAGGACGCTGTGGTGACGTTGAACTGTTGGTAGACTGACCAACAGACACAAGGGGGGAAGGCTATCTAGGAGAACTTCGGCCTGTTCGGTTTATGTATGTGGTTGGTTGGTGTCGTATTTACTCTAGAGTCAAATAGGTCCATGAGCCGCCAAGATAGCTCTGGCCCTATATTACCCATTTAGTCGAAATCAGCATTTTGCAATGCCGTATTTATGCACAGCAACTATATTTTTGCAAAATATAGGTATACAAGACTTTCAAAATGTTGTTGTAATAGAAAATTAATAACTCAATAAGTCTGCAGGTCTGCTAATTTTTGCAATTCTGTTTCAATTGGGATATGCGTATCAGTATTCGTCAACGGACATCTGTGATATCTGTGCGCATAGTGAAAGTAACATTTGGATAGATTAATACAAAAATTTCCCCTTATGAAAGTTAATAAAATCCATAAAATTGAATTATCATTTTATATTATTTTTACGATTCGAATTACTGTCGCGGTTTAAGAATCAGGCTTATTTTAAACGTCTAAGATCTCATAAAATAGCTATAAACCACGGGCTGCTTATGTCATTGTAATTCTGAACTATGGAATGAATGAAACATTTTCTGAGATATTAAATTATTATATAATCAATAATAAACATAGTGTATAATGTATTGGCATATAACTGGCATACGCAGAGCTATTTACGTGTGTGTAGGTAAAATTGTAGTGCGAGAGCTTAGAGCATTCTTTTAAAACTACTATTTAGGCTAAGCACAATCAATTGAACCTTTGTAATTGACAATAAATCCCAAAATATTGTTACAACATGCAAAACATCTATGTATGTATGTATGTACGCATACCTAAGACACACACACAAACATTATATATATATATATATATATATATATATATATATATATATATATATATTGTTTGGACCCACCCATATAGAGGGCGCTTTGCGCGCAAGAGATAGAACTTTGTAACGTCCTAGAGTTTGTCACCTTTGGACTTTCGGCTCTCATCTAATAATGAGCAACACGCTGCTCTTGGAATTAAGTTTCAATTTGTATATACTGTAAATAAATCAGTGTATATTTTATGCTTTCCCACATTGGAATATTCATTTAAGCTTGGACTGTTTTTCTTGAAATCTACTCGACCACTTTCGACATTTTGTTACTTGAGAATGCTGGCCATTCCATACGGGTGATATCCTCAAATTTAAGGCATTCGTTTACGATGTTAGCTCGGCGAGGACGGGCGTTGTCATCTATAAACACAAATTCTGCGCCCATGGAACCCCTAAACAAATGTACATGTTGTTCCAGAATGATGTCCCGATAAATGTGGCAGTTCACGGTTCCGATTTGAACATGCAGATCTGTTCTGGAGCCTAGTATAATTCCACTCCAAACGAGCAATCCTGCACCACCGTAACGGTGTCGTTCAATGATGTTGTCTTGGTGGTAACGGTTTACCTGGAGTTCTCCGTATGAAAGTCCGACGTGAATAAGACTGCAAGCTAAACCTGGACTCGTTGGAAAACATCACACAAGCCCACTGTGACGATGTCCACATGGCATGTTCTCTACTCCAGGCTAGTGACAGTGCCGTGAGACCGTGAGTTGCCGTGAGCGGAACACATCTGACAGGCCTGCCAGCATATAGACCAATATTTCCCAAATGTCTGTACTAGGTTTGCCTTGAAACTGTGGCACCTGTGGCTGGAAATAGCTGACGAGACAGACCGGATGCTGCGTCTTTTGGCAGTTACTGCCAAATACCGGTCTTCATTCGGCGTTGTAACTCGGGGGTGACCTGTACTGTAACGTCTACTGACATTTCCATCATTTTGGAATCGTTGCCAAAGTTTAGAGATGACACTTTGGGCAATTCCAAGGTCCTCGGATACTTTCATATGAGTACGCCCACATTCCATATTATATATATATATATATATATATATATATATATATATATATATATATATATATATATATATATATATATATATATATATATATATATATGAAATAATAAACTTATCGGTGGCGATGTAACATCAGTTTAGGATATTCTTGATATTGCATATTCTTTGTAGTCATGGCGGAGTAGTCGTCGGACCAAGACAGGCGAATACAGAGAATAGAAAGCTGTCGCGGCCGGTTGCTGGGGAGAACTCATGAAGATAAAATGCAGTCGAGGAACAGAAGCAGGGAGTCTAGAGTGAAAAACGTACTTCCATCGTCTTAAACTTATTTTATTCTGGGAGCACTCACCGACAGCTTAAAACATTGATCGTGTCTTACACCTAGACACACAAAACACATCGCGCGGCGAAAGGGGACGGAACCCCGCCCGCATTTTAGCAGCTCGAACTCCTACATCTTTCCTGGCTGAGAGCAAACATACAAAGACTATAGAAGCACGAAATTTCTCGCCCGCGTACGGGTCTATACAACTTCTAACTCGCCAGAAACGGACACGTGATTAAGTCGCGTCATATGGGTTGATGTTTCGAACATCGTAGAAGTTTCTCCGTTGCATAAGTTTTGGCCTCACGTGGCGTTAGGGGAAAAATTACTAGATTATTTTGGTTGGATTTGAGGGGTAATTCTTTATTGCAAAAGGGTGAAAGAATTTAGATTGGCATTTTAATAATATGAAAGGTTTGAAATTTATTTCATATATATATATATATATATATATATATATATATATATATATATATATATATAGAGAGAGAGAGAGAGAGAGAGAGAGAGAGACAGAGAGAGAGAGATATGTTAATATTGTATTTTACGTATAATTTGCTAAAAACTGTATCTTCATGGCTTAAGTTTAAATTAAGGAAGGTGGATATGAAAGAATCTGGAGTGTTTTTTATTGCACTTTGTTTTATTCAGGAAACCCATCAAAGTGTAGGAAAAATCATTAAACATTTAACTGTAAATAAATCCATATCATAACTTTTTTTCCCCGGAAGAAATTCTTCCTTATTTTAAAGCATTAGTTCATGATTTTGTTCCTGTAACTGATAATTGTCTGCAATTTAGAAATATAATTAAAACGACTAACTACTTCCGAATTCCTTGGAAATCTCTTTCCCTTACGATAACAAGGGGATTATGCAAATGCATAAGGCACTTACGGTAATGGAATTTACATGCTTTATCAGTTTCATTTCTATCTGTTTCTGCATAAGAAATAATATCATTCTGTAAAATGGAATTGGCAGTGAGTGGACAAATATAATAGTCACCTTAATTATTGACATTTTAATTAAAACTCGGCGGTGGCTTAAAAGATCAAATTAGATGAACGCTATTAGACGATGTAAATTTTTAAAAACTTGGGATGATTTCAACAGATTTTCCATTTCTAATATTTTTGCTCCTTATATCATTTTTGTAGAAGAGGTTAAGACTGTATTACTTGAGATGAGTTTTAATTTGCTTTTCTATCCTGTCGAATTTTAAGGTTCCTTATATATTTAAGTATTACAGATCTTTAGGGTATTTCAGAAATCCATCTTCTATTTTCTGTCAATTTAGATTTATGTCATCATTACCTTTATTCCTTATCAAGATTAAAGATACTTAGCAGTTTGTACAGCAGTTTTGAAGGTATACGAATTATTATTATAAATATATAACTTTACAGATATACATTAAGGGGACAGTGGACATTTAAATCTAATTTGTTTTTGAATGGATTTGCTTGAAATTTCAATATGTCATTAGTACCATAGATATGTAAACGTGGTTAAAATTTACAGATGAAATATTAAAAATTTATGAATTATTAATTATTTGAAAATTCGTATGACATGAAAATTTTTATTTTGAGAAAAACACATTTAAAGTTATTGCTATTTGTAACCATATAATATCTATATGAAATGCAAATGTCTATAACTAGAAAAGTAATCACAGAAATTAAAAATTCTTTTTGAAACACATTCCTACTCGTCCGTAGTTTCACAATTCAATAAAATAAAAAAAATCGAATTTTTGGACAAATTTCACAATTTTGAAAGTCCACTGTCCCCTTAAGAAGTAGATTTTACGAAATAATTATATGTAATCATGATCGAGGAAAAAGGATTAATTATATTTAGTGATTATAACTTGGCTACACATTCCTATACTCGCTGTTTGTAATTTATGTAGCTACCAATTTGCACAAGCTATATTCTTTCCTATAATTATAGTTGTAAATATGTAATAGTATTACATTACTGGTATAATTTACTAGGATATAATCTAATGGTGTAATTGGTATAATATAGTGGTATAATTTACTGTTTATAAATTTTCTTTTTTTATGTCTGGCTTTTAGTTATATCTAACTATGATCCATTAAAGCGTACTCCACTAACTACGTTGATTGCTGTAATAAATGTTGTTAGCATATGATTGAGTTTTACATTGATTTTCCCACATTTTCCCAATTTTAAAAACTTTATGATTTAAATTAATGTAATACAAATTTAGTTAATCAAAAAATATTTTCAAAAGTGCTATTACAAAAAAAACAAGAGAGCGTTTCTTCTTTTGCGAATGTGTCTAACTCTCTTCTATGTTGAACGGACCAAAATGAAATCCAGTCCTACTTCAAAAATGACGCGATATATAAACTCGTATGTTTCGAAACTAGAAATATCCAGAAAGCAGAAACTAAAGTATCATATTTCTACTTGAAAAAAAAATTAAAGGGAAAATATTAAAGATATACAGTAACGTTCAAGATAAATAAATTCATAACAGAAATATTGATTTTTGGATATTTGTACTAAAGCTGATGGGAGTCCATTTTAAAGAAACATACATTGCCAGAGGAGGATTATATAAATAAGTTGTCTGGAAGTAAAAACATTTTCAAATATTTTGTTACATTTAACGCATAATAATCTGAAATAAATAAGTATTTTATGTTTATTTTGTAAATTTAAATATCATGATATTATTAATTTAGTTGTTAGAATGCATTTATTGCAGTTCATGCGGCAAGAAAAATTATGATTCTTAGAGATGAAATGAGATATAAATAAATTTAGTTGAGATAATAAAGTATAAAGTTTGGTATTATTTTGACTCTCTTCACATTAAAAAAAACTGAAATAGTAAATTATGTCTTCCGAATACCAATTTAAAATAAATTAATATTCTTTTTTATCAAAGCCCAAATAAGGAATTTCAGAAATTAATAATATATATGCGAAACATAATACTTTGTTTTCGTTTGTTCTAAAGCTGTCTACAGAATAAAAAAAATATATTCATCATTAATTTCACCGTAATATGATTTCTTGAACAAAGATAATTTGCGATATTTAAATTTTTCATTATTTAAATTTCAAATACCCTTATATTGTGTATATATACGGGTATGCAAATTCAATTTCGAATAAACACTTTTTTTCCATTGAAAACTCCATCACATATCAAATAAAACTCAAAATAGCAGGTTTTTAGCTATATCAATTGCGTCATTCTATATGTATACCATTAACTGGCATTTAAAACGAAGAAGAATTTCTTCATCACACTCAAATTACCTTTAAACTTATCAAATGCAAATGAAACTGCAGTTTGGAGAAGGGAACAAGCACGGAAAAAAAATATTTTTTTTTTAAATTTGGCGCCATACTTTTGTTGACATATAAACGCTCCTTGTAAGCTGTAAAAGGCACTGGAATAGCGGGTGAATGTAAAGAATCTTATATAAAAGTTTAGTGAAGAAAAAATAATAAATAAGAAAGTTTTTTTTTTATTTTCCACAAAAACAGTTTTTGGATTCGTTCCCTTCTTCAAACTGACTATTCAAATAGAAAAATGAACTAAGACAAAAAGTCCTCAAAAAAATATTCCGTTAGACTTTTTGACAAGAAAACATTTAATAGGGTAAATATGCCAGATATGAGGCCCTTTTTATTTTCATATATAACTAGAAAAGTAAGTGAGGGATTATAGTACCAACTAGGTATCCTTTTAATACATATATTTTACTACATATAACAATGACCGAAAATTGAAAATAACCTTACAATTTTCTGTTATGAGATTATAAACACAAGTATTAAATTTTTGGGGGTCTGAAAAAAGTAGTCCTAATATGAGACCCCCATTCTACATCTCTAAATATGAATAAGAATTACTGAAAAGTTTGTAAAAATAAAACTGTATACAATAATTAGATAACAGTTACCTATATACACTAATAGGTTAAAAAGAAAAGTGACATTTTAAACAAATTAGTTGGTTTACACTACAGGTTTTCTTTACTTTTTGATTTTAGATTCAAACTTTTCACATTGTTCACAAATAAAAAGTTCGTCAGCTCCACAATCTTCATGGACCCGCCTGAAACACCTTCTACATTGACGCCACTGCTCTCCCCGTTTTTCATCTGAAAATAAAAAACCACAAAAAGGCATTCAGCGTCGTTTTCAAAAATGCTATCATCATGCTTGTCATGGAGAGAAAGATTTTCATCATCTTCAAATGATCTGAGATCATCATAGCTATAATTAGGCTTATTTGTTATCTTTTTTTCAATTAGTGTTGTATTTTCATCCATCCTAAATTTTCCCCTTCCTGTAGGGACCCCTTTTCCTTTTCCCTTTATTGTTTCCTTATCCTTTTCATTTTTATCTTAATCTCCTTTTCCTTGTTTATCCTTTGATTTCTTATCTTTTACGTCTATTCCTTTTTATTTCTTGTAGGAAACAAAGATTTTTCGAATTTGCTGCAATTCTTTTATTAATGCTATCAATCAGTTTATTTTTATAGGGCGATGATGTGATAATATCGGTTTTACGGGCCCCACTTGGTTTCGAGGCGTTTTTCTCGGGTAACGTAGGCAACGGATTTATTTCTTCAGGAGTCACTAAGAATTGGTTTGAACTTGTTGTTTGATCAATACCTTCCACATTGTCATTACTGCTACATGGTTGTGGATTTCGCCTGGGATTCATTGCCTCTGAAGCTTCAGAGGAAACGAGGCTGTGAGAGTGAATACTAAAATGCCTAATATGAGACCCTATCTCATATTAGGCATGATTTGGGGTCTCATATCGGGCACGACCCTGTTGTTGAACACGCGAACGATTTTTTTAGGTTAGGATTGACGTTAGCTTAAAAACAAACACGTGTGTTTACACTCCACATTTATAGCTACCTATCCAATACAAACATTTTTATTAAGAGTCTTAAAGGTGAAAACAGCCAATGAAAATGGTGATGCAAAAAAGTCGACGAACACACATTCAGGAAAAAACATATTGTACCTTTGTGTGCACTTGCAAACACTCGACTGACTCACGGATTACGAATGATACAATAGACTACTGTTTTACGCTGCAGTCGCCAGGCGGCAGCACATTATATGTCCTATAAGCATATTAGGCATACTTACCCTACCTTTTTCTTACTTTGGAAAAATACTTTAAATGTAATATTGCATAATATTTCATATTTCTGATATGTGAAAAAATACAATAAGCATTTAAGTATGAATAATGACACTGAACAGCAAAAGTAAAATCAGTCATATTAGGAAGATAAATGTAATTAATATAGAATCATAAATTCAATAAATATACAGCGGAATCGCGCATCCTATTACAATTATTTGGGGGCACAGAAATTTTTCGCTTTGTCAACTTGGCTTTAGCTTACATGTACAGGGAGGCGCAGAGTTAACAATAGAATGTCGGACACCATGAAATAGAATCTGTTCAAAGTACCGAATTCATGATATCTATAATTCTGAGAATCCTCTTTTTAAAGATTTAATATTCTCATGCCTTTAACTACTAATTGAAACACACCCTATAGAATCAGGGTTCAGAGGAAGTGTATGAAACCATTATTTTTGTTTAATATATAGTGATTCTGTCTCCCATATGCTTTAAAATTCCTACTACCCCCATATAAACTGTACTAAATACATTATTCATAGTAAATACACTCTGAGCTGGTACACAGTACACCCGTATCTGGCTCTCATTGTCATCTTCTGGTAGTCTGTGGTTGCAGATTTAGGGTAGCAGGAGTTTCTATTAACATGACATTTCTAATGCTACAAATATACCTAATATTTCAGCAAGACACAAAGGATATTTGCTCTCAAAATTCTCGTTTCTTAAAATATCTCGCTATACAGTTATCAAGATAAAACCACCATAACCGAATAGCCCGAGTACGTATAATTCAAACATCAGCAATGGAAAAAAGCAATTCCTTATTCTTAGTTTCCTAATAATTCCTAGGATAATGGAAGACATAATTCTCCCTCTCTTAGCTCCGAGTTCTTTTTTTTTCGGGGAGTGGGGGGTGAGGCATGGCAACAGCTTTGAGAGTATTGTTTCTTTATGAATATCTTTTATTATGATGGTTTTATTCTGAAATTATAAGTTTTGCTTGTATTTCTAAAAAGCCCTCTCAGAATTCTAGATTTCTTGAATATCCCTTATTTCCCAATACGTCAAGCAGTAGACAAAGCTAATAATGGTGTAATTCGAATAAAGTATATAAATACGGTGACACTTGACCTCCGTAATCTAGCTTGGAAAAACCTGAAACATAAACTTGTGTTATACAATACTTTATTTCGAAATAAGAATTGTTTCTTATTATAAGTAATGATATACTTGTATTTCCTTTCATTACACCTATTGCAGATAATGCATCGCATTTCCAAAGTTGAGTTGTACAACACTCAACAGATATTCGATAAGTATTTATGTGTTGGGCTAACTACCTCACTTTGCATTCGACCCCACACAATTTCAAGGGTTTTGACCCAACGATCTTGTTTTACTGTTGGGAGAACAACTTTTTGTTGTTATTAGTCCTAGAATTGTCTTTCTCAGTTGGGAAAATATAATTTTCGGATTGTTGGCCTGACATGCCTATTTTCCAGTTCGCCCACAGTTATTTTTCGTAACCCCGCCAGTCATAATAACCATTCCCCAAAGAAATAGCGAAAATTTGCTAGTGTCCCAACAGTCTTTGGAACTTGGATTATAATACCTTTATTTATGACTTTGAATTTTACAAAATGACTGTAGGATCGGACCTCAAGCATCACTACCGGAAACAATGTTATACGAACGTCGACTAAATACTAATTTCCCTCTCTAACGTATATACATACATACCCCCCCCCGCCCCCCACACACGTATATATATATAAATAAATAAATAAATATATATATATACATACAGTGGAATCTCGATCGATCCTTTTCGGATCCATCGTTTTTCCGTATGTGTCGTTCATTTTATCCAGTCCCAACTATGTTTCCGCATCTATCGTTTTCTTGCATTTATCGTTCATTTCAATCGGTCCCTTGAAAAACGATAGATCGAGATTCCACTGTATATATATATATATATATGTGTGTGTGTGTGTGTCAAAACATAACTGAGCTGTCAAAATATTGTTGAGAAGTACGGGGAAAGTGGGTTTAAAATAATAAGAATCTAGCAATCCATTTACAAAGCGCGCATACTTTGCTGTGAGGAAAATCATCTTTTAAAAGCGACTTTGAGCGGAAAGCGAATATTTCTAGCGAGATGATTTATTTTTAGATGGGTAAAGGTTTTGGCGTGTAATTAAAATGTACGATCAGCAATAATGAGGCCCCAGATGTCCAGGGATGAGGTCTGCACATGAGCCGTGCAATAGGAGCTCGGAGAAAATTAAGTTTTGGCGATAGATTGAGTGGGAATCTCATTGAGAGCGGAAGCTCACGGCAGTCGTGGCCGAGTAGATTATAAAATTGCGAAGCGCGGAAATCAACCTAGAGAGTGGTCAACTTATGAAGTTCAATAAAGAAGGAGTTAATAAGAGTTTGGACTATTTCTTTAAAAAGACTACCACTCGCCCAATTCAACAATGGAAACATGACTGCATAAAATTGATGTTAACTCGGGAGCAAAACAAGCTCCGTGTCATTCATATTATATATATATATATATATATATATATACAGGGTGATTTTTATTAAACTGACACTACTCAGAGCCATCTGTGGCGTGATCTGTCAGCAGGAATTCCACCAAAATTGAAAAAGGGACGAAGGGCGACAAGGGAAATAATTTCCGTGAAAAAAGAAAAATTGTTCCAAAAGTCGTCGATAGGGGAAGTCGTAGCGCTGTTGTTTGTCGGCGAACCCGAGAATTTACACAAAATGCAAGTAAGACATCAGAATGCAAATTCATGACTACGTAGTCTACAGCAGCGCCAGTATTTTGGGCTATAAAGATCGGTGAGAAATCTGTTGCGCCACCGCTTTACAGAAGGAAGGGTCATCAGTCGCTTTTTTCCCAGTTGCGTGGCCACCTCACTCCCCACACCTAACCCATGTGACTTTTTTCTATGGGGTTATTTAAAATCTAAGGTGTATCTTAGTGGAGTCCCCAACTTGGTGGCCTTAAAGGATAACATATCCCGGCCTGTGATTAACATTCCTGGTGACATGTTACGCTCGGCCGTAGAGAACGTAGTATTCAAGATGCAATGTGTCGTTCACCAGGACGGTGGTCTCATTGAAGGGGAGAGAAATGAATTTGAGCGATGTTGCAGCGAAATTTCTTTGTTATTCATTTGTCTGCTTATTCAAACTTTTTCGGTATTCACCCCTTATCATTATAGTCCGAAATACTGGCGCTGTTGTCGACTACGTAGTCGCGAATTTGCATTTTGATGTTTTACTAGAGTTTTGTGCGAATTATCGGATGCGCCGACAACAACAGCGCCGTATCTTCCCCTATCGGTGACTTTTGGAACTTTTTTTTCCTTCTCACGGAAAACCTTTCCCATGTCGTCCTTAGTCCCTCTATCAAATTTGATGGAATTCCTGCTGATAGATCGCGCTACAGATGGTTTTGAGTAGTGTCAGTTTAATAAAAATCACCCAGTATATCGAAATTGTTGAAAAAACAATCAAACTGAACTATCGAACTTAAAAACACTACAAAAATTTTGGAATCGAGGCATTTTGAATTACAGTACATATATTTCGCATTATAATACACCACGAATTTTTTGCTATCTGTTTCTGCTACTCAAATTTATACCGATGGCAGTAAAGATGAACACAATACCTGCGGCAGTGGTATTTATATCAAGACCCCTACTAACTCAAATCATTATATGATTAGGAATCCAGATTACTGCTCAGTTTTCAGATCTGAACTTATTGCCATTGAAGAGGGATTGAAAACTATTAAAAATGAAACCTCTCACAGTGATATTTGGATCCTAACTGACAGCCGCAGTGCCATTCAGCACTTGAGCAGCTGGTCAAGAGTCGGGGATAAAACCTCACTGTCGATTCTGGAGATCCTCAAAGAACTTTCTAAACAACGACAGGTATATTTACAATGGGTTCCGTCTCATATAGGACTTTTTGGAAACGAGACTGCTGATACTCTTGCTAAGGATGGAGCCTCACTTCCTATTTCTTCGCGAGATACTTTAACTTACCTTGAAATTTACTCAAGAAGAAAACTTATTAATCAGCACTTATGGAACACCCCTCCGACACACCACTGGTACGACCGAAAATCTCCTGACGGTGCCCTTAATGTCAAGGGCAACAGAAGGATGCAGACCACCATTAGCAGATTTGCTAGTGGACACTTAAAGAGTCTTGTTTACAATCAGGGGCAAAAATCTTTCCCTTTTTGCTCTAAGTGCAATACTGCTGAAGCCTCTCCTGGCCATAATCTAAACTGCCTGGGGCTTGCCAAGGAGGATATTTATATTGACCCTTTGCTTGTTGGCGATTTCATAGTAACTTTTGGCCTCATGGACCTGGTCTAGCCTACGGCTAGAGCAGGTGGAATAAGCCACACACACGAATTTTTTATATAATCACTTTATCCCTATGTTATGAGCTGAAATATTGCACGAGTTTTGGAGACGGCAAAGTTGTCAATCCCTGTGCGTATTATACAGTACAAAACTATACACAGAAGAAAAACCACTGATTAAAATACGCTTATCTTTATACCAAAAATACTTTATACAGAAAATACCGTAATAGCTGATACTCCGAGTTATAAACTAAAAGATTATGAATTATTTTTCATCAATATACTACCATTAGGAGGCATCAATAAATTATTCCATAGAACTTTTTTTATTTTATTTCACTTATACAGCGTAGATTAACAGATATTCTCCTTAAATACTTTACTCTCGTGCATCGACTACTAACTCTGTACCTGAAAGCTCGATTTGTTTTGCTTCCATGTTATATAACAGAGGAAAGAAAAACTACACTTTGCCAGAATTTCTAATTACCCACTGTAAATCCGTGTTCCTCAGTATCCATAAAATGATGAAGAACATTTATTCCTGATATTAATTATAGCGATGCTACTCTAGATATGCAACGAGAAATGCCGTTGCTGTAGTGAAAAAGTTTTGAAAAACATTGGAGAGGAAAATAAAAGGAAAAGAAAATAAGAAAATTCAATTAATTTTTTTTCACATCTTAGCTTTTGATGTCACAAATTATTGCAGGAACAGTAATATTTCAGTGCATTTTTCTTAACTAATTTACAGAGTACTCGTAGCTAATGAGGAAATTTAATTTTATCAACAATATATCTTCTGGTTAAGAGGACGGAGTTTTAAAAACTTCCCAAGAAAACTTTTTCCCAAGCAAGGAAATAAAACTAGTACAAAAGAAGTGTTAAAAAGCATCAGTAAGAAATACGACTGGCAAAAATGAGTAACATTTGAAAGAAAAAAGAAACTAAAATTTAAAACTAATATAAACAAATTCAATTAGCTCAAGGCTAGACTAAATATCAAATCGAAAAGGAATGAGAATAAAGTAATTTGTTTACTAACCCACCAGACAATAAAATATCAAATATTATTAATTTTGATGATATTTTTTTCAACTTTTATTTACTGTATAAAAACTTTACTGATTTTTGAATTTTTCATTTTCATTTTTGTCTACATATGCCAATAGTATGGAATGAGTTTTTGAAAAGAAAAGCTAGCTAATTATTTTGTCTGAACTTTCGTTATGAAATAAGTCTTTTAAAGAGTATTAACTTTTCCCTGAATTGAGAAGAACAAAATAAATTCTATTTACTGCAATGTGTCTTTTTTTCGTCATAGTACGTTTATGAAATTTCTTTTTTGTAAAGAATAATTCCATTTTCAATGTTTTCGAGGTCTTAACGCTAAACGTAATACGAAAAAGAGATTTTAGACGCACATTTTCAGTCCAAATAAAAAGACCTAATTCCTTTAAAAAACTTTATATTTTAACTTCATTTTATTTTATAGTTACTGTGATATTTCCCAATGTCCAGGCCTGAAAGAAGTAGGGAAATTCTGTATTTTTCTCTAACTGGTTGTGAACATGATTCCTTTTTTGTTTCATTTCTAGCAAAATATTTTGTAAGCCTCCATGCCACTACTGGGTGTGTGTCTATATTATATATATATATATATATATATATAAAGGTCGTTGTCGAAATAATGGAAACACCTATCAATAGTCGTGTTAATGAATGTGCTTCGTATTCCTTAAAAAAGAAGTCTGGCAACAGGTATTTTTTTATATAATATAGTGTATGTATTATTCTGCTGTCAGGTAGCAGTAATTAAGGTAAGGGCATCGTTATTTTAGGGGGAACATCGTAAAATGAATGTCAAACCTTGCAGACCTTGTAAAAAAGGGCAAATTGTTGGAACACGTTTAAATTGGAGTATCTGTTACTGCAACCCCCAGGCTAATGGGTGTTTTTCAAGCTATGGTATCAAAAGTCATGATAGCATACAGAGTGTACGGAAAAACCTCTCATGGTTTTCTTCAGGCCCTATTGTAACCCTAAAAGGGAGATTGAATGAGAAGGACTGTATCGACATTTTAGCTCACTACTCCATCCTGTGTTGCAAACATTGTTTCTTGCAGGAGATGGCGTTCTGCGGTATGATAATACCCCTATACATACAGCTTAATTCACCAAGTATTAAGTTGTATGTGTTAAGCTGAATGTTCTTTCCCTGTAGAATCCCCCGACTATAAATCATTCAGCCACTGTGATCTGTATAAGCGGATAGATAAAGGTATAGATATCCACCACAGCATCTCTTCTGGAACTTTCATGATTTTTACATGAGGAATGGTATAATATATTCTTAACCACTATTTATGACTTGTATAATCCAATTGTGTCGTGATGATTGTTCTAACTGTCGAATAACAACTTTTCCTTTTTTTTCATCACTCCATAAGTTTTACTAACTAAACCAAATAATAGTTATGTCATAGTAATTAATCATTTTCTTCCTTAAATGCTAATTCAGTATTAATTAATAGTTTATTTTTTTTTGTTCTACGGTCCCCCCTTTTATTTTTTTTGGCTAAATGGCGAATTCGCCATTTTGTTCAGGCTGCATGCCATGCTGTTCCTTTTCTTAAGGGTTGGGAGAGAAGGGCCGGACTTAGGATTGAATGTCCACTTCTTGGTCCAATGAAAGACGGCGCTGCAACGTGTATTCGAGTGGCCAGACAGGTTTTCGCGGGAGTGCGGCAGTATCGGTGGAATGCGTGAGCGTAGAGGTCGGGAAGTTTTTCTCGCTGGCTGCGAGGTAACCCTGCGATGATTCACGGCTTGTTCTCCCACGAGAAGTGTTCCCAGGAACAAGGGAGTCTCTGATCCGGTGGCAGCCATTTTGTACGACACAGGAGTGCAATTCCTGCCGGAAGCCTGGAACACTGCATTTTTAGCGATTCAACCTAGCTCCTTCACAGAGTGCATTCATCAGACGTGTTCCCATGGATTGCAGAGAATTCTGATCCAGGAGTCGCATTCTTCTCACGACCTAGAAGGATAGAAACGGACGGAAGCATGAAGTGCTACAATTTCGGCCCTTCAACCGAACTCTTTCACACCGCGAAATTTTGGAAAAGTAATTATGATATATAAAAAGAGAAGAACGTCACCCGATTCACAAAATTTTGGAAAAGTAATTATGATATATAAAAAAAGAAGAAGAACGTCACCCGATTCACAAAATTTTGGAAAAGTAATTATGATATATAAAAAAAGAAGAACGTCACCCTATTCAAAAATTTTTTGAAAAGTAATTATGATATATAAAAAAAGAAGAAGAACGTCACCCGATTCACAAAATTTTGGAAAAGTAATTATGATATATACAAAAATAAAAAGAACGTCACCCTATTCACAAAATTTTGGAAAAGTAATTATGATATATAAAAAAAGAAGAAGAACGTCACCCTATTCACAAAATTTTTGAAAAATAGTTATGATATATAAAAAAAGAAGAAGAACGTCACCCGATTCACAAAATTTTGGAAAAGTAATTATGATATATAAAAAAAGAAGAAGAACGTCACCCTATTCACAAAATTTTGGAAAAGTAATTATGATATATAAAAAAAGAAGAAGAACGTCACCCGATTCACAAAATTTTGGAAAAGTAATTATGATATATAAAAAAAGAAGAAGAACGTCACCCGATTCACAAAATTTTGGAAAAGTAATTATGATATATAAAAAAAGAAGAAGAACGTCACCCGATTCAAAAAATTTTGGAAAAGTAATTATGATATATAAAAAAATAAAAAGAACGTCACCCTATTCACAAAATTTTGGAAAAGTAATTATGATATATAAAAAAAGAAGAACGTCACCCTATTCACTAAATTTCGCGCTGTGAATGAGTTCGAATGAAGGGCCGAAATTGTAGCACTCAAGGCTTCCGTCCGTTTCTATCCTGCTAGGTCGTGGGAAGAATCCGACTCCTGGATCAGAATTCTCTGCAATTCATGGGAACACGCCTGATGAATGCACGCAGTGAAGGAGCTAGGTTGAATCGCTAAAAAAAGGCAGCGTTTCAGGCTTCCGGCAGGAATTGCACTCCTGTATCGTACAAAATGGCGGCCACCGGATCGGAGACTCCCTTGTTCCCGGGAACCCTTCTCGTCGGATAACAAGCCGTGAATCATCGCATGGTTACGTCGCAGCCAGAGAGAAAAACTTCCCGACCTCTACGCTCACGCATTCCACCGATACTGCCGCAATAACCCAGATTCGCATCCTGGTCACGGCACCAAATTATGCTGTAAGGAATATGAAAAGATTTACGTAGTTAGTGTTTACACCACTAGCACCTATTCACAAACCCAGGTTCAAAGGAAACATATAGATTAGCCTTGGTTGCCTCTGCACCATAATATGTCCATAGTGTGAATAAAAATGACAGACACTATCAAATACAATCACATACACTTAATAAAGAAAAATATTACATTTCATTAAACGTCAAATAATAAAGAATTGATCATCTTTCCTCTGAACATTCGTAAAAATTTGCAAGGGGTATCATGTGGTATTAAATGACAAAGGGGATCCTGCCCCGTATTAATCTAGGTTTTCATGATGTTTCTTAGTGTTTCCATTATTTTGATAACCACCTGTGTATATATATATATATATATATATATAAAGGTTGATTTTTTTTAACTGACACCACTCATAGCCATATGTAGCGCTATCTATCAGTCGGAATTCCACCAACATTGATAGTGTGGCTAAGGACGACATGGGAAAGTGTTTCCATGAAAAGAAAAAGTTCCAAAAGTCGCCGATAGGTGAAGATATGGCGCCTTTGTTGTCAACTCACCCGAGAATTTGCATAAAAGACAAGTAATACATCAAAATACAAATTCATGACTGCGTAGCCCAGTATTTCGGGCTAGAAAGATAAGGGATGAATACCAGAAAAGTTTTAAGCAGACAAATGAATAACAAAGAAATTTCACTACAACAACATTATTTACGGTAAACTTACATAAAGAATTAGGGTTTTGAACTGATTAGGAATGCACATTGAGCACTTTGAAAAAGACTAGCATTTTTGAAAATTTTTTGAAAAACAGTTATTATTCTGACAAAAATTCCTTATTTCGAATTCTAGGTGTCTTAAATGTAGTAAAAAAGAATACAAATTATTCTCATTTTGTATATAGAGTTAGAAATTGGCAATGAAAATTTCGCTGTTAAAGGTCCATTATCCCTTTAATTCGTTCGAAACTTGTTGCCACGGTTTTAGTTTTTGCTGTGGTTATTCAGATCCTCTGTGCTTCTGGTTTACGTTTCCTACAACTTTTCTGTAAGTTATAGTAGGCTCAAATCAGTTGTTTTTTTTTCCTGAGAGATCACACATGATCTGTTTGTCACACCTCATTTCAGGTAAAAGTAACCTTATCACAAAAGCAGACTATATTTCCTGAGGTGGTAGTTGCATCAGGAATTGTTCTTCTGACAACGTAACTGGCATTTTAACTGCAAGAACATTGCATACAATTTGTTAAATCTCAAAATATCCTTTGACATAGCAGAATAATTTACTTTTACAGGATAATGCATTCTGCGGATAGA
>OU015497.1:4565848-4598348 GCA_907164885.2 Dolomedes plantarius | reverse complement strand
ATATATATATATATATATATATATATATATATATATACTAGCTGAAAACCCGAGCTTCTCTACGGAGTACATTCAAATTAAATACAACGGTCAATGTATGCAATTAATGCCAAAATAAATAAATATATATATATTTATAATAAATGCGACGATCAATGTATACAATTGATGTAATTAATATATATATATATATATACACTGCTGGCCACCCAAATTGCAACACCAAGAAAGACAAGATATATCACAACAAAATTTATTTTGTAGATAACATGTTGACCAAGTATCAAATGATTAAATTTATAGACTTCTGTGAAGTGTGGTTCCTGCCAAAATCAGTAGCCAGAGTAACCGCCATTGTTGGAGATCATCGCTGCCACATGCCTCGGCATTGATTCAAAGAGACTTTGGATGAGGTCTTGGGGTACAGCAGACCAAGCAGCTTCCACACGTTGCCAAAGTTGATCTGCTGTGGTAGCTGGGGATGGAATCTGGGTCAATCGTAGAGCAACCATGGACTACATGTTTTCTATTGGCGAAAGATCCGGAGAGCGAGGAGGCCAGGGAAGCAATTCAATCTGGCGATTGACGAAGAACCGTTGAACAATGCGTGTCACGTGTGGTCGCGCATTATCCTGTTGAAATATGGCTGTGGGCAAGCCCTGAAGGTAAGGAAGGACAACTGGCTCCAACACCTCGGAGATGTAGCGCTGGCTGTTTAAAGTACCGGCAATGCGTACTAGAGGTGTGCGAGAGTGATATCCAATACCGCCCCATACCATAATACCCGGTGCAGGACCAGTGTGGCGGTGCATAACGCATCTGTTCAGCATCCTCTCTTCAGGTGTCTCCAGACTGGAATGCGACCATCGTGGTGTTGCAGACAGAAGCGTGACTCGTCAGTAAAGACAATTTCATTCCATTCTGCCGTCCACATCCTTCTGTCATCGCACCATTGGCGGCGGAGACGTCTGTGGTTCTGCGTCAAGGGTAGACAAAGGAATGGACGTCTTGCGGACAGACCACTCTGCTGTAAACGGTGTCGAATGGTACGCGCAGACACTGGATGATGCGTTACAGACTGCATGTGCTGTGCTATGGTTCGTGATGTGACTGAGCGATCCGTCACTGCCATGCGCACAATTTGCCTGTCATCACGTGAAGTGGTGCGCTGAGGTGGATGCGATCGAACACGCCGGTCCGTCGTACCCTCCTGCATCCAACGATCACATATCCGCATTACAGTTGCTTGGTTTCGTCCAACACGACTACCGATTTCCCTGAAAGATAATCTACAATCTCGGTAGGCCACTATCCTTCCTCTGTCGAACTCTGATACTTGATCAAAAGATGATCGCTGTTTTCGACGAGGCATAATGGATCTTTTTTTGAAAAAACCACAAGAAAAACACAATTGCCGAACTTGAAATCGTCGAAATCTCCAAGCCTTAAATAGCGCTTTGAAGTGGCGCCACAGGCGCGCGTGATGTGTGTCTGCGCTGAAATTCTAATCATTTGCATATCTCATCTCCGCTAATGCATGTTGTAAATTTCATGTTATTTGCATGTTTCCTTCAGGGTGTTGCATTTACAGTGGCCAGCAGTGTATATTTATAAAATTTTTTTGTCTATTTAGTTGTTATGCACGAGACGATAAATTTATTTAAGTACCAGAAAAAGAAATCACGTGATCGGCATTTAATAAATTTAATTCTAAAAATGAATCTTTATAAATTCACCAAAAATCAGAAAATGGAGATAAAGATTCGAAAAATATTTCATTTTAAAGGAATTTTTATGATATTTCTCGTGATATAAATTTTATAACCCTCAAATTATTATTTTAAATGCAAACTTTAGAAAAGTTACTAACAGTTTAAAAATTTAATTTAAAAAAAAATCTAAGAAGAATTTTTCAAAAACCTTTCTTAGTGCACCCCTACACCATAAGAAGAATCGCCATGCAAAATTTCAGCCCTTTAGGTCGAGCAGTTTGGTCCGTGCGTTGTATGTCAGTGAGTCAGTCAGTGAGTCAGTCAGTTACGGAATTGTTTTATATATATAGATAATCCTGAGTCGACGTTGCCCCTCCAAATCGCTGGACTGGAGGCACCATTGGTAGTACATGGTCTCCCTCTTCTTCTAATACCTTTCATTTTATAAAAAGTCAGTTTCTTTTATCATGGTCAGTGTCATATTTTTTAACATGTTCGAGCCATTTGATTCGATAATCTTTAATAACCCTTATTATAGTTGGTTGCCTATATTTAAGGTATATTTCAAGGTTGTAACGAATTCGCCAGACGTTATTTTTTTCGCACTGCGCCAGAAATTCTACGTAGAATCTTTCGTTCAAAAACTAAGGGCCTGTTCGCATAGAATCCTTCAGCGTAAGCGTTAAAGATTCCGTCAGCCATGATTGGTTAAATGGGTCAATGATTGATATGTGATTGGTTAAAACTTTTTACGCTGACGCTGACGGATTCTATGTTAACAGGCCCTAAGAGTTTATTCTCATCAGATTTATTTAGGGGCCAGGATTCACAGCGATAAATAATATTCGGTCTTTGAAGTTTATTAAATTTTATATTAAAGTAGTATATAAGTTAAAGATTTTAGTAGATTTATAAAAGTTTATGTAGATTAATTTTTTATTTATAGAAATGAACTCTGATTCTAGTTGATATCTCAGACCAAAACGGCACATCTTTACAATCAATAACCTGTTACTAATTTCAAGGTTGCAATCATTACTATCATAGTTAAACGTACCCAGATATTTAATTTTGATGTATCTAAGAAATTTTTGTATACTGCTATATCAGCTACAAATACAGGTGGTTATGAAAATAATGGAAACACTTAGGAAAAATATGAAATTCTTTATTAATATGGCGTAGGACCATCTATGGCATTTAATATAACCCGGATTCACTAAGGAAGTGAATTATGCAAGTCATGAATAGTGGTTAAAGGGATATTATACCATTTTTTATGGATAAATCGTCAATGTTCCTGTAGAGATGCTATTATGGATATTGATTCCTGACTATGTTCCCTAAAACAGACCACAACAGTTCTATGATATTGAGGTTTGCGGGCCAGATAAGGTTTTTGACTTGGTCTTTATGTTCCTCAAACCACGACCTGACACGTCTAGCTGTATGAACCGAAGCATTATCATCATGGAGAATGCCGTCTCCTGCAGGAAACAATTTTTGCACCATAGGATGGATCTGGTCGGCTAAAAGTTCGACATTGTCCTTCCCAGTCAATCTCCCTTTCGGGGTTACAATAGATCCCTTTTGAAAACCATGGGATGGCCGCCGAAACCCTAAGAAATTCCCTCTCCATGTTTGACAGCTGACATGCGACAAGCATAATAATTCGCTTGCGTAGGTGTTCTTCAGACATACGCACGTCCTCTTGCAGGGGACAGCGTGATCAATGATTCGTCTAACCAAATGTCATATTTCAACGTATCACTCGACCAGGATTTGTGCTCGTGGCACCACTGTAGAGGACGGTTTGCTTTCACATCTGTTACAAGGGGCTTGGGAATTACTACTCTGCCATAAATGTTTTGTTTTTGAAGTTTTCTCTTACCTGCAATGACTGGTACTGGAGGCTGCAGATTCAGATTGAGCTCTACGGTCACTTTGGCTGCAGTTGTCTTCTTTTTTGATGTCACAGTCCGCTTCAAGACCCGCCAGTCTATTTCACTTAGCTTTCCCTTTCGTTCACTATTCTGTTTCACAGAGGATGTCTTTCCATGAACTCTGTATGCCATCATGACTTCCGATATCATAGCTCGGTAAACACCCAAATCCATGGGGGTTGTTGCAACAGATACTCCAGTTAAACGCGCTTCAACAATTTGCCCTTCTGCACGGTCTACAAGGTTTGACATCTTACGCTATCCCCCAAAGAGCCTGATGCCCATAGTTCCATTACTGCTACTTTCGAGTAGAATAATGTATACACTATATTCTATTAAAAAATACTGTCCCTAAACTTTTTTTTAAGGAATACGAAGCACTTCTATAAACACCACTAATATTAATGTGTTTCCATTATTTTGATTACCACCTGCATTTAAAAACTTAAGTAAAAGAATTATTCTTTTCAACTTAATATCCTGTAGCTCCGATGTATCTGAAATTTATGTCTTCTACCCCTTTTCAAATTTCGCATATTTTAGCTGTTTAACCGTCTCAATACTATCCTGACAGAAATATTCACCCTATTCCGTAATCATTGCCGACATTTTTTGACTCTCATTTCGTTCGGTACTTTAAGGTTTCGAGTAAATGTGAGACTTCGCTCCCATTAAGAGTTTGTTGATTACGCACTTTAACCTGTCAAAGAAATACGTCAAAGCATTTGAAGACATTTACCAATTGATTGGTATTTGAGAACGAAATGGGCTAATTTACTCAGTCGCTCATCTTCGATTATTTTCTAATATGATTGGAGTTATAAATCATGTATTTCTCTCTTTAGGAAAATTTTAAACTCAACTTAATGCTTTTTAAATGTTTACCATTATACTTCAACAATTTTGATAAATTTTTTAAAAAAATCAGAGATATGTGCTTAGAACCTACATTTGCAATAATAGTACACTGAACTCCAAATTTTCCGAGTAAATTAATTCTCAAGTGAATATGAAAGACCGAAAAGCATTACTAAAATTGGCTTCCATGCAGTAAAAATAAATGTATCATGCAGTATTAAAACACGGTTTATTTAAGATAATAATGAAGGTTATCGAGATTTTCACTTTTCTTCTGAAAAATGTCCCAAACTTTCTTTGTTTACGCGCCTTAAATCCACAACTCGGATTATGCGAGGTTAAATTATTCCGGAAGTTTGGATTATTTCAGTCTCAATTGGATGAAAATATTTTGTTACTTTTTTCACGTAAACCACGTCTTTTAGGAATTATCTGCTCGGGTTTCTTTGCTTAGAAAAAAAGTAACGTAATAATCGAAACATTTTAAAACTATTTTTGAAGTAAATTAAATTTTCCTTAAATGTTGGCAATGTACTCTGTAATTATTTTTTTTTACAGTAATAAAATCGTGTGGCATTCAACTGATAGATCGGGCGAAATAATCAAGTTATTTTTAGTTATGCTGTTTTGCTATCAAAGTTTCCAAAGGTTCAGAGTGGTGTTAATTAGTTACCCAAAGCTTGGATAAACAAAATATTAAATGAAAAGGATACTTTTTTCTCCAAATTTGATAAATAGAGACCTATTAAGTTAGTTTAGAACAGTATGATGATCAATATAAAGTCTGGAGCAAAGGATCAAATTAGTATTTCTTCCGTAACGGTATGTGTTGAATAAGATGAGCGTCGAATGACACGGAATTTATATTTTTGTCGACTCATGATGTACAACTAACTAACTTAGTCTGGACAGACAAACTAATGCAGTCTGGAAGCCTCAAGAAGGGCGTTGTATGAGCGTAATAGGGAACTCGATGATAGGGTCCGAATAACTTCATTAATTTATTCCATTTAGCCATTAACTTAGCCGTTTAGCTATAAAATCGAACTTTCAACGGTACATAATACAAGTTCTGGTTTCCTACTTACGGTCTATAACTGATATCCTGATATTGTCTGTTGGCAGGATAATGCATGTTCGCTTTTCACTTGAAATGTTGAGGTCTTCCTGTATAATAAACATGTAAAACTTATTTCTAATGTGTGACTAAAAGTAAATAATTCAACAAAGCAATATAATTATTAGAAGGAAGAAAATAAACCGAAATTACACACTTATCGTCAATGCACCATAATGAAAGATTGTGTAGCAGTAAAGGAACTAAACCATATATCGAGGCAACCGACTGGTCTCGCCATCAGGAGGCCTAACCAAATCAGTTACCTCAAGGGGGAACTTTTTGAATAGGATGGAGGTCTAACTAAAAGACATCCCAAGGCCCCGAGATCACAATTGAAACAGATAGTCAAATCAAATGAAAATAAACAGACATCCTGCACTTAGCGCTCAACGCGCCATAAATGCAAGTACACCTACAATCCTAAAAGAACACAGATGAAAAGACAGACATGCAAAAGGCGTACTCACCCTATTCTAGTGAGTAACGTTTATAGCCAAATAGCAGATATTTTATTTCCATAAAGCCGTCCGCACACGGAGCGACTAAAAAGAAACTGATAACCGACTCCAATCACAAACCAGTCCGTGATGAGTCGTAACCTATGTAATTGAATGGAGCCACGCACACGGAGCAACTGGTTACAAACCCGTCAGCAACGCGTTTGTAATCACTCGCAGGCAACTCAACATGTCGAGTCGTTAGCAACTTCAGTCGCCAGTTTCTCTTGCGTTGTGCGTGTAATTACACAATCTATGTTACAGCCGGTCTTTTGGCAAGCTGCCAAATGACGAACTGGTGAGTCACGTGACTTCTGCCTAGCGATGAAATGAAATTCTAAAGTTTTTGGTTGTATGGAATGTATGCGACCATATATACAGTCCATTTTTCAACGATTTATCAAAGACGATCTATTGTGACGATTTTTTAAAATAAATTAATTTCTGTTAATAATTTAACTAAAAATAATGCCCTGAATAATGATGTTCTTCCTTCCATGACAGGTCGCAAACTATTGATTTGAATCCCTTTTGAGTCGGCCCGTGTGCTGAGCCGCATCACTAACGAGTTTGCAACCGATAAGCAATTTCAATCGCTAACCAGTTCAGTTTCCTTTGAGTCGCTCCGTGTGCGGACGGCCTAAGAGTTACACCACTGTAGCAAGACTACAGCGCCACACCCCATTGAAGTTTTTAAGCCACAAAAATTAAAGAAAGTGTGAAATCAGAAAACACTATCTTAAATGTCCTATAAATATACCGAGCCTAAATGTAATATAAATATTACCAGGAGGAACTCTTTCTGCTAATAATTATCTTGCTTTGTTGTATTATTTACTTTTAGTTCCATTTGTCCGTTTTCAGTACGAGGCTTTGTTGCAATTGCGTAATCTTTTATTGAAAAGTTAAAATTTTCAACGCTAGGGTAGGTTTTCTGTTCATTTGTTCGGCAGCCTATGCTCTCTTTATGCGTATTATTTCGTTTTGAATTATTTACATTATTTTGTGTTATTTCTAATGTGATAATACATCGCCGATTTTGACAGCTTTGAAACAATTTTGGGAAACTGTAGTTCATCCTTCTAGTTTACAATTGTTCTAATTACATATAGCTATTTACCTTTCACCAAATTGGGTGTTTTCGCAATAGAAAAAATTCACATGGAATTCCATCCTGCAGGATGACAGACTGTATAAATCTAAACTATGTCGTGTAAAATCCGATGCTTCCCATTGAAAGAAAGACCAATAGAGTTTCGATCGGAAGTTACTTTAATATTCGATGAGCTATCTTTTTTTTGTACAATGTTTCAACGTCTGAAATTTCTGACATTTTTGTCTCTTGGAATAAATGACTTAGTAGACGAAATCTTCAAGAACGCTCGTATTTCTTTCGGTTTTAAATTTGTAAGCATTAGTCTATATATATAAAACAGTTCCGTAACTGACTCACTGACTGACTGACTGACATACAACGCACAGACCAAACCACTGGACCTAAAGGGCTGAAATTTTTCATGGCGATTCTTCTTATGGTGTAGGGGTGCACTAAGAAAGAGTTTTGAAAAATTCTTCTTAGATTTTTTTAAATTACAGTTTTAAACTGTTTTAGTAACTTTTTTTAAGTTTGCATTTAAAATAACAATTTGAGGGTTATAAAATTTATATCGCGAGAAAGATCATGAAAATTCCTTTAAATTGAGATCTTTTTCGAATCGTTACCTCGATTTTCAGAATTTTGGTGAATTTTTAACGATTTATTTTTAGAATATAATTTATAAAATGCTGATCAAGCTATTTCTTTTTCTGGTACTTTAAATAAATTTATCGTCACGTACATAACTAAATAGACAAAAAAAATTTTTTTTTGCTAATGCGGCAGACGATTGGACATATTAAAAAACAGTAAAACATATATTCCTCAAACTGTACTATATTAACTGTACTATATTCTTTAGTATTCTATTAGATTTAATTTGAATATTTTCTTCTACATTATTTTGTCTATAAAAATATCCGTTACGATTTTTTTATAAATATATTCTTTTGTTTTTTTTAAAATGAATTGCATGCATTGATTGTTGTGTTTATTATAAATATATATACATATTTTTAGGCATTAATTGCATACTTTGACCGTTGTATTTCATTTGATTGTACGCCGTAACGAAGTACGGGGTTTCAGCTAGTCTATATATATAAAACAGTTCCGTAAATGACTCACTCACTGACCGACTGACTGACATACAACGCACAGACCAAACCGCCTGACCTAAAGGGCTGAAATTTTTCATGGCGATTCTTCTTATGGTGTAGGGATGCACTAAGAAGGATTTTTGAAAAATTCTTCTTAGAGTTTTTTAAATTAAATTTTTAAGGTCTTTTTATAACTTTCTTTAAGTTTGCATTTAAAATAATAACTTGAGGGTTATAAAATTTATATCGCGTGATAGATCCAAAAAATTCCTTTAAAATGAAATATTTTTCGAACCTTTACCTCCATTTTCTGATTTTTTGGTTAATTTTTAAAGATTTATTTTTAGAATTTAATTTATTAAATACCGATCACGTGATTTCTTTTTCTGGTACGTTAAATAAATTTATCGTCTCGTGCATAACAACTAAATAGATAAAAATAAATATTTTTTTCTTGCTAATGCGGCAGACGATTATATATTATCCAAAGAAAATAAATATCCCTTACGATTTTTTTATAAATAAATAAATAAATAAATATATATATATATATATAACATCAATTGTATACATTGATCGTCACATTTATTATAAATATATATATATATATATATATATATATATATTGTCATTAATTACATACATTGACCGTTGTATTTAATGTGAATGTACTCCGTAGCGAAGCGCAGGTTTTCAGCTAGTATGTATATATAAATACTTATTTTATATGACGCGGGAAACCATTAAAGTTCCCGAAGGGCGTGAATGCAAACCGTTAAGCTCGTTTTGAATAATTGTTGACTGATCCTCGGTTACTGTACTTTATTTTGGTGGTCCCTTAATTTCCGGATGTAAGACTGAGAATCTTATTTTACGTACTGTCCTGATAGAGAATGTTCGATAATTCGCGTGAGACGTATTAAACTTCATTTAGGTGAGGAGAAAGTGTCTTCCTCAAATGGAATGCAATCCAGGTGTCTTGAGAATATTGGTAAAATTATGACATTTGTGTTAGTTCATTAATGAAAAATAAAATCTGGGAAAAAAGGAACGCCGCTTGAAAAAATGCTATCAAAGACATTCCAATAAAGACACATAAAGAGAACAATGTACGGATTTAGTACAGTAAAGTTCTAGAAATTCCTAGGAAATTGAATGTAAAAACAGAAATTACAATTATTTCGTTGGCAACTCTTGTTTCTACCACTCCGAGTATGGTAGATTATGACATTTGAATTAATTCAAAATTGAACTAATGACCAATACAAATAAACTTATATAAAAAGGATTTGGATTAGTTCGAAAAAATAAAAACCGGAAAAGAAAGAACACTTCTTGCAAATATACTATCAAAGGCATTCCAATAAAGATACATAAAGAGAAAAATAGTGTGTATTTAGTACAGTAATGTTCTAGAAATTCCTAGGAAATCATGTAAAATCAGATTCGTTGCCAACTCATGTCTCTACCACTCCGAGTATGGAGGAATGTTCGGGCATCCAGTCTTGGGCATTCAGGGTATTTTAAGCGTCCGGGGCTTCTTAGTGAGTACCCGTGTTTGGATTTGGTACTGACAGTGGTCAGTTTGAGTTCCAACAAGTGCAACTAAATGCGCTCGTGTTTACGCGGGGTTTGGGCATGTTTAACCTGTAGGACGAAAGGTTCCACTGTGGAGTTTGCAGGGGAAGGGGGAAGATACGAGCCCCTATATGTCGCCTCTTGGGTTGTTCTGTCTAAATTGAGGTGGCACCACGAGGTGATGTTAATTCAACTATACAGCGCTCCCATTCCAATCAATCAACAATATACCGATGTAGAATGGGCTAATGTTAAAAGATAAGAATTTTCATCACGTTTTATCTCGCTCGTGGGTGTCCAACCGTTTGTCTTGTATTAACCACATTGAGAGAAGAGGAACTGTCTTGGGCCGCACGTAAAACATATAATATACTTAACGTTTGAAATAAGAAAATGTCCTTTCATTATCATGTTTTTATTAACTTGCTTCCTTGTGTGGTTGTGTGTGTGTCTGTCTAGTACAAATCTTGCAATCGATTGTTAACTAACTTCCGGACTAGCTAGATATTCGAAACTTTTAGAACACGATGACAATGCATTTTTTAAATAGTTTTAGTCATCTATAAGCAGAATTAAATTAATTTTCAGTTATTTTCAGTTAATTTATTTTGTAGACTATTGCAGCCATCTATTGGCCGGAAAGCGAATTAGTCAAATGCAACAAGTCAAACAACAAGTCAAATGCAAGTTAACTTCCAATTAACGTCATTTTCTTTCAAGTTGATGGGATAATTCATCTAAAAATTTTTTAAAAAGTATTTATTAATACAGAGAATTGTCAAGTTCATACGATTCAACAGAAAATTTAAAAACATGGTATATAAAAAGTCTTTTTATCTTGTAATTATTTTAATTTTTTTTTCACAACTTTAAAAAAAAGAGGCACTGCAAACATAAAATCGGTGGCATATTTGACATAGTTCGTTGGAGACTAAAACATCGATGTTCTGGTTGCAATTCTTAGAGGGTTTTAAAGATGATCTTCAGAATGTTTTCGTCTTATTTTGCTGTTCATGGGCTTCATATTTTGGAAACATTTTCCTCGTAAATGTACCTATGGAAAAACGGCGATGACATTAGCAAGGCGTGATTGTCAAACGAGGCATATTTTTCTTCAGGCAATATAGGTTTTAAGAAGTTTGGTATCTTGAGGAGCCGAATTTTTCAGTTTTCAGGGGTCGCATGTTGGACACGCCTGCTCCAGTTGATACGTTAGTATTTACTCCTGCATGTATTGCTTAGGCAAAATTTATGGTTCTAGAGTTCGTATGATTGATGCAACCAACGGATTTTTTCTTTAGCAATTTCAGCATAATGTGTTTTATTAATAAATTAATAAATGATGTTTAAATTTGATTCTGTGATTTTATTTGATTTAAGGGGACCTCCAACCTCGTTTTTATGAAATTTTCAATATTTAACTCTATATACAAAATGAGAATATTTACTATTATTTTTTACTTCATTGAATAGACTTAGAATTCAGAAATAAATATTTGGGGACAGAATAAGGCCTGTTTATCAAAAAATTCTAAAAAAATTCTACAATTTTCCAAAATGCTCCATGCGTGCCCAATTTCTTCCGATTTCTTCAGAAATTCTCAGGATTTTTAAATGGAAGTGTTTGTCACATAACTGTGCATCATTCTGTGAAACCACAAATATTTTTCAAATTTTTAAACCACAAAATGAAGTAAAAACATGTAAAAACATAAAAAAAAATAACAGGCTGATTGATGAAAATATTATTTGTGGCTTTAAATTCATACTTAAAAAATTACAGTGCACAGTTATAATTACATTTATATGGTAAACTAATATTAAAAAATTAAGGTATTTAAAGGATGTGGAATGCACACGGAACATTTTGAAATATGCTTCCATATTTGACAATTTTTTTTTCAAAATCAGACATTATTCTGCCAAAAAATCTTTATTAAGAATTCCAAGGGTGTTCAATGTATAAAAAAAGAATATTAATTATTCTCATCTATATATATAAAACAGTTCCGTAACTGACTCATTCATTCATTCATTCATTCATTCACTGACTGACTGACATACAACGCACAGACCAAACCGCTGGACCTAAAGGGCTGACATTTTGCATGGCGATTCTTCTAATAGTGTAGGGGTGCACTAAGAAAGATTTTTCAAAAATTCTTCTTAGATTTTTTTAAATTAAATTTTTAAACTGTTTTTTAAACTTTTTTTACGTTTGCATTTAAAATAATACATTGAGGGTTATAAAATTTATATCACGTGAAAGATCATAAAAATTCCTTCAAAATGAAATTTTTTTCGAATTTTTACCTCCATTTCCTGATTTTTGGTGAATTTTTAAAGATTAATTTTTAGAATTTAATTTATTAAATGCCGATCACGTGATTTCTTTTTCTGGTACTTTAAATAAATTTATCGTCACGTGCAAAAAAAAAAAAAAAATAGACAAGAAAATATTTTTTTTGCTAATGCGGCAGACGATTGGACTTCATTTTGTCTATAAAAATATCCCTTACGATTTTTTTATAAATATGTTTTTTTTACATCAATTGTATACATTGATCGTCGCATTTATAATAAATATATATATATATATATATTTTTTTTTTGGCATGAATTGCATACATTGACCGTTGTATTTAATTTCAATGTACTCCGTAGCGAAGCGCGGGTTTTCAGCTAGTTCTGTATATAGAGTTAAAAATCCAAAATTTAAGAAATTGAGGTTGAAGATCCCTTGCTCCCTTAAGCAGGAGTCTTATTTTGAATGTTGATTGAAAGCTTATTAAAAGAACGTTAGGATGTAGTTTTACTCCATTGCTAAAAATTATATGTGCTTTTCAAGACTGTTTATAACTTGTAATAAATTGAATTTAAAATTTCCTTTCAATACAAAAGAACCGGATAAATTGTTTCTTAACAATAAGGAATCGATGTGCAAGAAATAACCAATAAAAGCAAGTTTTCTAAAATTTATCGTACCATTTCTAAAAAAAAAAAAATAAGAGTCTTATTTAGTAAACAACATGATGTACTATCGTAAAGGGTTATGTATTGTCAAATGGTTTTCTGAAATTGCATAGCAGAATGAAGGCTTAACTTGGTAAACTAAACTAAAACACTTTGCTAAACATTTATAGAAACATCAAAAGCTTTCCTAAAATAATACATTTATCTGTTGTAATGGTATTTACTGGTACTGTATTTTTAGAATACAAAAATAAATTCAATTTATTGGGAAGGAAGTATTTACTCCTAAGGCGTTCGTTTAACCTTTAGCTTACGGGGCCCATTTTTCATATATATATATGTATATATATATATATATATATATATATATATATATATATATATATATATATATATATATATATATATATATATATATATTCATTTATATCGATATCTAAATATGTATATATATATATATATATATATATATATATATATATATATATATATATACATATATATATTCATTTATTCTTGGCCCCGTATTCTTGAGATAGATGCTATCCCACCCCGTAAGGAAAAGGCTAACAAATGGAAGTTCATGATTTTGTATTGTCATAATGCAGGATTTTTCTTATATAGAATGTTAGTATTTAAGCTTTTTAAATACATATATCTTTCTATGCACTAATACTGGGTTAGCACAAATGAATGACCAGATTCTAAACATTTATATTTCCGAAACTATTACACAGATTACAATAAGTGATAAACGGAATTAAAGAAAAATATGCCAAGTCTTAGTTTCAGTTACAAATGTCCGATGTGTGACCCTTTTCTTACACGACAAACATCTAATCTGTAATCAAGCTCGCTCCACACATTTTGTAGTATCACACCGTCAATAGTTCCAAATGCTGCAGAAATGCGTTCTTTAAGTTCTTGCAGTATTTTCGGCATCGGTGGTGCATAAACAGTGTCTTTGGCGTAACCCCATAAAAAGAAATAACATTGTGTAAGGTCCGGGGATATTGGTGGCCATGTGATTAATGGTAAATAGCTGTCACCCCATCCATTGGGGTGGAAGATCCTCGTTTAAGTAAGCACGTACATGCAAAGACCAATGTGCTGGCGCTCCATCCTGTTGAAACACAAAACTTGTGTTGTCCTCACGCAGTTGGGGAAATAACCAAATTTTCCCCAACTGCGATAATATTTATATTGATCAACGGTGGAAACAAAATTGGTATATTTATCTTCAAATTCCTCTATCACTTATTCTGTGTAATAGTTTCGAAAATATAATTTTTTTAAATCCGGTTGGTATTCATTTGCGATAACCCTGTATTTTAACCCTTTGAGGGGCTCCGTTTGCACAGGGCAAACGCCTAAATCTAGTCTTTATTTTCACTTGCATTCAATGTATTCCAGTTAAATGAGCAAAAAAATGGTTAGTATTGCCATCTGGTATCAGTTTAAAGAAGTAAAACATTTTGCAATATTTAATTGGAAAATTTTTCCAAGATATTTTAGGTTAAAAAAAATCAGGAAAAAAAATCTGAACTGTGCAAAAGGTGGAGATTGTTGCAACTGAAAGGGTTAAATGGTTGAGTTGCTATAGCTAATCGTAGCTGCAGTGGTTCAACTTACTGTTATTTTCGGTGTCAAGAAATTTATCACAACATGGTTATTAAATCATGGTAATTTTAGTTGTTATTTATCAATGTCCTTTGTAGTTTTTTTAGGTTAAAAAATTATATATTGGTTTTATTTCAAAAGTGTAAAACTTTCAAACAATTGTTAGTGGCTAATATGGAAAATTTTGACAACTGCTTTGTGTTTGACATTTCAGTACGATTATTTCACAGGAACTAGAGTATTTATAAGAAAAATATTATGGTAAACGTTAATTTATTCTCTCAAATATTATCTGTAATTAAAGTATCTGATTCAACATCCTTGTATGAGAAACTGAACCTTTTATTCTCAAAGCGTTTAACTTGTCATTCTGAGTTTATATTTGAAAGTTTACTTCAGTAATTTCGCAAAATTATTCCATTAAATTACCAAATTGTCATATTTGTAATGATGCGTCACTCATTGGCTTATGCATAAAGAGGTAAAATGCAGTTCAACTTGATATTTAAACATGTTTGCTTCGGTGAATTCTCTCCATATTATCGAGTTGGCAACTGTATTTCAGTTAAGTATGAAATAATTGCCTATTCTGACTTTAACTAGTATTCGATGTGGAATATTTTGTTAGAATGTAAAATACTACGTGTTTCATGATGATGCAAATCACACATAAAAATTCATTTGTCTCTAACATTTGAATACCTGCCACGCGTTATTCAATAAGCTAATATTAATGTTTTTATCAATATTTTAACGAAATATTGTACATAATTTTGTACATATTTTTAAGAATTATTATTTGACAGCGACATGGTTATGTGGTTATTTTTCTATTTATAGTTGCCAGATAGATCATGTACATTCAAGGAACTGGCACGTAGCATATCATTCATACAGAAAAAGCAGTGGGAATAAGATGTTGAGTAATGAAGGCTGGGAATTCAAAGCTTTTGGTTGTTTGTACCACTCTTGTATCATCGATGAAAGATCTTTTATCACTGACTAGCGGCCCGTCCCGACTTTGTCCGGGTTGAAAAAAATATTATACCAAAAAATTTCCAGTTGATAGCCAATATATTGTAAATCTTTGTTTACCTTAATAATAACCTAAATAATACCTTAAATTAATATTACGTTAGTTAATAATTAAAGTTAATTTTTTTAAAAGAAAAAGGCGTGCCGGAGAACGGCTAGGTTCAAACCGCTACCGTCAGAACAGAAGCCCACCGCGACAGCACCACGCTAAGGATCGTTGAAATCTTCGGCACAAAAAGCTGTAGAAGACAGTAGCGGTAACAATGGAGATTGTTAGGATTAAGTCCCTAACTTTATTTCTACTGATCAGATATACATAATATATAGCCTATGTCCATCTGGAATAATGTACCTTTCAAACAGTGAAGGAATTTTTCAAATAGGTGCAGTGGTTCTGGAGATTACCCTCCACATACAAAATCGCTCTCTTTATATATAAGTATAGATGAAAGTGTGGTTATCTCATTAATGACCGAATATTGGGAAAAACTTTTTTTTTAACTTCAACACTTATTTTCCTAAACTGGAGCCTGGATCCTCACTTGATGCTCACTGTTCAGGCATCACATAAATGGCAGTTACTCTGTTTCGTAGATGACTTTACAAAACCACGATCTTAGAAAATGAATGATGTTTCAGACCATGCTGAAGGCTGCTATGTACTAACCCCATTGGATTCGCTCACCTGAATGTTAACCTATGGAGAAAATTTGTCAACAGATTGCCGACTTGGATTCAAAGATTTTTTAAAAGAAATTGTACTCCGTCATAGAGAAAGAAATCATACATTTGTGTACATTTTTCATTTTTTTAAAAATATGCAATTAATATTTTTAAATTTAAATTATTCGGGGAAAAATCTAGTATAGTGTGTTTTAAACGCTCATAAATTCCTTCGGGGGTACGAAATTTATAAAATGAATACTGTAACGCTTTGCAGAAAAGTTCGGGCTATCTGACAATACCAATTTTATTTGATTATCAGCATATATGTACCTGTAAGTAGTTGACAAAAATATATTTTAAATGAACAATTTGGGGGCAATGCTTAACCCCCCTATAGAGAAAGAGCCATTACAATCCCTCAAAATGTCAATCCTAAGGGGGGTGGAATTATCGTACTGTCAACTGGACTCCTCCCACCACAAGAGTCTGCAAGAAGAGGAAAAGGGAAATACGATTTTTTCTTAGTACATAGCAGCCTTAATAAATCTTATGCAGATCACCTATATTTCAAAGCAAGATGGGAAGCCAAAACAAGCTGTGTAAATTCTTAAAATAGTAAACAAATTTTCAGTAGGGAATGTAACAGGAAAATAAAATACAAACAATTCTAAAGGACTCATTTACATAGATAACAAACACCTTAAAATTAGTAAAAAAAAGGACTCGCGTGAAGTCTGCTCATTAAGCACATATATTTGCAATCAAGTGAAAAGGTTAAAAGTTTATTCCTCTGTATAACTACACAATTATTAACAGCCCTATGAACAACAGTATAATCGTTTTAGTAATGCAATGTTTCCCCTTTGCTAATTCCTAATACAACTCTAATTTTTTGGAAAGTAAATTACCGCTAGTAAAATATTTAAAACCTCGTGTCTATGTAGAACAATTGGAAACATCCTACTATGTTTCGAAGTATATAGAGTAGCTGTACTTGTTCTGCGTGTGACATAATATGGCGTAATCCATATGATAAATAAAGTTTCTGATAACAGCGTACTGTATTACGGCGTAATTAAAAATTTTCAGGTAAATTAACTCAAACACAGATACCGAATTACGTTGACTGTATTCAGGGCCTGAAGCCATCTAATTATCTTAGCCGAATTCAATGCTGTCTAACATGTGTCATGTATCATTAATATCCCCTGGCTGTCACCAGTAAATAGTACCCTAGAAGTAATTATATACCCCAAATAACTACCGAAATATAACTTGCATTACAAGAGAAGCTACATAAAATCCGATAACATTAACTCACTAATTAATAGCCGGAAGGATAGAAAAAAAAATAAGTTCAAACATTTGGAAGGAGCCTTGTAATTAAGTTACGGTTTTCTTACTTCTGTAGCAAATAACAGCCATTCCATCTGTTATGAGGACTCTAATATTCTATAAACACAAGGCTAATTAACTAAGTATTAAGACAATATGATAAAAATCTTGATATATCTGAGGAATGTTCTCTAATGAATATTAGACAGATAGTTTAAGGGTCTAGGTCGAAAATTTTGATGTATTATCTTCAGTAATCACATAGTTTGCTTTTTTTTCTGCCTAATGAAACTCCTGATAAGCTTAATTCTTACAAAAAGTCCGCATCGATTATTGATTTCGAAGAATTATTTAGGCTCTATAAATTTAAAATGTCAAGTAATTTATTTTAAAAATCGAAATTACGTTTTCGCCTTTAACTATTGTGTTAGGAAAATTTTTGTAGATCCTGAATTCAAATCACCTGAGACTTGTCCTTTGCACGAAAGTAAAATAAATATGGAAAGAGAGAAATGGGTTCAGATGAATGACTTAAAACTTAGCATGCTTTGAATTTCCAGTTTAAATTTTTTTTAAACGAAATTTCAAAAATTGCAAGTACAGTGATTTCAGCTTATAAGAATCACGTTTGTTATTACTGTTTTTGATTCTTATAAGCGGTTGATTCTTATAGCCGAAATTTAGGATTTTGGATAGGCACACACACACACACACCTATATATACATATATTAGATAATTTACCATAAAATACTCTTTAACTTACGTTAATTATCTTTTATTAAAATTATTTTTTATGCTTTTAAAAATACAACTTAATTTCTAGACCTATAAGTAGATACACATGATTATAGTAAGAGAAGAAAAAAATCCAGTATTTGTTACAACATACCTGCTTAACAGTTTTAACATTTCAACTACAGGAAGGGAGCAAGAAAAAGTTTTCTATGGTAGTTTGACGTCATGAAGTTTTCAGGAGGCTGTTTATACCTCTTTCAATACTAATAGTCTCAGACGAAGATTCACCTTCTAGATTACGTTTCACGGTTTGATAACGTGCTGAATATATTAATATCACGTTTGCCTAAGTGATAGTGGACAGTTCACCGAAGATTTATGTGTTTCAGGGTGGAAGGTGGGAAAAAAGAGTTCCTATGTTTGTAAGTGGAGAAAAGTGAAATAGGACTGGGACGGGTAAAGATGCCCCCGGGTCAAGCTAATAGGATAGTATTGTGCTAAAGCGTTTAAAGAGAAACGCTTATGTTATGTCTAACAAAGAAAGGGATGCATTTTACGACTATATTCCATCTCATCTTATCACTCTTTCTTTAAAAAACATAAAGAAAGATCTTCGTGCCTTTTGGGGGTTTAAGTGGCTTTTTTGAAAAAAAATGAAAGGAAAGCGGAGAGTGGTAACTGATTCTTAAAACCGGTGGATTGATTCTTTAAAACGAAAATTTTAACATGGAAATAATGCATTTGTTTTTGTTTTCGCGATATTTATTCTTATAAACGGTTGATTCTTATAACCACTGATCACTATAAGCGGTGGTTACTGTATTTTTACACGCATAAATTTCTTTCAATAAAGATGCATTGTCAGGGAGAAATCGTTACTACATGAATGCAAATGGCATTGCCCTTTAGCTCAGTAAAGCTGCAATAACACAGAGATTACCACTGTTAGATCCGTATTAAGAACGATGAAAGGTTTGTTCTTGTTAATGAATTTTAATATATTCGGAGCCGATTGGGTGAATTTACGTCATTTCAATTCTGTTTCATTTTGCCGTTGACATGAATTCCGTTGACCTTTTCTTTTTGGTCGCCTCTATGTTGCCATATTTGAAGTTTTAAAAGGGACATAATGTTTGTTTGTGATACGTTGCGAGGCGACTGGAGGTATAGCAAATTAAAATAATGTTGTCGTTACTAATCCCATCTGATCTAGCCGATAGGCTACACCAGAACCATGAGACCAAAAACATTAAAAAAATCCAAGACAAGGAGGCTGACTCTGTGTCAAATCCTCTTTTTCAAGCCCCAAGCAAAAAAGAAGATGTTCAAGGGTGGAATGATTGATATTACGCAGGGCCCGATTTAGAAAATTCTTGACTATAGGTACAACTCGGGATGGGGCCCCCTTAACACTGATGTGGGCGTAACATTTCCAAAATTGACGCACAAAAAAAAATAATCATGAATCATTGTGAAAGTACCATTTTACCAAGAATCGGCTATTTGAAGCGTAGAAGCCTAGAACATTATCAAATAACAAAAAGCAATACAACATATTAACTTCATCATTAAAACACCAAAGCAATGCAACTAGAAAAACTTATTAATCCCTTATATACACCATAACATACTTATGATGAACTATACATATAACTATGCATATTATGATGATGAATCAATCAAATTTGAAAGGATATATAAAAAAATTGCTATTAAAAAAGGTAAAATTTGAAAAAAAATTTGTGAATTTTTTCTTTTTTTCTTTTAAAATAAAAATTTTCGGGGGGGGGCAACATTCGGGGCCCCTAGACCTGGGCCTACCGGGCCTAATGGAAAATCAGGGCCTAATATTACGTTTTCCATAAATGGGGAAGATTGCCTTGATCAAAATTAAGGCACTGCAGGTGACCACTTAGCAGTCTTGACAAAGCAGTCTCTAATATTCTGTAAACACAAGTGAAAGTAGTGAACATGCGTTTCAGGCTAAAAGTTTCAAAGACATAACGAAAGTCAACAGAATTAATATTAAAATGACATTTAATGAATATAGAATTTATCTATTTACAGTACGAAGCACCTTTTCGAAATGACAAAAATTTACTTACACGATTTGTTAATCAGCGGATAGACATTATTTAACACTTATGCAGGCGGTAATTTTTCCGGTTTCGTAAAAAAGAGAACCAGCTTTGAAATAAAGAAATTCCAAAGCAGACTTCTGTCAACTTGCAATCTTTGACCAACTGTGTAGAATATTCGTTGTAATTCGAACTCGATATCATTACATTATTTTCTAATTAGCCTTGTGATATTTCTAATAATCCTTGGAAGTCTAATAATCCTTTCAGAATCCTTCCAAGTATTTTCTAATAATACTTGGAATAATACTTGGAATAATCCCGCAATCTTTACATTTCGCGGGAATCCAAAGTGGTGAAAATCAATGCGCATGCGCGCTACACAGGAAGTGATCTAGAAATCCTGCGCTACAATTCACTACAGTAGCTGTCAGTAGAATTAATTACCTTAGGAAGAGTTTATGACTAAAAGTAAAAAAGTTGATATAATCGAAGAAGGAAAAGTGCAATCAGACTGGAACAACAAGGCTAAATAGAAAAATATTGTAATGATATCTTTCCAAGGATTATTAGAAATATCACAAGGCTAATTAGAAAATAATGTAATGATATCGAGTTCGAATTACAACGAATATTCTACACAGTTGGTCAAAGATTGCAAGTTGACAGAAGTCTGATTTGGAATTTCTTGATTTCAAAGCTGGTTCTCTTTTTTACGAAACCGGAAAAATTGCCGCCTGCATAAGTGTTAAATAATGTCTATCCGCTGATTAACGAAGAAGCACTGATACTTAATCTCATCATAAATTTTAAAAGATAATCTGTAGAGATAATCTCTGTAAATATAATCTGTATTAATACACTGTCACATTGAGGTCAAGTGTGACACGAATCTATGAACAAATGATCTGAAAATGCTCAGAAAAGTTGTATAAAACGAGACTACACTAGCAAACAAAGAAATAAAACATTAGATAAAGCAATTTTTAACCACTTTAATGCTCCACATTTCTTTACTTTCTAAGGAAATCGTTTAGTACCTTATTTATTGACTTAGCTAAAAACAACTCAGGAGGAAAACTTTTTATTTATCTAACTTTATTCCAAATATTTAACAAGACAGTACGTATCAAAATAATTAGCTTCTTCCGAATGGTTATACAAAATGACTTTGCTCGAATTCTTTTTAATATGTATACAAAGCGAATTTAAACGATTGCAGTTTTCCACGGTGGGAATCAAAACGTTAAATAATTAAATGCATCATTCATTTAATAAACCAATCTTCTGAATGCGGAATGAGAAACATGTGCATTTATTTCTGGCGTTTAGAAATTAGGCAAACAGGAATGTAAATTAATAAATTATCACAATACATCAGAAAATAGGATTTAAATATGAATTATTCTGATTAAGTACTTTGAAAAAATTTAGGGAGTGTCAAGTTCATAACCATTCCATCAACTAACGAAATATATAGCAGCGTTTAAAGTTTGTTCTAATCAAATTGTAAGGCGATGGACGAATGTGTTTTATTTCTAAAGAAAGTCAAACGATAATCGAAATAATATGCATGCATTTCAGTGCGTGTTTAAATTCATTCTGTGGGTCTACGTGCGTTAAATAAAATTTGCTGGCTTTAGTGAGTACTGCATCACGGACCCTAAAATGCCTGTTCTTTGTATCTCTCGTAAAGAGACAAAACACTTTCTTAAGTAAATACATTATAACTGAAGTGAATGCGAGATGAAGTTTACAGAAGAAATGGCCTGCGTGTATCTCAATAACTTAATGAAAACTCTATAATTATTTGTGCCATAACAAAATGGCCACCTGGAAATATTACGAAAATAGCGTATGACGCCACGCAGTTGCTACTACAATAGTACGAAACTGTATGAAAAAGGATTGCCGCATAATCGCAAAGAAAGTTGACGTGTATTGCTTGTGTAGGAATGTGTAAAAAATGCGATAACGGAATTTGAACGGGGAAGGATTGTGGGTGCTTATACGTAGTGCATAAAGTATCAGAAAAACTGTCTCACTTGGGAAGTGTTCGAGTGCAGCTGTTTCTCAAGTTTAAATATAAGTGAACCTCAACTTGAGTCATATGGTCGTCACCAGCTGCTGGATGATCGAGACTGGATGTTGAAAGTTGTGATAGAGTTTGTTATAGTGGTTAGTATTTAGAATAATATAAAGTGATTACTCATATGTATACATACACATCAATTTATTAAACCTTCACAATACATATACAATTAATACAATTCATTACTGAATTCCAACTCCTATATCTTATTAACACAATACCTATACAATTAAAATTGCCCCTATTCCTATATCATATTAATTCGTTATTTACTCTTACGAATATCCTCCGTTAACTACTCTCTTTCATCCGTTAATTATTCAAAGATTATTAACTGATAAACACACATATATTTTGCTAATATCATCCTATCAATTATCTACTCAATATCACCATTTACTTATTCAAAGATTCTTAACTGATAAACACACATATACACTGCTAATATCATCCTATCAATTATCTACTCAATATCATCCTATCAATTATCTACTCAATATCATCATTTACTTATTCAAAGATTCTTAACTGATAAACACACATATACACTGCTAATATCATCCTATCAATTATCTACTCAATATCATCATTTACTTATTCAAAGATTCTTAACTGATAAACACACATATACACTGCTAATATCATCATATAAATTATCTACTCAATATCATCATTTACTTATTCAAAGATTCTTAACTGATAAACACACATATACATTGCTAATATCATCATATCAATTATCTACTCAATATCATCGTTTACTTATTCAAAGATTCTTAACTCCAGACTTGTCCAGTCCAATAGAAGGGCAATGGTAAGTCATATTACAGCAAATCCTAACCACGGGCCAAATATGATGCCCTCTCAACGGTAAATGATGAAATATTCTCCGACATCACATCGTATCGGGTATGAAAGTCAAAGACCACTTCAAAAGCCTTTGCTGTACTCAGCTAACAAGATCACACATTTCCAGTTCGACCAGGGTCACTAGGATGGGACGTAAATGGATGGAAAAGGGTAACGGGGTATGGTGAATCAAAACTGTAATCACGCCATAAAGATGACAGGGTGCGAATATAGAAAAAAGGTCGAAAACTGTGACCCTAAATGCACTGTATCAACACTTGAAGCTGGAGGAAGCAATGCTATGGTTTGGGGGACGATTTCCTGGCGTCATTTAAGCGTTTAATTTCTGTGGAATAACGCCTAAAATAAGAAAGGTATTTAAATATTTCCTCTGACCAAATATATCTAGTTATGTAAATTATTTACCCCCTAGAGAGGGATACTTCCACCAAGAGAATGCTCCATGTCATCAAGCCCACATTGCCCAAGCATTATTTGAAGAACATGACTGAGATTTCAACCTCCACGATCACCAGATCTCAATACCTTTTGAGAATTTGTGAAAAGAGGTCGAAAGGGTCATTTAGCAGCTAGATCCAGAACCAATAAATTTCAGACAATTGGAGACTACAATTCATTGGATAGGATCCAGATTCTTCAAGCCTTATGCTACCATGTCAGAGAGCTCAAGCCAAAGAGAATCACAGTATTACTAAGAGAGGACCAGCGATATTTTGAGTAGGTGATCATTATAAATTATCCACTTAGGGTATAATCTCCTGCAAATAAATTGAGGAAATAAGCTGTCTGGCCATGTTATCGGTAGGTTCAATAGTGTCGATGACGAACATAACATACTCGTATTTGCTGCCAATATGCATGCATTTGAAAAGAAAAGATAAAACCTTTGTGGTCGAGGAATAAACAGGAAAACCAACGTAAATAAAGCAGAAATAGCAGTAAGGTGCAATTATTTTGCATACGGCCGTTTCGAAGCTACAAAGGATCTTCTTCATCAGTGCGACGAACTTAGTGGCAGCTCAAAAATCTGAAGACTAAGCGACCAGACCCGTGCACATGCACTTAAATACCCGCACGTGTCGAGCACCCAAAGGCACGAAGCATTGGAGATACCGAAATAGGGCAAGCAGCGCCATCTAGTGGCGCAAAAAAAATTTGTTTGTGCATGCATTCTTCAAATTTGCTTCCTATCACGTGTAAATGAAATAAATGGTGGCCCGTTATCACTTGTTCATAGTTAAAAAGATCGAAGTGAAAAATGAGAGGTAGACTTAGCATCCCTGAAATTGCCAGTAAATCCAAAATTGGAGACCCTCCCTATGACATTAATAATTAAATTTTTCTAAATTTTACCAGTCATCAAACATAGAGCGTTATCACCTATGTCCTCTATACTAAAGCCCATCAGGATATTTCTTGAGGCACCGGAATGTTATCTCTCACCCCATGAATAATTGTCATCGGTATTTACAATTTCACACGACTGATAAGTTGCATTTAATTTTACAATGAAGTTTAAAGTTTAATAGGTAAGCATTTAATCACAGAGTTCATAGTAATACGTTCTCGCGAAAAACACTTAGAGAAATTTTGCTTATGCTTCAATAAACTAAAGCTTGTAAAATATCACTTTCTATAAACATGTGCGATAAATTTTGTTAGTTATGGAACTACAAGAATAATTTTGAAAAGCAATCGTTGAAAGGAATGCTTCTCCCAAGCAATTAGGTCAGTGTAACAAAAAAAAATCCTGTATTGTTTGAATTATACTTTTTAGAAATGTCAATTGAAATATGTAAGTTATTTGTCGATTACTTGTTGATTTTCCTTTGAATGTGAAGAAAATATTTTTTGTCTTCAAATTACTAAACTTAAGTACTTTATTTCGATTTAGTTAATGTTTATTCCCTTATTAATATCATCATCATTAATTTGTTTTGGAGAAAAATTGTGAATTATGTAAAACTGTTCTGAAAATATTGATTTTACGAGAGAATTACGAGTATTTGCTGAAAGAAAGGCAGAAAAAATTGTTATATTTTTGCATTTATTAGCTGAAATTTTTTTTGCTCATTTTGTCTGAAATTATAGCTCTCTGAAAGTAACCTTGCTTAGTCTTTTGAAGTCAACAATTCTATTTAAAAGAATTTTTTTCTAGATAATTAGAGACCATTTTCAATCATATGTCATTAACAATTAATTATTTAAGCTCTAAAATGATACAGAAATGATATAGTTTTCAGACAGGGAGAATAACATTTGTCATTTGAAAAAAAAAATTCTTTTATGGTTCTCTTTAGAATCAACAAATTTAGAAATGAATATTATTTCATCTAGGTACATGGGTAATTAAATCAAGAGTTATATAATACTTTGAGTTTCCGAGGTTTAAAAAAATTCAGGCCATCTACTATAATATATGTTACATTCCATTATTTTTCTTACAAGTAATAAAGAAGACCTAAATTTCGTAGCTTACTCACTATATACAAGGGGCTACTAAGTGCACACTTAGTGTGCCTACATCGTAATTATACGTGTTTTTGACCCGGGTTTCCCCGAACCCGAAATCAATTTTTTTCAAAGATTTTACGAACCCGAAACCCGGGGAATTAGTTATTTATCTAATACAGTAGAATACCAATTATATTCCTTAATTTGGAACCAAGACCAATCATATGATGAGTTTGGTAGTAAAATTTAAAAAAATATATATTTGATCTGGCAACAACCTTAATAAAATGATTATTCAACGTAAATGATAATGGATCAGAGTCTGAACCAGAAGTAGCAGTTGAGGTGGTAGTTAAAGATGGAATTGAAGATGATGCTACGAGTATTGGTGCTTGTACTAAACAAATGACCCTATCTGATGAGCTTAGTATGTTTCTGCAGGAGAATGATAGTAAGGAAAATCATAAAAAATCAAAATCTGGTTCAAACAAAAAGCCGAACTGAAATGCTAGATAAACCTTTCAGGTCTTTAACAACAATTCGACCAACTTCGGTGAAAGCAGAACATTTTCTGTAATGAAGAACAGATTACAGAAACAATGATTACAAAAAATGCAGAAGAGCATTTTCTATAATGGGTCTCTTTGCTAATAAACTCAGAAGCCGACTCAATGATGATACTTTGAGTGCAATGATGGTTGTAAGGCAGTTTTATAAAAAATTAGTTATTTGTACCACTTTTATTTAAATTATACATATATGTATTTGTTTATTAACATTAAATTTATTTACTGTTATTTTTTATATTTGAAATTTTGAAATAAATTAAATGCTTCTAATAAATTATTTATTAATTTAGGTCTTTGCTATTGACCACCTGGAACCAACCAAGTAAACCCGGGGAAAACCCGGGTTTTAAATTAAAAAACCCGTCAATCCCGGGTTTTAAAAAAGTTGCTCAAAATCGAAAACCTTAATCGTTATCCGTCTCTCCTACTTAATGATTTCGACTAGGCCGTCATTACAGTCGTGAGACAGGTGCATTTGCTATCAGAGTGACTGAAAGTGAACAGGGAAGTCAAAGCACAGTCTGTAAACTTTTGGGAAATCGTGTTCAAAGGAAGATTATCTCCTTTACCAGGGTCGCGTAACTGGATTATGCGCCGGTCTGCAAACAGAAAAACTAATTTGTGACAATTGTTTTAGTCTCGTGTTAACTGAAGCTCCAGACTGTTTGAAAAAAAAACAATAATTGATCGCAAGGCAAACATGAAATATATCCATGGAGAGAAATTAATAGAAATATCAGTACTGTAATAAAGAAAATATATGAGGCAAACCACCTGGTTTGTTCCGTTTAAAATGAACAGAAAGGAAGAAAAATTCATGTAATGAGACATTAAAAATGGGATTTTCTTATACCGCTAAAGCATATTAGCATATTGGTTTTTGAAAACTAATTATTTCTTAAACTGGAATTTTTGTATAAAAGTTTAATAAAATGTAATACTAAAAAACGAAAAATAATAGCCTCTATTAACGATTATTAGAAATGCATGAGGACAGTTCAGCAATTATTATTATTTTTATTTTTCAGTCCGTATTTAGCCGTATATCTCCAGCTATAATAAAGTACCGTTTATCCTAATTATTTTTAAATTAATAACTTTGAAGTGTATGGTCAGTAACACTTTCATATTACTTTATGTTTTTAAGAACATGGCTCTTTTTTCTGATATTGCATTTATCCTTTTTGCCTTTTTTTTCGATTCAAGGTTTTTAAACTATTTAGCGTTTTAAAAAAGCACTAAAATGATTCATGAGTCATTTCGTTTTACAGTTGTTCATTGAAGACTGTATTTGTAATTGTTTGTTTCTAAATTGCTATAATAAGCTACTTGGGTGGTTAAGACAAAACTCCAGAGAACTTGGTATGTACAAGGGTAGAGACTGCAGGAGTTGCGATAATATGCAACTTTTAAGTCTTAACTCTTCAGCGGGCACACCCGTGTACAGATTGCAACATTTTCGTTATTTTGTATGGTTTTTTTTTTTACATGTAAGGTTTCAATGTTCTAATCATTTTCTATTTATAGCTACACCCTTTCTAATGCAGGTCTGATTTTCTGACCCTTGTATTCCTTTCCATTCATTGGTAGTCGTGATTTAACCGTGGTAAACCAGCGATTATACTGCATTACAGTACGACAAAAGCAGGAGTTGATGTAGTCGATCAAACGTGCAGCTATTACACGGTATCCCGCATATCACGAAGATGGACAATCTAATTTTTTTTTAGGTTTTTGGACATAATAGGAATCCATCCGCAAGTTGTCCTTAGATCCACTAAACCGGACAGTTTTGAAATAAGGCCATTATATCTGCATTCTTTGGCCTTTAATTACAAATATATTTCAATATTATCAACATTTTACATCTTTTCATAAAACTGAGAATTATTATTTGAAAAAAAAGTTTGTTATAAAAGGAATAATCAAGGTTGGAAGAGACGTTGCTCTTTGTACTAAGCGCGCCACCTGGTGTTCCAAAAATTGGCGTGTCCGCTGAAGGGTTAAAGTAAGCCTCGCGTTTTTAATGTTTGGGTTTTTTTTTCATTTGGTTTAGGTTTTACTGTTTACATGTTATGTCCTGTGATTTGTAATCTTTGTGATTTATGACCTGAAGCTGAAAGTTAGTAATTGTAACTGATTTTGTCAATTGTAAGTCTCGACAGAAAAATGTCATGTCCTGTGATTTGTAATCTTTGTGATTTATCACCTGAAGCTGGAAGTTAGTAACGGTAAGTGATTTTGTCAATTGTAAATCTCGACAGAAAAATGAGATGTCCTGAATTTTGTAATCTTTGTGATTTATGACCTGAAGCTGGAAGTTAGTAACTGTAAGTGATTTTGTCAATTGTAAGTCTCGACAGAAAAATGTGATGACCTGTGATTTGTAATCTTTGTGATTTATCACCTGAAGCTGGAAGTTAGTAACGGTAAGTGATTTTGTCAATTGTAAGTCTCGACAGAAAAATACTCCCAAGAGAAATTCTCTGGAGACGTTAACACTGGTAGAGAACTCAAAGAAAAGAGGCGTTTCACCAAAACTTAGATGATGTTGATTTTGGTAATTCTTTCTTTCTTTTTGTTATAAAAAAATTTTAGATATTTTAGATAATTCTAAACCACCATAATCAGAATAATGTCGTAAATAAACCGTTTTATGATATTATAGAATGTTGACTTAAATTCTATATAAAATTTGATCATTTATAATTGAAAGAAATCAAATGGACACAACTATAAATTTCCTTAATTCTCATGTGTGCTATAAATGGTTTATGACACGAAAAGAAGATTCAATGGGTTTCACTTTATTTTTTTCTAGAGAGATACATTAGTACCAAATTTCTTTTACGTAAAAATTCAAACTAATAATAATTATAGAGCATAGAAACATTACTGTTCACTAATCTTTTAATTATATATATTTTTAATATAACTGAGGAATGCGAAAGAACAAGTACTTAAAACTTAAAAAAATATCCTTTAAATTTTAACAATATTCAAAAGTCTAAAGTGAACGCTATAAAGGATAAAGCTTTTCGATCAAACAAAAATAGTAATTTTTTCTTTCTTTGTGATTTTTGGAAGGATTTTACCCAGAGGTTTAATGTAGATTTATTTTCCATTCTGTTTTAAGGTATTTCATTAGTTTACAAAAATCTTCAGATTGAGCATTTGATTTTTGTTTGAATACCAATAATTTTTTGCCTTTCTTTTAAGTGCAATCTGTTTCGGTAATCTGACAAATCTGTCAAAAATTTTTTTTTTCTCGATATGCATTTTAGTCTTGTAAATATGATCAAGACCACAACCACGGGTCCCAGAGACGCCCAAGAGAACGTCCTCCAAAGCATAATACCGCCACCACCGGCCTGTGTATGACTTACTGTACATTGAGGGAGCAACAGTTCGCCTGGAAGACGGCGTATCCTGACACGGCCATCGGCGTGATGAATGACAAACCGTGATTCATCTGACCAGGCAACTCTCTCCCACTGATCCATGGACCAGTCGCGATGTTCCCGGGCCCAGCGCAGGCGCAGTTGGCGATGACGCTTGGTCAGCAAAGGCACACGAGTGGGACGTTTGCTGCGTAGCCCCGTATCCAACAGTGTCCACTGAACAGTGTGCTGCGATACTATTCTACTTGGCCCTGCATTGTATTGGGCTGTCAGCTGAGCCACTGTCTGGCTCCGGTTTTGCTTCACCATGCGAGACAGTCTCCGACGACCTTTTTCTTTGATAGCGTGTGGACGTCCAACACCATGTCGTCTACTGCTGGTTTCACCGTCATTCATCCACTTTGCATAAGTACTAACAACTGTAGGTCGCGAACAACCCACGAGTCGTGCAGTTTCGGAAATACTTGTTCCGAGCCTTCGAGCCATTACAATCTGCCCTCTATCAAAGTCGCTTAGATCCGCAGCCTTTCCCATCACACACAGAAGTAAGTGAAAGAATGATTCTTCAGACTCTCCAGCAGCAGTTAAATACCACTTCCACCTGATCACGTGCCTTCCACGTTATCCAGGCGAATTCATTGCAAAATGTAGGGGTGGTCATAATGTTTTGGCTCTTGAGTGTATATATATATATATATATATATATATATGTGTGTGTGTGTGTGTGTGTGTGTGTGTGTGTGTGTGTGTGTGTGTGTGTGTGTGTGTGTGTGTGTGTGTGTGTGTGTGTGTGTGTGTGTGTGTGTGTGTGTGTGTGTGTGTGTGTGTGTGTGTGTGTGTGTGTGTGTGTGTGTGTGTGTGTGTGTGTGTGTGTGTGTGTGTGTGTGTGTGTGTGTGTGTGTGTGTGTGTGTGTGGTGTGTGTGTGTGTGTGTGTGTGTGTGTGTGTGTGTGTGTGTGTGTGTGTGTGTGTGTGTGTGTGTGTGTGTGTGTGTGTGTGTGTGTGTGTGTGTGTGTGTGTGTGTGTGTGTGTGTGTGTGTGTGTGTGTGTGTGTGTGTGTGTGTGTGTGTGTGTGTGTGTGTGTGTGTGTGTGTGTGTGTGTGTGTGTGTGTGTGTGTGTGTGTGTGTGTGTGTGTGTGTGTGTGTGTGTGTGTGTGTGTGTGTGTGTGTGTGTGTGTGTGTGTGTGTGTGTGTGTGTGTGTGTGTGTGTGTGTGTGTGTGTGTGTGTGTGTGTGTGTGTGTGTGTGTGTGTGTGTGTGTGTGTGTGTGTGTGTGTGTGTGTGTGTGTGTGTGTGTGTGTGTGTGTGTGTGTGTGTGTGTGTGTGTGTGTGTGTGTGTGTGTGTGTGTGTGTGTGTGTGTGTGTGTGTGTGTGTGTGTGTGTGTGTGTGTGTGTGTGTGTGTGTGTGTGTGTGTGTGTGTGTGTGTGTGTGTGTGTGTGTGTGTGTGTGTGTGTGTGTGGTGTGTGTGTGTGTGTGTGTGTGTGTGTGTGTGTGTGTGTGTGTGTGTGTGTGTGTGTGTGTGTGTGTGTGTGTGTGTGTGTGTGTGTGTGTGTGTGTGTGTGTGTGTGTGTGTGTGTGTGTAAGCATATATATAAATACCTTATTTCTAAACGCTGGCTTTAAATATTCATTTTATTTTTCAGAGACGTATTAGTTAAACAGATAAATGTCTTCAATTTCAGTATATGAGGTTTCTGATCTTTTGAATATTGAACTTTGAATGCAGAAAAAAAGAAACCAAACTGGAAAGTGGCTTTGCATTAAATCAGCGAAGTCGGTCCGTATGGCATTGCTATCTTTTTATATGGGACGGTCATATCATCAGTTTCTGATGCCATCCCAGACCTTTCCATTCCACCTCATAACGCCGATTTAAAGATTTGAGAGCACTCTAAGTAAAATGAGATCCGTATTTTATCATTTTATGGCAATTTTATTGCTCAAAACTTCGTACTGCAATCGTTTCATTTTCCCGAGAAGAAAAAAAAATGCATAAAAGTAATCCTCTTGACTTACTCAGGAAAAAAAAAAGAAATAAACAAAGAATTCTTTTTTTTTATGGGCTTGAGACTCGAATACAATCAGTTTACAAAACTGGCTCTCTTTCTCTTTAAGGTCTTAAAAGTCTATAGATTTTAATAGAGAAACGTTATCATGTTACTCAATTGTTTTTTTAAATGCAAATTATTTTTCGTCTGTGTCACTAATAAATGATAGTAATTTTGTAAGATTCAAATTGCAAGAGAAAAATGGAATTGAAGAATTTTATTATTCGATTCGTTTACGATCAAGAAAAAGATAATAATTGTAAGAGTAATGAATAAAAATATAAATTTTAATCATTTACTTTACCGAAATAATGATTTCAATTTATCCTTTAGGTTATATTTCTAGGACCCTAAGTTCAGAACGCAAAATTGAGTACAAAGATCTCTTGTTATTGTACAGAGGATCAAATAATAGTTATTTACTTCTGGCATTTTTTTTAAAATTATAGATTAAATTGTACCTCTTTTTATACAGTAATCAAATGGACTTATCGATAGAAGTATAGCGCAATAAACAATAAATGCTTATAACAATAACGAGATTCTAGTCTGTGATATTATCATATATTCAGTGTTAAAGTTGAACATAAATGTTGATATCTCAAAGGGAAATTGTTGTCTAAATTATAATTTGATAAATATGCTCAAATATTACAAATTCTTAAATTTTAATTATGTTCAATTGATATTTAAGAACTTTTAAACACTAGTTTAGGTTCA
>OU015497.1:4508348-4550848 GCA_907164885.2 Dolomedes plantarius | reverse complement strand
CCCGTTTACAAAATGCAACACTTTCGTAATTTTGAATAGTTTGGTTTTACATGCACGGTTTCAGTGTTCTAAGCAGTTTCTTTTTATAGCTACACCCTTTCTAATGCAGGTCTGATTTTCTGACCTTTGCATTCCTTTCCATTCATTGTTAGTCGTGATTTAACCGTGGTAAACCAGCGATTATACTGGATTACAATATGACAAAAGCAGAAGTTGATATAGTCTATCCAATGTGCAGCTATTACACGGTATCTCGCATATCACGAAGATGGACAATCTCGTTGTTTTTTTTTTTAGGTTTTAGGAATGAATTCGAATGTAGCCCTTAGATCCAACAAACAGGGCAGTTTTGAAATAAGGCGATTGTATCTGCATTCTTTGGCATTTTAATTATAAATATATCTCAATATTATCAACATTTTATATCTTGTCATAAAAAGCAGAATTATTATTTTCAATTTGAAAAAAAAAGTCCATTATAAAAGGAATATTCAAGGTTGAAAGAGACGTTGAACTTTGTGCCACGTGCGCCTGTTGGTGTCCAAGAATTGGCACGCCCGCTGAAGGGTGTGGGAAATTGTGATGCTAGATGGCGCTGCCACTCTATAGTTTTGTAACCCCACTCGGACATTCAGATGCGAAGCAGATTCGAAGCGAAACGCGGGAGCAAGGATTAGCACCGCACTGTACTCAAATGCATGCTTGTAAATATTATGTATAATGAAGCAGATTATGTGCGAACACGAGATCAGAAGTTATTGTGTACTTAAGGTGAAGTATTGACAAGAATAAAGAACCAAGTAAATACTGAACCACCAGCATCCACCATAAAGGGTTAAAAGCCGATAAAGGTTCTTTCAACCGTCAGAGGAGGTAACTCTAACAGGCAATAAACCTCTCTCCTCTTTTCAAAATATGGATTTTGAGTCATCTAAATTGACTCACTACCCTCTAAAGCTACCTCGACCAGGTTAGAAATTCTCATTTTTAATGATATTCATCGCAAAGTTTTATGAACAGTTTCTAGGGAAATTACTATTCAATACCAATATATGCATTCCCTTTATACAGTCATACCAACATCAGCGACTCACTTAAACGGATAAAATTCCATAAGGCTGAAAAGAGATACAACCGAGAAGATTCACGTAAAAAAATGATACGCAGTCTTTTGCTTCCCGAGTAAGGTTTATATCAATTTCCGAAAATGTTCATCATTATATGAAACAATATTGGACCAATTTTTTTTCCTTTTTTTTATTATTTCGAACCCACAAATCCCCCGCGGTCGTTAGGTGTTTGTGCCTCTCGACACTGCTCGAACCCTCAAGTATTTTGTGTAACAATTCTTTATCACGGTGTCAGAACGCATTCTCAAACGTCTTTTATTTCGTACCATTAAACCAAACCTTGAATTTTATTCGATTTTCTGGGGAGTGGGGATCGCATTTTTCACTTTTTATTGTACTTTTACCTCGCTATAGAATGTTATATGGAGATCGTTTTATTTGTCACAAGGAAAGTAATGAAGGTTACTTAAATTCTTATCGCCACATTCAGTTTTGGAATTAGACTTCCGTATTCCATTCTTTACGATTCTCTTAGAGTTATGTACATTTAAAATGCTTTTTTTCGTTCAATCCACAGTGGCAGTTTACTTTATTGAAGGGTAAAAATCAGATCTATTTATCTAACATTCCACATTATATATATATATATATATATATATATATATATATATATATATAAAGTGGAATGTTAGATAAATAGATCTGATATTTATTATTGATTAATTATTTTATTGCCCGTTTTTATTAGATATTCATTTACAATTCATATTTTCTTAAAATTACGCCTAATAATTCAAATATATCTCAACTCAAATTGTCAATTTCTGAAAACCACTTACCTTCACTTCTCGTTAAATGTTATATAGTATACTACTCTGTAAATAGTCAACAAGGCCATTTCGACACCCAGAATTCCTCGCCCATGTATGAGTTCACTCTTTTGATTCCCATTTCTTAACTTTTCCTTTACTCATTGAAAAGTGCCATTTGATAAAGAATCTCTCGAGGTTTACATTAACCTCGTTTTACAAGACATAACAACTTCTCACGAAATAACCTCTTGTCAGTAGCGGCTCCAGGCCAGAGATTTGAGGGTGGTGGGCAATGTCGGCTCTTAGGGTTATATATATATATATATATATATATATATATATATATATAAATAAATAAAAGAAATAAACATCCTCTCATTCTAAATTTAAACTCATTTAGAATTAGGTCTACGATTATATAATTTTAGGCTATGAAAAAAAATACGCCGGGCTTTTTTTTTTTTTTTGGGGGGGGGGGGGGCAATTGCCTCTACTGCCCCGTCCACTTAGCCACGAGCCGCCCATGCTTTTAGTAAGATATGGTTAAACTACATGTATGCGTTTTAGGTATTTATATTTAAGGGTGAGAAGATTTTCCACTCTAAAAATGTTATACGACATTCATTTCCTGCATAACTCAGACATGTTAATATTCTTGGAGGATTTGCAAACTTCTTCGACTGTTTAGACAAAAAAAAATTTCATGAAAATAAGCCTTCTATATATATCCTTGATATATTAAATAGATATTCTTTATGTAACTATGTTTATTTTTGTTACATTTTTCTGTCAGATATACCTTTATGTATATGTGAGCTATCACGTATTATTTACGTCAATATATAGATTTCTGTTTCATTTTTCTATCTCATAAATCTTTATGTATGTGCTGGCATGTAGCCGAGTGAATATTCGATATAGCGTTAATGCCGTTCCGTGGACCATTCCTTGACAAACAAAGATATTTAATACAGTTTTAACTATCCATAATTATATAGGTAGGATATATTCTTTCAATCTACAGCAGTGGTTCCCAACCGGTGGTCCGCGAGACCCCCAGGAGTGGTCCGGCACTACATATAAAAAAAAATAAGCGAATAAATAGGGATTTTTAAAGCAATGTTCATTGAACTACTAGATGGGCCGAATATATCCCATGACTATCAGGTGTTGAATAAAAATTTCGGTACTTTTCCGTTAGACGGGCGCAAGTTATATATCGCCAAATATGGCTCTTTAGTCGCATTTTGTTTAATTAACTATTAACTCCCGTGATACGTGTATGTGAAAGAACAAAAATTATAAGAAAGCATTCGTTTTGTTCTTTATGTAAATAATTAGTTAGGATGCCAAAAATCTTTAATCTCCTTCAAGATGTCTTCAAAAGGACCCTCTTTTTGTCGTCGCCTAAGAAATTCAGCCAGTACGATTGCAAATGGTGGCGTGCCGTTCCTCATTGTCTTTTCATGTCGCCATACGGTGCTTCATCGCAACTCATCAATATTTTGGGTGATTGTGAAGAAACCTAATAAAGTTTGTGGTTAATTTGCTTCCAATTTTTATTCACGTGAATTTCGGGGTTATATAGCTGGGTCTCTGACCTTAATCGTGTTCTCTCGCTCGTTGATCTATCATTTTCTTCCAACGTTTCGTGTGTGACAATGGTTCTTCAAAATTTAGTCCATCTATTACCTATTAAACTGATTTCCTAAGGTTGTTAGGTTGGCGACTTTTCATACTCGCCAATGGCGAAACTTAATAGGACGAACGCCAAATGCCCCCTTCTAACGGAAAAGTACCAAAATTTCTTAAAAGTTTAACATAATTATTTTGTTATTAGAATATGATATATAAGATTTTGAGTACGTTAATCCTTTTTGCCTGAGGTATATTCTGTACCCCCATAACCCCTCCTCAAATCGGTGGGATGGTCCGGACATGGTTCTATTTTTGGCTTAGTGGTCCGCAGACTTCTACGGAAAGGGAACCACTGATATAGAGCAAGTGCGAACTATTACCGCTAAAGACTCTACCATTCTGCAGACAAAATCCCACAAAAAAGGCTTCAGTTTCTTCTCTGTGATTTAGAAATTAGACTCACAAGAAAGTATCGCAAATGGGTACAATCTTACAATCCTTGAGGAAATAGGATATCTTAAATGTAAGTCTCATGACAACTATCTATACATTTAAGTTGCTAAGCCGACTTTTTGGGCAGTCCGTGAGAGAAAACTACTGCATCAATTTACTTCATTTTGGTCTTAAACGAAAGATTGTAGTCTGTAGATTTGCCAAATTTGGTTTTTGTAACCGCAATTTCTATTAATTAGCGATAATTTACATTTAAAAATTGATTTCTGCGCATGCCCAGTGGCATGTTGAAATCTGGCTTTAGAATCTCACTGTTTCTGCGCATGCTGAGTGACATGTTTTAATGATAAACACGTTTATTCCGAGCAGTCTCTCTAGATCTCTCTCTGCCATTTTGTATTTTTTATGATAATTATGTTTGTGAAATAAAAGACTAAACCTGATGGAAACTGTTCATTTCGCGCTGTTTAACTAGCGATAATTTACAATTAAACATAATTGCTCTCTGCACATGCTCAGTGACATTTTTAAATCTGGCTTTAGATACTCACTAAGCACGAGGCCGCTTTAACACATTAATTTGTTTCTGCGCATTCTTATGATTTTTAATATTTGGCAATGATGTGTTGAGTATAACTTGTGTATTAGTGCATTTATTTACTATCTAGCCGTCATGTTTTGAATAGTACCAACTAGTTTTTTATAAAATCTCATGACTAGTCCGATACTGGAAATAATATTCATGGCTGGTTGTTTTTTTTAAATTGATTTAATTCCCTTTTAAATTCGAGATGTAGTAGAATCTAATAATTATTTATTATTATGGATTTATAATCAAAATGTTAAGGAATAAATAATAACGTTAAAATTATATAATTCAGAACTGCTTTCAATTGATTAAAGAGAAAAGTATTCGCAAATTACAGCGCCCACGGCTTTCGACTATACGCCTTGTCAATCTACTCACCGGTAACTACGTAGCAAAACCTGATTACGCAGTCGAGGGTTGATTTCTCAAGTTCACATCAGCTCACTTTTATAGGCCTGGGCGCCGGACGGACAGTACAGATCTGCCGACCAAATTGGGGCAACCCTGGGCCCCTGATTAAAGAAAAAAAAGGGTTTCCGTTAAAAGGGAAATGGGACGAGATCGTTTTTATATAATGATAACAATGGAATTTTTACGAATGACGAGAATCATATTTTAGGTAAACAAACTAATAAAGTTACTAATATACATATATAAAACAGTTCACTGACTGACATACAACACACAGACCAAGCCGCTGGACCTAAAGGACTGACATTTTGCATGGCGATTTTTCTTATAGTGTAGGGGTGCACTAAGAAAGATTTTTGAAAAATTCTTCTTAGATTTTTTAAAATAAAATTTTTAAGCTTTTTTAGTAATTTTTTTTAAGTTTGCATTTAAAATAGTAATTTGAGGGTTATGAAATTCATATCACGAGAAAGATCCTAAAAATTCCTTTAAAATGAAATCTTTTTCGAATCTTTTTACCTCCATTTTCTGATTTTCGGTGAATTTTTAAAGATTCCTTTTTCAAATTTAATTTATTAAATGCTGATCACGTGATTTCTTTTTCTGGTACTTTCAATAAATTTATCGTCACGTCCATAACAATGAACTAGACAAAAAAATATTTTTCCCTTGCTAATGCGGCAGAAGATTGGATATTATCCAAAAAAATATAAAATACAGTAAAAGATATGTTCCTCAAACTGTACTATATTAACTGTACTATATTCTTTAGTATGTCTTATTAGATTTAATTTGAATATTTTCTTCTACATTATTTTGTCTATAAAACTATCTTTTACGATTTTTTTATATATTTTTTTTTGTTTTTTACATCAATTGTGTACATTGATCGTCGAATTTATTATATATGTATATATAGTGCTAGATTTCTAGAAATAGAGGTGGCGGAACGGTAACCTTCCGGGGTGTGTGGGGGGTATTCCAAATTATTGATAAAGAGACGTTACGGCGCGTTCCGCCTCACATCTAGCCCTGTACATATATATATATATATATATATATATATATATATATATATATATATCTTATATATATATTTCTTCTGTCCGTGTGTATGTAACTGAACTCCTCCTAAACGACTTGACTGATTTTTATGAAATTTTGTGTGTGCGATTAAGTTGATTCGAGAATGGTTTAGATTCACAATTTGATCCGATAGAAAATGTTTTTATATTTTTAATTAATTAATAAAAAACCAACAATTTATAAGGGGGTGCGTCCGGTAAATGGAAGCTGTTACAGTTTGTGGAATCACCCCTCTGGATAATGGCGTCCACGTTAGGTTTAGTTAGCAAACAGCGAACGAAAAGATAAAAATAAATAAAATCAAAAAGTTTCAAGTTATATATTAAACCAGAATAATAAATGAAAATAATAATCTTTCAATTTAGAATTTATACTCTAAAATACATCAGATCCAACGGCATATTCATACTCTCGACACGCGATGGAAAGTTCGAATCAACCACGCTAAGTGACACGAGATCTTTTTTAATCGCTACTGCAATCCCCCTCGCCTATATATTTGTGTCTATTGAAGAACTAAAGACTAAGCTTCTATCCTGCTAACTTATTTCTGACTAAAAACTCCTCTGACATGTATAGTCACCAGCCCACAACTTTCGAATGACGAATAAGTTTCACTTTACTCAATAGAATACCGTGTCATCGTGGCGTATTCGGAAGGTCGCGCGAGTACAATGCTATTGACTCGGGTTCGAATGCAGAGTCGTGTAAATTTTGCTAGATCTGTTATTTCAGCATTTTTTAAGGCTTTTTTATTGCAGCTTTTATTTTATTATTTTTTTAATTATTATTTTATTTTATTTTTTTAATTTTAATTTAAATTTAATTTTATTATTTTTTAAAACTATTATTTTTATTTATTTATATTTTTTTTCGGCTTTTTTATGAGGAAATACCGAATATAGCTGAAATCTGAGGAGTTATTATACATTTATATATTTTTAATTGGGTTTGCATAAGGTTTCATAAGGTTTTCAACAGGACAACGTCTGTCGGGTCTGCTAGTATATATATATATATATATATATATTTGGCATTAATTGCATACATTGACCGTTGTATTTAATTTGAATGTACTCCGTAGCGAAGTGCGGGTTTTCAGCTAGTCTTATTAATATGTTTGCAAGCTTGTAATATTTAACAGGAAACTGTCCTTTGTTTATATTTTCAAATCCATTACCAATTTAGAAGAAATTAATACTAATCAGATATTTTTATTATAAGTAAGATACGATGTATTCAAAGTATGAAAATAAACTAATGTAATTTACAAAAAAATATTTATGCGTTTTTACAAAAACATTTTATTAAAGATCTAAGCATCTGTAATTCGTCGTGTATATTTTTAACTATCAGAATTAGTTTTCGGAATGTTAGAAACTATATTTTAATTTATTAAATTTAAATTTTTAACTGATACACTTTCAAATTTAATAGCTTAGACGGTTTATCTGAAAACTATATGCGAAAATATATGGCATGCTCTTAGTTGCAATTAATTTACATTTCCTGTTTGCTGATTTGAAAATCCAACTTGCATATAGCAGTAATAGCTTCTGCAAATATATTCGTTGCGAGCTATATAAGTAACGTATTTAAAATTATTTAGCTTTGTAATTTTGATTACCTTTGGTAGAATTCCAAAAATTTTAACGGTTATTGAGAAGTAACTAAATTGAGAACAATTATTAAATGAATATAATGTCCTCATAGCTCAGACGAAATTTACAGAAATGCGCAAATTTAATTTACTCTATCAAGTTACTTGCGCATCATCTAAGTAATTACCTTCCTTTATATTAAGTTAAAGTGCGCATTTCGTGCGATATATTTTACATATTGGCAGTGGAAAGGACCAGTAGTTATCAGCTTTATCTGTGGTTATAGTAATTGTCAATATATAGAGGGATAGATTTTTATAAATTTTAAAGGAAACCTATTATATATTTAAGTATTTATTGCATTGAAGCGATTTCCAATTTCATTTTCACGTGACCTTTTTAAGGGGTCAAGGGACTTCCAACCTCCAATTTTTATATTCTAAATATATACAGAATGAGAGCAATTAATATTACTTTTACTACATTAAAGACCTTTAGTATAACAAAGGAATTATAACTATTTGGAACTTACATAGGGATCAAAACACGATCAGAGACTAACAAAAAGACGATCAGAGAGCTTTTTATCGGTTTTCTACGCTGAATATCTGGTGAACGGCGTTCTGTGATTGGTTTCTAGCCTCTGTCATATGCAAATTTCTTCCGTGCGTGCCGATGGTGTCTTTGTTGGCCGTTCGCAGAGCTGTTTTTTGTGCGTGCATAACGCGTCCGTTTTTTGTGATACACGTACCGTTCCAACGCCTTTTTAGGGTTTTCGCATGGACTGAGCATTTTGCGAGGGGAAAAAAAGGGCGTTGCCGTTTGAAAATTTCGTGTTTATATACCTATAACCGTAACCATGAGTGTCAATCCGTTGCCGTTCTCAGAATCCCGAGCTCATACCTCTGAATAACTATCTCTGAAACCTCATCTTGATAGGTTAAACGGAACGACCGCTAAATTTCCATATATCGGCAAAGTTTCTTTATGACCACCCGGTATATTATATATATATATATATATATATATATATATATATATATATATATATATATATATATATACACACACACACACATATATATATATATATATATATATATATATATATATATATATATATATATATATACATAATGTTCTTACAAAGGGGGTATGAAATTTCCTGTTCTAAAGAGGGAATGAGAAAAATGGGCCATGTAAGCTAAAGGTTAACTTGAGCTTTCTATAATTTTGTTTGAAAACAACTACTCATGAAGTGTGGACTAGTTTTTTTTTTCCTTTTAAACGCTGGAAAACTCAGTGTATTGAGAACATTTGTCGTGTAAAATCAAACTTAATTTAATTTGTTCGTCAGTTATTCAATAAATCATACCACTATATTCTCCATGCCTTAGGTCTATCGCATTAGCAAATTTATCTAACGGTCTGATAATTAAAGTTTTAAATAAAGACCTATCAATATTGTAATCAAGCAACGAAAATTTGTGTTAAATGTTTTAAAAACTGTTCCCGCTCTTTTATTTTTTCGATTTCAGATTTTAACTCATATTCAAGTATACGTTTAATGTTTGTAACTTAATGCTTATTCGACTACGGAACTGTTTGAAAAACTACTTCAGCAACTATCTCAAAGCAGTTTCATATTATTTTTGTATTTAGTGATATTTAAGATAGATTATGAATGGTACATTATGAAATTAGATCGTATACTTTTTAGATTTTAACCATACTGTTGTAATTTTGAATTTTAAACCCATAAATGAAAATGTCATCAGTTTTGGCGAAACTTTGAGTGAACTGCTACATCTTGATTCTCTCGTGATATACATTGAAATTCACTTAGAAGAGTTGTTTGGGATCCTTGTTGAAGCAGGCTGAAAATTTTTACCTAAGTAAATAACAAATTTCTAGATTATTCCTGACCCGATAGAAATACCCATTATCTTGACACAATTTTTCGAGGGTTATATTTCACTTTATATGGATTTAGCGTGTGTTATTTCATTTATAGAAGGCATTCCAGGGGTCTATTAAGTAACTTAATAGTTTCTACTGCCGATAATTATAGTGTGCGAATTTCACTAAAGGAGCCACACCCGTTTCTAACATGTCTAAAAGCATCGATTTGTTGAATCATTACACATTTTCAGCTGGGAATGATATGATTTATTAAAGTATGTTTAATAGTTCACGTACATAAGAAACTCGATGATAAATATTTGTTCAATTTTAGGGAAATTTTGCTCTCAAAACATGTTTTATTCATCAAAGGATCTATAAACTATTTATTAAAAAAAATAAGCCAATGAAATTTCGCAAAAGCAATCTCTTCTGGTTGAAATTTCCAACCTATAACGTACTACCAAATTTCCCGAATTATTACTACGGTCGACTCAAGTATAACGCGAGTACATACACCGTGTTAAAATAAGTAAAACGATTTTATTCGTATAAGGGGATAGTGGATATTACAAAGCGATTTTTGAAATTTTTACCTCAGAGATATGGAATTTTGCATATATATTCATTAAAGTATAACTATATCAAACACTTTATAAAATTTTATAATTTTTTTAAAAATTTATATTTTAAAATTTGAAATTTTTATTCTTGTTTAAAATGCTCCTTGCGTGCCAATTTTTAACCCTTACGTCGGCTCATCTGTCTTTATACTGTTCCCCGGGTCATTGATCTCAGAGACCACCACGCTATAAAATTAGGATATTTTCCTGTTTTTATAAGTTTTTCGCAGTTATAAGAAAAGAATACGAAAAGAGCGTACGTGCAAAGGGTGCCAACAGCGCCCTTTTCACGTTCTCTCCTGGAGTGCTTGGAGCGTACGGGATTGCGCGCGGGAAAACTTGCAGTACGCTCCAAAGCAGCTTTCCCTCCCTCTTCACACGTGCACTCGATCGCGCGGGATAGTAGTTTCACGCGGGAAAGAGCGGACGTGTAGAGGGCGCTAATGCGTAACACATGAATCGCGTTATACGGGAGTACGGTAAATAGTTTTTTGTTTAAAATTTGAAGGAATCAATCAACTCAACCAGCTTCTTTTTATATTTCATTTCTTCCTAGATTTAGTTTAGTGCTATATTTCTACTATTTCCCCCCCCCCTAACTTTATGTTTTGTTCGGGCTCTTCACGAAATGGCATCTCAATTGGAGCAATCGGTCGAATTCTAAGCTATCGATTCTAAGTTGATTTTTCTCGAACAAGCCTGCATATAGACATTACTATCATCTATGAACATAACCGTTTAATGCGGTCAATATCTGAAATCGCTCTGTAGAAGATGGCATTAAGTTCGATATTTTTTGAGGTCGCGTGGGTAACATTTTCTGCTTTTGTAATACCCAATATAAAGAAAACACTTTGTCTTGCTCATTCTCTACTGATATTTACACATGACCCAAACTGAATATATCGTTAATAAGTGCCCATCAGAATACACATTGTTTTAAGACTTTTTATAGAGCTATGTATTATATAGTATTATCTCGAATACGAGCAATCAAATATACTAATTGCATTTTGTTTTAGAAAAGAAAATTCCCATTTCAATATGAGAAAAAAAAATGTTGCAAATCATTTACTCCAAAGTTTCAGTACACACGTACACACACACACACACATATATATATATATATATATATATATGTGTGTGTGTGTGTGTGTGTGTGTGTGTGTGTGTGTGTGTGTGTGTGTGTGTGTACGCAGAAATTAATTGGGAAACGAGTAATTAAGTTAACTTTAAAGGGGGCTTAGGGATTAATCATTTTCGTAGCGCGAAAAAGCTACTAGTTTTCATATTTCAAGACGCGCTAAGGGTGAAATCAGGGGAATACCCGTTTTCAGTAATTGGCCTTCGATTCGCGGTGAAATGAAGCTCCATGCAGAGAGATTATTTTTAGATACTGTACAGGTTTGGCGGGAAGAAACTTCTAGAAAATTCTAAATTGGGCTCTGCGCATGTGCCAGGAGAGTGGACGCGTTGTTTTGACCTCGAAATCGAGAGAGCGCGAGATAGAATACAATGCCAACGGACGTGTGTTCGTCGCGTCTCTAAGTTCAAAATGGAAAGAGCTGAACGCGCTGACTTGGAGTTTTGGTTAGCATGAAAAGGGAATAAACTGAATGATTCAGGTTATGGACTGATTTTCTGTTCTACTATTCGTCCATTCGACACTGATATTAACTGATGATGACTGCATTTTAAGATATGGGAACAGGCAAACCACACGCCTGTCATATATATATATATATATATATATATATACAGTTGAACCCCCCGTTATAACGAACTTCAAGGGACCAAAATTTTGTTCGCTATATCCGGTGGTTCGGTATATCCGAAGCATTAAGAAAAATTTTAGGGTTCACAAAATGTATAACTCATTAGTTGCTAAGTGTATTCAATAATAATGCATTAAAAAATTATAAAATCTATTAAATATGATCATTAATGAATTAAATTGACAAAATTCGATTACATTAAACTAACACAATGCTAGTTAAATTAATTAAAAATGAAGACAAATGGAAATAAATTCATTTTACCTTCCGTTGTTGCTCAGTTTTGATACAGAAATAATCGGTAATCCTCTGCCGACGTGATGCCGATTTCAAAATCTTTTTATGAATTTCTTTGTCCAATACATCAAACGACTCCAACACTCTTTCTTCCACTGTTTGTGAAGACAAAAACTTATTAATAACACTCATCCCTGCTGTAGAATCTTAGATGGTGGGGATTTTGTCATGTATGTGCTGCTCTTCTTCAGCATGAGATACAGAATCTTCGATTTCAGAATGATTCATTTTAACGTCTTCCAGAATATCTTCACCAGCCGGATTTTCACATGGAATGACTTCTTCATCGCGTCTGAAACAATTGAATGTCACAATCTGAGAATGAGGAAATTTTGTGCTTTTCCATCCACTTCGCGATAGGTAAATCTTCATCTTCTTCAACATCCTTTGCTTCTTCAACATTCGTTGTATTTTGAACATTCTTAAAAAGTTTAAAAATATTTAAAAAAATCAGTAGTCGACTGGAAAAAAAGGTTCGTTATAGCCGTTTCTTCAGATTCCGGATGTTCGCATTAAAAGGATAAATTAGCATTAAATACAGGGTGTCCATAATTAAAGTCCCGCTTTCAAAAGGCTGCAAAAAAAGAACCACTGGTCATAATGACTTCAAATTTGAACTGAATATACTGGAAGAAGGGGGAAAGGATTTGGCATAATAAAAAAAGTTCCAAAATGTATCAACAGGTGCCGCTGTAACATTTTGGAACTTTTTTTATTATGCCAAAGCGTTTCCCCTTTCTTCCAGTACATTCAGTTCAAATTTGAAGTCATTCTGACCAGTGGTTCTTTTTATGCAGCCTTTTGAAAGTGGGGCCTTAATTATGGACACCCTGTACAATAAGAAAACGGCGGGACCAAAATTTTCGTTCGTAATATCCGTTAGTTCGTTATATACCGGGTTCGCTATAATGGGGTTCGAATATATATATATATAAAAATTATATATATATATATATATAAGGAGACTTGTTCGGATTCATATTCTTCGATTATATTATTTCAACTCCGCGAAATACACCCTTTTGGGGCGTAAAACGACTTTCATCACATTTCATGTATCTGCCAAAATAATGGATTGGAATATCAAATTGTTCGCAGTAAAAGCGCTATAAAACGCCCGAATTCAAAACCCGTTGCTTAAATCAGAACAAAATAATGGGCTCAATTTTATGGTGTGGAATAAAGGACTTCCTGTTAAAGTTCAATACCCAATTAGGGGAAAAGAAAAATGAAGAAACAACGACTAACGTTTTAAACCCAAAATTTTAAAATGTGTATGGGTAAAAAATAAACCTTAACTCTCTACATAGGATTTGTATTAATGTAATACACCGCAAGTAAACCTTCGGAGGTGATTTTTTGGAATTTTTCTTAAATTTTATATTTTAACTATTTTTTATAATGACATGCGAGTTAAAATTGGAAAATGCATAAAAAAATTGATCTTTTACGTTCAAATGTTTTTCTGGGAGAGGGGGGGGGGAGACTGGAAAAAATGAGTGATAATTTGTTATTTCAGCAAAACATGATAACTCAAAAAGAAACAAATATATTACTATGTTATAAATAGGAGAATTAACCTTTTCCTTATAGGGTGCGATAGCATGTATCGAAGAATACAGGATCAAGAATATAAATATAAATATAAATATATATATATCTATATATATACAGGGGAATCTCGATCTATCGTTTTTCAAGGGACCGGTTGAAATGAACGATAAATGCGGGAAAACGATAGATGCGGAAACATAACAAAGCAATATGATCGTTGGGACTGTATAAAATAAACGACACAAACGGAAAAACGATCGATCGAGATTCCACTATATATATATATATATATATATATATATGTATGTAATAAATTAAATATTAGGCCCTCTATTCTAGCATTTAAATTCTCTTTCCTGAATCCAGAGAGAGAGAGAGAGAGAGAGAGAGAGAGAGAGAGAATACACATGTGTGGTAAACTTACGTTTAAATATGTAAGGTTTTTAAATAAATGATATGGAATGCGCACAAGAAGAATTTTGAAATATGTTGGCATTTTAGACAGAAAAATTTGAAAAATACGCTTGTTTCTGCCAAAAAAATCCTTATTTGAATTCTAAGAGTCTCTAATGTAGTAATAAAGAATATTAATTATTCTGATTCTGTATATAAAGCTAAAAATTCAAAATTTAAAAATTTTAAGTGGAGAGTCCGTTGTCCTCTTTATACACATTTAATTTGGTTACAGTTAATTAATTTGGAGTACAGTTAATTTGGTTAAACACTTAATAAAAGTACATTGTTTTTAGAATAAACAAATAAATAAAATTCTACAGCAATTAAAATTATTTGTCGGTAGTCTCAGACAACATAAGAATATTATAGTCTTAGTAAAAGCACACCTTTTAGCAACGAGTTTCGTTAAAATAGAGCCACCTCGTTATAAAAAAAAAATTTTAGGTTTACACTACTTTTTGGCGAAGTTTGGATGAGCAGATGACAGGCATCAATCATTTTTACGAACAATTGTAAGGTTGCCAGATTTACGAGAAATTGCCTGAGAATGTAATTTAAATATAAGTAACAGAAGTAACTTTACCATTTTTCTAGCTAAACTTTTATCGACCAGATTGACACGGCATATATAATTTCGACGGCAACCACCTGTTGGCTAAAAGGGAATCTTAAACTTCCCTGTTGAATAATTTTATTAACAGGAAATACGCACGAGCTTGGATATGTGGATCTAAGATTAGAAACAAAAAAAAGAAAGTAAATTTGTCATAACTTCTGAAATTTGGGTGCAAACCAAATTTTGGGTACCAAATTCCATTAAATCACAGTAGTGTGCACAGTTAGCTCTCAAAATATTTAGTAACAAACAAAGTTTTAACCATATATATGTGTATATACATATACATATATATACATATACATATATATATATATATATATATATATACACATATACATATATATATATACATATACATATACATATATACATATACATATATACATATATATACATATACATGTATACATATATATACATATACCCAACAAACACAAAGGCATCGGGCCGGGGTCGGAAGGTTCCGGCCAGCCGAGTTCACCACTGCCGGGCCGGCGCATTAGGTCAGTATCGTTTCCGTCACGGCTGTGTCCTCTCGCCCGCGACTACCCCGTCGACTGCCGGGCCGCTTCCGGTAGGATTCGAGCCATCGTTCATCCGACTACGAACCGTTAGGCAGCCGCGATTAAGCCATCGATGCGGACAGATAGCCGGAACGTAACCGGAGGTTGACGGGCCGGTTACGGGAGCAATAATTGGTGTCGACATACCGTCATCTACCCATCTCGTAAACAGCAATGTGCCGTAGGTCCGGGCATCATGCCAGCATTCTACCAGAATCGGACCGCCGGCAGTGTTTCTAAGTTTTGCGTAGGACCCTTTTGTTTATATGCTTTTTATTATTATTTATTTCATTGACGATTAACCTCTGATATCAACCCTTTCACTTTTATTATTTTTTTGCCTTCATATTTCTAGTATTCTTTCCAGTTTTGCCTTATGTATTTTTAGGTATTACCAAATACTGATCTTTGTTATTACCTAAAAATTTACTTGTTAGAACAAAACCTCATTTTGTATTAAGATACATTTACCCAAATTTGAAAGTTAAGATAACATTAATACCAACCATTAAAGCTAAATCATCTTTCCACTCGATCTAAGGTTACAGTTTGTTTTTTTTTAATTTAGAATGAGATTATAGTATGTAAAACAGTACTACTTTAATAATTAACCCAAAAAACTTGTACTTCCCCAGTATAAAATTTATTAACATAATTTGATAAATTTATAAACATAAATTTGATACATTCTTCAAACCTGAGTAATGTGTAGTGTGTATGATGAAGCCCATCTTTGTGAGCTTGTGAAAACTTGCTCAGAAGAATTTATTTAAATTATTTTTTGGTGTAGAGTTAATAAATGCTCTACAGATAAGAAAATTATTTTTTGCATAGTTTTGTGAATTAAAGAGTAATTCATTAAATTCTTATGTCATTTAAAAAAAATATTTTCTTTTCTATTATATTGGACTTAATATCCAACACTTGATAGTACTATTTTTGAGAAATAGTACTATGATAGTAATATCTTCTATTGTAATTTTGAGAAAAATTATAGACACATGTTTTTAAATACAGAAAAGAGCTGGTTTAAAGTAAAAATAGTTTATTTAGAAAGTACATAGCACATTTACACAATTTTTTTCTATATTTTCTACAAAACAGGATCCTTTCGCTGTACCTCTGGCTCCATCTTTACAGCATCTAGGGAAAAAAAAAGAAAGAGAAAATCAGTTCATAAATTTATGTGAAAGGAAAATGACTCCCATCCCCAGATATAATTTATGAATCAAAAGAATTTATTTAAATTATTTTTCTATGTAGAGTTAGTAAATGCTCTGCAGATAAGAAAATTATTTTTTGCATAGTTTTGTACATTAAAGGGTAATTTATTGTTGTAAAAATAGTTGATTGTTGAAAGTAGTTGAAAAATTCATTGTTGATAAAGTAGAATTAAATAAATCCAATTAGGAAATATAAATTCTGAGACAGGGGTTTAAAAAAACTTGATACAAAACAGCACCCAACACATGAGTGCAGTTTTAAATCTGTTGTCATTTTATTGATAACTACTTCCAAGAAGTAAATTCCTACCACATTTTTTTGTAAAACCAATTACATACTGTGAAAACTACATCATGTAAAAAATATTTACTTGATTAAATAAATATACTAATAGAAAATAGTTATAAAATATTTGTTAAAGAGTATTCCCCTTTTCACTAAATTTCTCTCTGTACAGTAGAAAATCCAACCATGTCGATTAATTTGTTATTATAGATATAAATAAAATAGGGTAGATTGCCTTGATAAGAGTACAATTAAGTTTTTAATGTTGAGCATAATTTCAGCTCAACGTTGAAAGCTGAATCAGAGACTTGTCTATAATGACACCAAAATTTCCTCTTCACTATTGACAATAATGCTGTTGAAAGTAGAGAAACACAAGAATAAAGATTGAATGCTAAGTAAAACATTAGCATACAAAATCTTAAATTTCTAAATTTGATTACAACATGCCATAGAGAGCATTAATACAGATGCTGGGTCAGATTTAGAAATTTAAGATTTTATATAGTATTCAATCTTCATTCTTGTGTTTCTTTACTTTCAACGTGAGAGTGATTCTCGATAGTGAAAAGAAAATTTTGTTGTCATCTCAAGTCTCTCAGTCAGCTTTCAATTATTGTACTCTATCAAGGCATTCTAATCTATTTTATTTATATCTGTAATAACTAATCATTTAATTGACAGGATTGAATGTCTTACTGTACTGAGAAATTTAGTGAAAAGGGTGAATACTCTTTAACAACTAATCTATTACTATAATAATGAATAAAGTAAAACTTTATTATATGATGTAGCTTTCACAGTAATTGGTTTTACAAAAATTGTGGTAGAAAGTAATTTGGGATACTAACTTCTGCATAGTATTTTAATAGAGCATATCTTTTGTTACTTAATTGTCAAATTATGGTGGGGATCTGTGTATAAAATATTTTTTTTATTTGTGAGCAGCTGTTATTAGGGATAACCACAGTAAAAAATTATTCAAAATATACTATTTAGATTCAGTAATTACTAAACAATTGTTATGATATATTGTTTGATTAGTCTAGGTTAATTTGAAAAATGAGGTGGGTAATATTGGCTAGCTGTCAATGTTGAGTGAAATGGCATAGATTATATTATAAAGCGTGAAAAAACACTTAGACTTTTTGAACCAAGCTTCTAACCCAAATTTAAGTTTTTAAAAAAATATTTTGCTAATGAGGGTATTTTCACAGACCTTAACAATGGAATAGAAAACCCGTATAGTCAACAAATTCATGGATAAACGATTCAGTTCTAAAAGCAAAAAGCCTGGTTTCTGTATACTGTTGTAACATGATTATTATAAAAGTATACAGAAACCAGGCCTTTTGCTTTTAGGGCTGCATCTTTTATCCATGACTTAGTTGACAATACAGGTGTTATGTTCCATTCCTTAGATCCATGAAAATATTTCCAATTTTAAAAGTTTCATTAAATTTTGGTTAGAAGTTCGGTTTGAAAAGTTAAAAGTATTTTATTGCACTTTGTAAAATAATCTATGCTACTGCACTCAACATTGACAGCCAGTCAATCTTTGTATGCTTGCATCATTTTTCAACTTAACTTAGATAAACCAAATAATACACCATAAAAAAACCTACACACTTGCAAACATAACCTTATTATAGTCAACAATTATTTAATAATTAACTGAACCTAAATAATATATTTTGGAATATTTTTTTACTGCCCTTATCCTTACACTTTATAATAACAGCTGCTCACAAAAATATATTTTATGTGACAGATCTCCACCAAAATTTGACAATGAAATAATAAAATTAAATACTAGGCAGAAGTTAGTATTCCAAATGACATTCAACTACCTATTAGCTCATCAACGAATAATCTAATACATCTAAAAGCAATATTATTATTATTATTACTTCTGTAAGGAATTATGAATGAACATCTAACTACTTCTCATGAAATTCTGATAATTAAATTAAAAAATTTTTAACATTAACTATCAAGAGTAAAATAACCCTTGGCATTTTATATCTTTATAATATAAAAATATAAAATTTTTTTTGGTAAGCAGTTATGATAAAAGACTTTCACAAGAGTCACGGTTAACTGAAGTCCCTGAACTGCACTTTCAGACATACCTAATACTTTAATAACATGCTTGCCAGCTAAAAATATAATGAATAAAGGAAATCAATATCAATCCACAAATTACTGCAACCAAAGTCTATGAAAATGTTCGGATTAGCGTATAAAATATACAAAGAGAAATTTGAAAATTTGAGTTGTTTATTAATTAAGAATTATGTAATAAAAATATTTTTTATGGTTTTTCATAGAAAAATTCAAATTTAAGTACAAAAAATAAATTTTAAAAAAATATATTATCAACTTTGTGATTTTGCCCACAAGTTCACTGCTGAAAAAAATAAAGGATATCTAGAGAATAAAAAAAAAATGGGTTCAGTGAGGTTAAAATGAACTTATAGATTATGAATCGAGCACACTGCCAAGTGAGTTGTGGAATCTTTTCATGGAAATCACAATGAGGTGAAGATTGATTCCAGTTTCAGAATTCTGTAAAGAAACCAATATTTTCTTACAATGCCATAATAAAAATTAGAGTGATTTGTGACACCAAGAAGCATTGAAAAGCAGAGTTCATTATTTATTTATTTATTTTACAAATGCCACACACTACCAAAAATAGCACCTATGCAATCAGTGCACGTGCTCTCCAATACTTCTCAACAAGATCAGTAAAACGTTTTAGTGCAGAGCACTCGTCTATTTGCTTATCAGTGAAATAAAAAAGGTAGTATGACCCCCTTACATGTATACTTTGGACCATAGGCGTAGCGTGCTTCTAACATTTGGGACGGATACAAATTGAATTTAGCTAGGGCCCTTCTCAGCGCATTGACTACCGATCGATCCTTAAAATTTGAAATATGATTTTTTGAAATTGAGTAACAATAGAATTGGTTTGAGTAGTATTCAAAAAGTTATACAATGAGGAAAATAAATGTAATATAAATAAAAGAAGAAAAAAAAATGTAGCATCGAATTTTTGTTATGGATCATATCATTGTTAAAAACTATGTTAGGGCTAAAGACATAATCGGTATTTTCAGTGTCACAGTTTGAAAAAAATGGGAAAAAACCAACTTTTTAAAAAGTTTTCTACAATTTTCTGATTTAACTGAACCAAAAATTTCTCCTCACATGAATTTTCAAATCAGATTAAGTGAAAATTACACATAATGGAATATGCACTGAGCATATAATTTAATACCAAAAATTGCCTGGTGATTAAAAGTTGAGAAGTAATCAGACTTTCAATGTGCTGAATATGTTTAGCACAATATTTAAATAAGACTTTAATATACATGAACTAGATTACTACCTCGCAAAACTTCCAAGAAACAATTTCAACTAACTATTGTATAACTTTCCATATAATTTGGCTTTCCATAAAACTCCAACTGATGTTCAGAATCAGTTGAGTTATTTTTCAGGCACAACTTTATCAACATATTTAATTATGAAACTTTGAGAAAGTAAAGACAATTTACAATGCATTTCCCCCCATTTTTTAAACAGCTAAACAAGATGCTCAGTGGAATTTTAAAAAATTTAGTACAAATTTAGTACAGGATCAAAAATATAAAATAATGGTCTATTAGGATTTGAAGGATGATTATATACTTAAACAAGGGGGGTAGCAAAATAGGATATTGTTTAATAATAAAGTCAGTTGTTCAGTCAAGAAGTCAATTATTGTATTTTGATGATCAGAAATTTTATGTCTTAGAACATCAAGCAATTCAATTACCACATTTAATACATTTTCACCATCACTCATTACTGTTTTCATTTAATCCAAATTCTTTATATAAGTATTAAGACTTAAAATGGAATAAACATGTTTAACAGAGAGAAAAATTTATGGCATGCATAAAATTAAATTTTACCAAAATTTAAAATTACTTAGCCCATTAACTAATGATCTAATACATCCAAAAGCAATTTCCTTTTTACTACTTCTGTAATGAATTATCAACGAACCTCTAACAACTTATCAGGAAATTCTAAAAATATTTTTAAAATTTTAATGTTAACCATTAAGAATAAATAAAGCTTGGCACTTCACATTTTCATAATATAAATATCATTTTTCTGTTATTATAAAAGACTCTGTAAACCAGGCGTTTTGCTTTTTGGAACTGTATCTTGTATCCGTGAATTCATTGATTATACAGGAGTTCTATTCCATTATTAAGAAAGGGTTATTTCATTCACTTATCAAACACACATTTTGATATAATAAACCACAACTCACAATGGATGTCTTATCTACAATTTTATAAACAAACTTTGTCTATGAACACATTTTATATTTTCTAAATAAACCTTGGCATTTTATAATTTTATAATATAAATCTCTTTTTTTGGCAAGAGTTAAAGTCTTTCACAAGAGTCGTGTTAACTGAAATCCCCGGACTGCACTTTCTCACTCACCTAAAACCTTAACAACAAGCTTCACAGTTAAAAAAGAATAAATAAAGAAAATCAATATTCTATCCACAAATTATTGAGACCAAAGTTTATGAGAAAGTTCAGATTAGCGTCTAAGTTAAAAAAACTAATTTGAAATTTTTAGTTGTTTAATAAATATTTTTAGTTTTTTTCATAGAAAAAATTTAATTAGTTAAAAATAAATCTAAAAAAATATTAAAAACAGTGATTTGGGCCACAAGTCCACTGCTGAAAATAAAAGTATATCTCGAGAATAAAAAAAGGTAGGCTCAGTGGCGTTAAAAACTTACGCAGGTTATGAGATCCAAGTGGTATTTGTCTTTCAAGCCTGAAGCTCTGAATAGATTCCAGTTTCAAAATTCTGTAAAAAAAACCAATATTTTCTTATAATGCCATAATAAAAATTTAATGTTTTATCAAACCAAGAAGTATTGAAAAGTAGAGTTCTTTATAAACTTGCTTATCACTAATATAAAAAGGGGAAAAGAAACTAATTTTACCCTTTATATATATATATTAAGCCAATAAGTTCACATTTATTTTGCACAGCATGACAACAAAATAATTTCCAAAAGACCTTTAGAGATGAACAGCTTATAGATAGTTATTGAGAACATTCTCAGATTTATAAAAACTCTTATCGTACAATATCTATTACAATAAAGCAATTTTTTGTATGTACACATTCTGATAATCTACAAATCTATATACTTATAAATATATAATTTAAAAACATGGAATGCAAATTAATAAGTTAAGAAACAATTTATGTATCTAAATAGTCTATTTTGGAATAATTTTCACTGCCATCATCTCTAATAACACTGATAAAAGTGATTTCAAACACGATACAAATTAGAAAATTAAATGCACGTGGCATCTATATTGACACAAATTTAAAACTCTAAACTTCTCATTACTCCAGAGGTTCTTTGAATGAATTCAGGAATACAATGGAGTTCACATACATACAAAAATTAATAATTCTTGAAAATATATATACACTCAATTGCAAGAATATATACACTCAGTTGCAAAAAGTATGCACCATTATGTTATTCCTAAAGAGTGAAATTGTTTTATTTTATATCTTCAGAGAGAGTAAAAATATAATCTAAATATCAAAGCCAGTTCAAAATATTGATTAATAGCAATTGAAATTCAAAATGTTCCTTAAATAAGCTTTTTATTTAATGAGATATTCAAAATAAAAAAATGCTCCAATATTTGCTATTGTTTCAATATTTACTTGACATGTGGATACTGATTAAACAATATTTTGATCTGGTTTTGAAATTTTGAATATATCTTTGCTCTCGATAGACATAAAGAAATTTCACCCAGTAGGAATAACATATACATATATAGCAATTGAGTGTACACATAGAACATTATAAATAGAATTTTAAAAAAATTATATTTTAAGGCTATTAAGATTATACATGAAAAATACCTATTAGTGTTTAGTATTTAAATTAAAATATATAATTATACTAAATACATTCTTTTAAATTATGAACACAAAAATTTTAAGAATATTTGTTCTTTATTTCTTTATAATGTATAAAATGCAGTGTATTTTATAAAGTTTACTCAAAACACAATTTGATAAGGAATTCGGAAATAGATCCTTTTGTATGATTTACAAGTTCATTTTTAGAATCTTTTATAATGTGGAACGTTTTTGAATCCATCTTTTAACATTTAGACATGGATAATTTGTTGCCTATTGATACCTGGCAATAAGAACATTGTAAAATATATTTAATAGGAAAATGGACAATTTTTCCACCATTGAATACTATGCTGGAATACTGTGCATTGAATACTATGCATGAATTTACTATGGAGGAATCATGTGTAACTGATTTATCAATCCAGTAGTAAAAAAATGTTTAATTTGGATTAACATATTAAAAAAAATTTCATTATAATTTTCTTTCAAATTTCTTTAAAGAAATAAAATGGAAAATATTATACTGGAAATGAAAATACATTTTTATTTTTCAACTATGTAGATTTGGAATTGATATTTGTGTCATGTATTTTATACTTTCTAAAGGATATAAAAATCTAAATAGTGCGTACAAATTACAATTCTAAATATTAATTTAATTAGCAAATACTTAAGACTTTCACAAGAGTCCATTTACTTCCTTTGTCCATCTAAAATATTAACTGAAAAACGAATCTTAAATTATTCCGAAACAAAATGTTTTTATTTATACATACGAAAGTGCTCGTAAGTGCCATAAGTATTGCTAATTCAATACACTCAGTTCAGTAGAGTTTGATCTGAAATATGGTCAATTCATATTATAACTTAGATTAAAACACTATCTTATAACAGAAATAGAATAATGTTCACTATGTAAGGGTGTTAAATAAAATCTAAAGGCAATAATTTAAGACTAACGAATGAAACTTACTTGTGGATTAATTTCAGCGAACTTGTAATCAATCTTTAATGGCGCCTTTTCAATCACGTGCAACTGAATGTCCAATCAGATGACACTAGTGCATTGTAGTATGACGAGGCGAAAAAAAAGATGGTTTGAAATTTCATTATGCTATAGCTTTCAAAAGCTGCCTTTTGGTATTGAATATAAAATTTTATTGCTCTACTGAAATATTTTTCAGGTGCTTCAAAATAGATATTTTTGTGAAAAGAGATAAAATTCTTTTTTTCTGTTTATTTTATGGTATATTAAATTAATAATATATATTTTTTGTAAATAAAATATTCAAAATATTTTTACAGGAAACTTAGGTATTTCTAAGTATTTCTAATTTTTAGATGTCATTACAGAACAACTGATTTTGTAGAATTTCGCAATTTTCATCATCTTAATTTTACAGTAGTATATTCTTATAATACACATTGGAATGAAAAAAACAATTTTTAATTAACGGACCTTAGTTAAAATAAACAAATCACATTTATTTAGAAAAATATTAATGTAATGTCTTTAAAGGCAAAGTGTTATTTTGAAATAAACATTCATATTTTTCAAAAGTCCATAGTAATCATACATGATTTGCTTTACTTATTTCACTGACACATTGAATTGCTTTCTGTTTGTCATCAGAAATATGCCTCTTCATAGGAAGTCCTGTTACTTTAACATCATTCCATTCAATCATATCAATATAATCCTTGGCATCAAAGTTTATACGTTGAAATAAAAACTTTTTGATGCCACCTTCATTTTCAGCCCTTGCTTTTAGATTCCGGGGTAATCCAAGCTCTCTCTTACATGACTGCGATCATCTGATATCATACAAAGGACGAGATTTTCAGAAGCAGATTTCTGGCACTGGAAAATGTATATAAGATAGCATAATAGCATTTTTCAATGACAACAACCAGAATTTAAACATTACTGTAATTGGAATGGGTGGAACTGCCGTGAACACTGGATTGAATAATGGTGTGGTTCGTTTATTTGAAAAGGAATTAAGAAGGCCACTGCAGTGGTTGATTTGTCTATTTCATGGAAATGAACTGCGCCTACGTCCTAATTTGGAGGAGAAATAGGTAAACAACTAGAAAACTGCTATGAACTTCCAGTAATTGAATTATCACCTATTGAAAATGGCATTCCATTACTAGAAATTAAGGATGATTTAAGTGTGGACCCAAAATATTTGTTAGAAATGTCTAATGCAATCTCTGTTGGAAGGTGCTCTTCTGATTTGTCTATGAGAAAACCAGGAAAACTTTGTTATTCATGATAGCTTACATTAGCAAACCGAATACTTCACTTGTATGTGGGAACAGAATGTACTGCAAAAAAAATCTCCGAATACTGACTGAGTACATTTTGTAAGTATATGCATCTGTTTCGTTTCACATAAAGCGGAAACTATCTTATATCCATGGATCGAAGCACTTGTGGAAACTTGTAAGCTATTCACGTTACCTCCATCAGACTCTTAAAAATGTAATTGACCCAGTCATTCAAAGAAATTCGTACTTTGCTGCTTCTGAAAATCTCCTCCTATGTATGATATCAGTTGATCGCAGCCACGTAAGACAGCTTGGATTACGCCGGATTCTAAAAGCAAGGACTGAAAAATGAAGGGGGCATTGGAAAGTTTTAAGTTCAACGTATAAACTTTGATGCCAAGGATTATATTGATATGATTGTACGTAAAGATGTTAAAGTAACAGAACGAGGCATATTTCTGATTACAAACTAAAGCAGTTTCTAAAGGAAGCAAAATAATCTGATCAGGAGAGTCAACGTACTGACTTCAGCAATTTTCCATGTCACACACAAGCAGTAGAAAGGATTGTTAAATTCGTTACCGAGTCACCCTTACCCGTCCGTGGCACTTCTGCAAGAGTTGCATTGATAAAAACGAAAATACATTCTCAAAAGATAATGCCAAAATTTAATAATAAAAAACAAAACAAAACACAATTCAATGTGTCAGTGAAATAAGTAATGGAAACCATGTGTGATTACTATGGACTTTTGAAAAACATGAATTTTTTTTTTTTCAAAATAACGTTTAACATCCCCAATCTCAAAGAACTTTTTAATCTTATGCACAGTAAGTGTGCGTTTAAATTTTCTTCTACACCCACTTTTGATTATATTCCTAAATCTGAAAAAGTTAAACCTCTGAATCAGGCTGATGAGCTTAAAGCAGGGTGTTTAACCTTTTGCAGCATCTGGGCCACATGGTAAATTTTTTCAAGGCAGGCGGGCCGCATAAAAAAGTCAACTACATTCAAAAGTTTAGTTTTATTATGAAAATGAAAAATACATTGTATATGTAATGTATAAAATATTATAATCTTGGTATGCAATGTGATGTGGTAATTTTGAACGAAATCGAACATAATGTGATTTTTAAAATTTGGGTTGATCTAAAGCGAATTGCTCTCGACTCTAACTTAACTAGCATTAATGATCGAATCAATCTCTCAAACCAATTTTCTATCCTAGGAAACTGTCGTAATCCGGAGGAAAGAAATTCCCGCTGCTAATGATGAATTTCCTGTTAGGCGGGAAACCAAACCTGAGCCATGTTTTTTTTTTAAATGGCGGAAGGGTACAAAGATACCCTCAACAAAATGTACAACCTAGTCAAAATTCAATATCCCAAATCAATTTCATGAAACTTTGTCAAAATCTTATCTGAAAACATTACTGCAATTGGATTAATATCGGACCATTCAAAATTACTTAATTTACTTACGCATTGAATTTTTTTGGAAAAAAAATCCCAAAACCGAACGGCTACTTAAAAATTAAAAATTTATGTTCCGATCTTAATATTTCAAATCTTACCCAGTCCATTAATTGTTCACAGGTTAATTCTGATAGTGTGGTTTCTGATAGTGTTTAACATTTTTCCTTTATTTTCCTGTTCAATGCGAGGCAGTTTCCTCTTATTGAAGTTCCACACTTGATACCCTATCAGGGAATGCTGGTGTGGGGCGGTCGTTTTTGCTTCCCATGCTTCCGTCCTGAGTTCGATCCTGCAAAGTGCAGTTCTGTTATCTGTACTCGCGGATGTTCAAACCTGCCAATTTAATTTATTAAATATAACTTACTTATTATTTTAAACTTAATTGCCTTATTTTTTATTTCTAACATTTATTTAAACTAATTTTTTGGCCTTTTTTTTCTTATTGTAAATATTATTTCTCGTATCCTGATTCAATTACAAAAAAAAACAATGTAATATATATTCTTCAATGTACGTACTGAGGATAAAGGGTCTTATTTTTTGATATTTTTTGGTGTCTCATGACATCTACTGTCTATGTCTCTGACATTACATTACATTAATATTTTTCTAAATATGTGTGATTTGTTTATTTTAACTAAGGTCTGTAAATTTAAAATTCTTTTTCTTTCATTCAAATGTGTATTATAAGAATATGTTACTGTAAAATTAAAACGATGAAATTCGAGAAAAAATTCTACAAAATCAGTTGTTTTATAATGGCATCTAACAATTAGAAATACTTAGAATATGTAAATTTCCTGAAAAATATATTTTGAATATTTTATCTACAAAAATATATATTATTTTAATATACTATAGAAGAAATTTAAAAAAATACAAATTTTATCACTATTTCCTCTCTTATAAATAAAGAGTGGTGAAACAAGGACCCATTTTTAAGTAGATATTTAATTTCTCCAGTAATATATAAAAATAAACAATGAAACTAATTTTCATCTGTTTTTATAAGCTTCTAGGGAGTTAAAAACATACACACAGAATACAATCTTTACATACAAGGAAAATTATGTGAATTTTCACATAATACAATTATACAATTTCACATAATACTTTTCACATAATACAATCTTTACATACAAGGAAAATTATGGGAATTTTCCGCGTAAAAGAAGTTTCACAACAATGAAATAAATATTTTTGAAAAGTCTGTTAAATTTAATCTTCGCCTTCCCTTTCAAATCCATAATTCTGATGCAGATATCTGTTACTTGTGGTTACGAATCGGAGGTGCAGTTCCGGGACGATACAGGGAAAACGCTTTCGGTACGATTCATATCAACCCATAACAGGCCCTGAAACACGTAAACGGAAAGCGTTTCCCCTTCGGAGGTTCGTAAACAACCCGCCAGTGGCCCGACAAAATTCTCCCGTACTTGTCGTTCAACCGGTGCCTCCAGCACTGGCCCGATAAGCTGCCGTCAGTCCTGTGTTTGTTGGGTACATATATACATATATATACACATATACATATACATATACATATATACATATATATACACATATACATATATATATATACACATATACATATATATATACACATATATATATACACATATACATATATATATATACACATATATATATACACATATATATGTATACACATATACATATATATATATATATACACATATACATATATATATATACACATATACATATATACACATATACATATACATATATACACATATACATATATACACATATACATATACATATATATATTTCGTTGTTATGCACGTGAGGCAAAAGTAATTTAAAATATCACAAAAAGAAAATAAACCATGTGATCAGCATTTAATAAGTTAAATTTTAAAGATTAATTTTATATATGTATGTTTATATATATGTATGTTTATATATATGTATATATATATATATATATATATATATATATATATATATATATATATATATATATATATATATATATATATATATATATATAGAGAGAGAGAGAGAGAGAGAGAGAGAGATAGATAGATATTAAGGTTTATTTAATGTTAGATACAAAAAAGAAAGTAAATGTGCCATAACTTCTCAAATTTGGGTGCCAATCAAAAATTCAATTAAAACAAAGTGGTGAGCTAAGTTAGCTTTCATAATAATTAATAAATCAAATTTTTAGTTATAAGTGATTCAGGTAAATTGGAGAATTTAATTAAATTAACCCACAATAAACCTCCAATTTAGAACAATATAATATTTTGCTTAGATTCCTGTCTAAGCAACGAATATTGTGTGTGTGAGGGGCTTACAAATGGTTTAATTACAAACAAATACAACAGATTTTAATTCAAAACACACATGAATACATTAATCGAACAATTAAATATAATTGTAATTTTTTGAAATATATCTTAGTAAATATAAAGAATTTTTGAAATGGAAGATATTTTAAGACTGTAATTCTCAAATTCAAACAATTCTTATATTTGCTTAGCTGAAGCAATTTGCGTATCGAAGATAAATGAGGAGTAATTGATTCCTAAACATGAACTATTAGTAAGCATTCAGATAGAAATATCTAATCTAATTACCTTAACCCTCCAGCTACTGCTGGTTTTTTTTTTTTCATTCTGCACAAATTGGCTACCGAAATTTAAATCTTGTTAGGTTTAATTTAACGAGACTTTTAATGCAATAATAATAAAAAAAACTAATCAAAGTAAGGGTAGAAAAGAAAAATATTTTTATTTATCAACTACCGACTTGCGGGAAACGAGAATAGAAAATAAAACGTTTTCCTAGAAGCAATATTAATAAGAATGAAAACTCATTTCTTAGAAGCCATATTTCCAAGAAGCAACACGAAATCCTGCTGAAGTGTTTTGTAATCTATAAATGGAGGGTGAGCCAACGTCGTTACAACTAGTCTAGTCTGCAGAGAAAAACGTAGGATATCAATTGAAGTTGCAGACCTAAATTTAACCCAGAGAAAGCAGCAAAATAAATACAATGGAACAATTTAAACACATGATTATACGTAAGAGGGCGAAAGGAGACATTTCAAATAGTTATAATTCCCCAATATCAACAGTAAAATTGTTATTGTATATATATGAACGAAAGAACGAACGAACGAACACACACATATATATATATATATATATATATATATATATATATATATATATATATATATATATATGTGTGTGTGTGTGTGTTAAGAATTAATTAGAAAAAGAATGATAATTAAACAAATTACAGGGGTCTTCAGAATAATCAAATTTCTAACATTAAATATCATTAATTATCGTATTTCGAAACGCGCCAACTCTCAATCCTAAGGAAGGGAAATTCCCTTTTTAAGAAGAACCAGAAAGAGTCTAAAAATAGTATCAAACTTAGCTCCCCATTCCTCATCTTCGGCGCAGACGTCATGACCATGCTCAGTTGTATTAGGAGTTTTAACACAATGGGTAAGTTAAGCGGACCGAGAGGATTTTTCAATGACAGCAGGCACACATTAGGACTGCTCCGCGTTTGAGCAGGGCGGGCGCTACGTTGTGCGCTTCTTTGGAACAGTGGTTGTTAATGGATCAAGAAATAAATATGGTGAAATCGAACAAATGTGTGTTTCATGAGTATTGGACAGCATTCCAATACTCATGAAACTCAGATATATATATATATATATATATATATATATATATATATATATATATATATATATATATAAAGTGGAGTCCCGATAATCCAAGCTTCGGTAATCCGAAGGTTCGCTTAATCCGAAACCAAAAGTCAAAAAGAACTGCGGTTACAATAAAACCACAGCCACAGTGATACTAAGCAATATGCAGTACATTTCTGAAAATTACATGAAAATTCAAAGTTAGACATGTACTGAACTAATTATTACTGGACTACATTGGTTTGTAAACAATCTTAAATATTTTTGTCGAAGAGAAGAATACCTCTCTCTCGAAGCCAAATTACGCCAACGCGCCAGGAAAATGGTGCTCGCTGTGGTCGCGGAGAAGTGTTGCTCTACGGAGCGTAGCGCTACATCAAATGCCGCCGCGGATACCCTCTTCTCACTGTCACCGTCTGCTTTACCTTCACTCTCGTCTGAGAGGCTGACAGGTTCTTTCAAAACCATTTCAACAATCTGATGATCGTCTAAAATCTCATGGTCGTGATCTTAGGCTCACAACCACTCATACACATCATTTTCATTTGCGTCCTCGAAGCCAGGAATGTTGTGTAAGAGCTCTCGTACCTCTACAACACTGGTTCTGTCTGCCTCCTGTTTTGGGTTGTCTATGAATGTTAGACTCGGCCAAAGTTTGTTCGAGGATTTTTTCAACAGTTGCTCACTTACAGATTCCCATGAATCTGCCACCTAGTAAATGCCATCTTTAATGTTTTTGGCAATTCTACAATCCGATCAGGGACTGAAAATAAGGCAGCACAGTCTCATCACAAAAACGGATAATAAATCTTATATTCTGGGATTCGAAAAATGGAGCTTCAGAGCTCATCCCAGTCTCGCTTATCGCTTATTCCGTTCTAACCGAAACAAAGTACTTACATAGGGAGAGGGTGCGTTGCAGCGCCATCTGGAGAACATAAATTTGAAGTTGCAACAATGTTTATTATCTTGGGCTTTCCAGTCAATGATAGTGTTTCGTCTTCATCTTCGAGTATTCATCAAAGCTACTTTTTCCTGTATGGTAGTTTAAGATACTGCAATACACTTTGATCCATGGGCAAGGGGGTCGTGCAAGGGCATTGTGCAGGGGGGGGGGGGGTCACGTTTGGTGGTACGAAAATGGCCTTAAAATTTCCAGACAGACCTTATAAAATAAACTGTGTAATCACGCGTAATATGTAATATTTATGTAATCATACGTTATTACGTAATTTAAGTTTATTTTAAGATTGATTTCGCACACAACCTTTGACTACTGGGAAATGACCCTAAACATGATCAAATTCGAGCTACTGAAACTCCAATAATATTAATATATATATATATAATTTTTTTGTTTTATATAAAAATTACAAGTTTTCAGTTATATTTTATACAAAAATAGAACTTGTAAAGCCATAAATAATTTTTAGATTTTATTTTTAAATGTACACATCACTAAAAAGGGAAAAAAATCATTGGATGTTTCGCGCATCATAAAATTAAGAAATATGCGTGCAGAAACTATTTTTGGTCAAATTAAATTAATAATACATTCAAGTTTAATGTAAAACCAAAAAATATACAAAAAATATAGTTTAAATAGAAAAATTTACGTAAAATTAAAAAAAAAATTTTATTTAGCAATTTTTTAAAACATTTTTAAGTGTAAAAATCTTTTTTACAAATTTTTTTTTCACTTTTCTGGTTTTAGTGTGTAAAGAAGCTTATAATAAAAATCTGATAAAAATGTTGTGTGTCTATCACACATAGTTTGGGAGTAACAGTGCGCGCAATCCAAAAATTCACATATTTGAGAAAACTGAAGTTAAAGTTGGAATATACATGGCCATGGCAATAGAGTGAGCTTTACATAAACTCTCATAACTCGAGAAATAATGTGAATTTTTTTATGCGGTTTATAGGGATTCTATGCTCACTTGTACCCAGACCTGGGTGTATATAATTTGAAGTGGCTCTCTATTTGAATTTGAACCACACACAGTTTATACATGAAACAATGTTTATTGAATTCGTTGCACATATAATTGGCTTTACAGCAATAAGCATGCGTACTACTTGTACGGAATGTATAAACACAGCTTTCAAGAACAATATATTATTATACTCATGAACAGTAAGTCAAACCAGCAGTACTTCTGCCACGTAAACTTCTGGCCCGCTAAGCACTAGCGCAGGATAACACCTTTTCAACCTTAACAACCTCCCTTTCTTCATTAATGACGCTGCGTGGTATTTATACTAAGCGCGTATGCCGAAATTAGCATATCTAAAGCAGCTTCTTTAATTCACTCAAAAGTTCGATTCTTGTGAATCGAATCTTGTGTATACCTTACACTGGCCTCCCTCGAAAAAAAAATTAGGTAACTGAGGTCTGAACGGCTTCAGTTAACTAATTGAAAACGCGTGCTGGTCTGACTTTTGACATAATGGGTGGCAAAGTCAAAAAAACCTTCCACACGTTGTGTGGAGGAAAAACGCCACTACCATTTTACAAAACTAACCCCGAAGGGTCCAGGTGACACCATCAAACAGTGGATTTGCAGAGTTGCGGATACTGGGCTGGCCAACTGCGCCCTAAAAAATCTCTTTTAGTTAAAAGTGTCAACACAATTGCACAGCATGACATTTCTTGACTGTTTGTAGCTGCTCTCCCCCAATTTATAATGCACATGTGTCATGATTTGTGAAGTTAGTACATTAGTGGTTAATTGGTATATTGTGCAGTATGTATTTTTTTCCTAGTCACTACATGTTCCCTTCAAAAATTTATAAAACAACAGTATGCAGTATTTTTTTTTCAGTGGCTCACCCCTTCCCCTCAAAATGTTTACACAGTATATACAATGGGGAATTTCAAACTAATTTGGTTCGGTTTTATTAAAGGGTGGGAGTTAGAATAAGAAAGTTGATACAAGACTTGTTCCTCATGAATACAGCAACATCCTTGCACCAGTCTGTCCAATCCGTGGAACCTCTCTTGATGGTCGCAGTCCTAGTAAAGGGGTTCGTTGACCGTGTGGGCATCCTTCGTGCAGCAGTTCGTTGGTCCTGAGGCGCTGGTCCGGCTTGACGATGGACAGGAGGTCTCTTGGGAGGAGGCCAACCTTGCTGGGCGGCTGATATCTTGCGTTTCCTGTACTTATGCAAAGGAGCTTTAAAATTGTCATTCTTCCTTTTGATAACCTTGTGTACCTTATGTGTGCCACGTTCATCCTTAGATGGAGGTTTTGTAGTGCACACTTTACTTTTCTTCGTACTTTTGCTTGTATCGGTATTAGATTTTAATGCAGATTCTATTTTTTCAACAACCTGACTCTGCTTTTCGTATTTGTGCTTATACGACTTCTTGTTTACCGCCTTAATTACTACAGTATTAGCAGTTTTAATGCTGGAACCTGAAGGCGCTTTTTCACGTTTTTTATCCCCCTTAACTTTAGTTTTATCCTCTTTTGACGAAAAAGTCTCAGTGAAACTTGCGACATCAGAATCATTATCATTTAAATTCTTTAATACTGCTTCAGTTTTAGGAAGATTAAGCTTTTCGTACTGGTGCGTTTTAATACAACCTGCGTCTATAACTTCCGAAGCATCAGCTAAACTACTTACAGTATAACTCTGTGTCAACTTTTCATCCTGACTCTCAGTATGGTTTTCATGTACTTTATTTAAAACCATATTATCAACCTGGCCTACAGCATCCTCATTAGGATGGAAACTTGAAATAATATCATTACCTAGCGAGTTCCTACTATCGTTTAAAGAATTTTTATTGTCGTCAACTAATAAGTATTCACTAACTTTCGTAACGCATACTTCGTCATCTACTAAATTTCCTTCATTAACAGATGTGTGAATATCATCTAAAATATCAGGTATAGCATCAATAATATCAGGTATAGCATTAATAGAAGTGTCCGATGATTTATTTTCTAAACCACTAGCATTAGTATCGACCCTATTTTCAGAAATTTGTACTGGAATTACCTCATCATTCCAGCTAGACTCACTTTCTTTATAAGCCACAAAAATACCCTGACTTTCACTATTCTCAAAATAATGATTACTGCTCGGACAAAATAATACATTTGACCACACAGTTTCAACAGGTTGAACCATATCATATGAATCAACTTGCCAGTGCAAGTAAGGTGCTTCCATATTATTTACTTTAAGAGCACTAATTTCATTATAACGCCGTGCGCTTCTATTATTTTGCCTGCGGTACTGCTTACGCTGCTGGTTTGAAACTCGCGAAAAATTTTGGCGCGGCTGTATAAAACTTCTCGTACCTGAATGACGGTACGGGGTAGCGAAGAAATGCCTATTGTCATGTTTAGCTAAAGCTTGAAGGAGGGTAACCTTGCTTGTAATTGTTTGATTATCTAAAAAACCTTGAACACTTGGCTTCAAACGTTGGATAACTATTTTTAAGATTACCGCTTCCGTTACCCCTTCTAAATATTCCTCACACTTGGAAATCTTTTCCGTAGCAAAATCTAACGCAGACTGACCTTCACGTTGCCTTAGCGAATAAATTTCCGCTTCAATTTCACTTTGATTAAAGGTCTTTGGAAAAACGCTAAGAAACTGTTGCTTGAATGACGAATAGTCAAAAATCAGATTACTGCTTTTCATACACGTGTACCACTGATATGCACTACCTCTTAAAGCGGCTAGAGCAATTTTAAGTTTATCCCCCTCTGGGGTGCATTGTTGCTGAAAGTAATGCTCAATTTTCTTTAGGAATTGGCTTGAGGGGCCGCCATTGAAGGTGGCTTCGAATGGCGCAAAATGCTGAACCATAATTACCCGAGGAAAATTTCCAGCAGGATTTTGTTCTACAACACTCATTTTTTAAATAGTATATAAGTACTTGCAACAATTTTCTCAATATAAGTACACAGTACACAGTTTTTGATTTCAATTATGCTGTTCGTTACAAATTTAACGCTAACTACCAGGGTATATATATTTTCGGGCGCCAGTATAGGGATTCTATGCTCACTTCTACCCAGACCTGGGTGTATATAATTTGAAGTGGCTCTCTATTTGAATTTGAACCACACACAGTTTATACATGAAACAATGTTTATTGAATTCGTTGCACATATAATTGGCTTTACAGCAATAAGCATGCGTACTACTTGTACGGAATGTATAAACACAGCTTTCAAGAACAATATATTATTATACTCACGAACAGTAAGTCAAACCAGCAGTACTGCCACGTAAACTTCTGGCCCGCTAAGCACTAGCGCAGGATAACACCTTTTCAACCTTAACAACCTCCCTTTCTTCATTAATGACGCTGCGTGGTATTTATACTAAGCGCGTATGCCGAAATTAGCATATCTAAAGCAGCTTCTTTAATTCACTCAAAAGTTCGATTCTTGTGAATCGAATCTTGTGTATACCTTACAGGTTTTTTGCATATTGTTCAGAAATGTCCCAAAAATCAGAATATAGCAAAAACGAAAAATCGATTTTTTGAAGTTTTAAAGGTTGTTTCGGATTAATGAAAAATTCGTTAATCCGAAAGGGGTCTGTCTGGTAAATAAACAAAAAAGTCAATGTCCCATCAGCAGATGTCGTGCGCTCCAATATCGCTTTACCACAGAGTCTCCACGCAGAGCCGAGCATCCCAACAAATGGTTCCTGTCCATGATTCCATCTTTCCCACAAAGTGGGCAATTAGGACTCTCAAAAATGCCAATTCGGTGAAGGTGGTTCGCCAGGCAGTCATGGCCTACCGTAAGTCTGAATTCCGCAACAGCCTTTTCACGGGGCTTATCTGAAATATTTTGACCCAAGCTATTCCTCCAAAGAACATAAATACAAGGAACATAAATTCGTTATTATGGGTGACTTTAACACCAGCGCTACGATATGGGGTCAAAGACCCACCAATATAAGAGGCGCAGCGATAATAGACATAACGATACAATATGATGCAACCCTACATAACAAGCCAAGTGATTTGCCCACTTTTGATGGCCCACCTGGTCAGGGATGGATACACCTACTAATTACAGTTGGGGAGGGGGGATAGGAGATAAAGTGACTGACTTTGTGGTAGAGGACTCTTACAAACTTACCGACCACAATGCGATTAGTTTAAAAATAACTATGGGTGGAGAGCAGGTGCAACATAGGTGCAATGCGAACTACAGAGGCTGTTCACACAATTTTTAGACGATGTATAATGTATTCACAAAACTAAATTACATAAAATTCTTGTGTTTTAAATGTTCTATTTGACATCCCTTATTGTGAATTATCTTTCGACACCGCAATTTCCAGGATAATATTGCCTTTTGAAGTGTCAGAAGAGGTATTCTGTCCCATTCCTCCTGAACAGCTTTCCAGAGTCCTGTAAGGGTTTCGGGACGACGTTTGGATAATGCAGATTTTAAAAGTCCGAAAGAACAAAAATCCATAGCTCATACATCGGGAGATTTAGTAGGAATATCAGTGAAGTGTATGGCTTTCATACCAGTTTTTTTTTCCATTTCTTTTAGGAAATTTACAGTGGATTTTGATGTGTGACTGCTAGCTTTGTCCTGATGGAGTCTCACAGATTGATGGCACTGTGGGTAAAGCGATGGTATTTCATTCAGAAAAATTGGCGATAAAATATGTTCCTGATAGTATTTGGAGTTAATCTTCACATTTTTTTCCACTCTCTTTATTTTTAACTTGCCATTATAAGAAAAACCAGCAACAATCATGAATCCCTTAGAAAAACTTTCTTTCGATTCTTTGAACCATGTACTTAAATTTTTTTCTCCCCTTTTATGATAATAAATGGCTCTTTTTTTGTTGCAATCTTTAAATACACCTATGATTGATCTATTGTGACAATTGTTTTCCATTTTTCTTTGGATAAGTGTTTCTCATATAGAATTCTGCAGCGTGTCCTGAGTTCAGAGATATGATTTGGAAGAAGACGATGCACATTGCGTTTTTTCGCTTTCTTAAGATTTAAATCAACGTTTATCATTTTGTTTACAGTGGACACCGAGCATTTTAATGATTTTGCAACTGTCCTTTGACTAGGGGGATTTTCTTTTAACATTAAACAACGTACCTTTGCAATAGTCGAAGATGTCCGTTTTTTCCTTGGATACTTGTTTGGAATTTTTGTCCCACTTGAGGCTCCAATTTGACGTTTTTCTCCTTTCTTGTTGACGATATTACCTATCGACGCTTTAGATATCACAAAACCATGACTCTCACATCGTTTTTGGATAACGGAGTATGCATATTTCTCTTCGGAAAGAGCATGAATGTAGCCTTCGAACCACTGCTTTGTTAAAAACGCCATTTTGAATAAAATCAAAACTTTCAAGCCGCAGACGATAATTTTGACTTTTAAAAACATAGTAGAATTGCAATTATTTCCTTTGCAGCAAACGATTTTTTATTACCGGTTACCAAAATCGTCTAAAAAATGTGCGAACAGCCTCTGTAGATGGGACATAAATAATGTTGACTGGCTTTCATTCAGAGCGGATTTGCATGGTGTGCTAAACGAAATAGAGAAAGCTATTGAAGAGGATGTATTGGAAGACACGATTGAGAAGCTCAATAAGAAGTTAGTGCATTTGTGTCAAAAGCATAGTAAAGACAGTGTTAAAAAAGGCTATAAAGCCTATTGGTGGAATACAACGTTAGCCATTAAGAGAAAGAGGGTTAGAGCTCTTAGGGGGAGAGCCCAAAGGGAGGTTGAACAGGACGAGAGACAAAAATTAGTAACCAAATTTAAATGTGAGAGAGACAAATACAAGAAAAGGATTTTGGAAGCCAAAAGAAAGTCATTTAAAGATTTTATTGATAATCTTTTACAGTGAAAGATACGTTTGGTGCGGTAAATAACATCGTTAGAGATAAAATAAGAAATGAGGTAGTAAGTATAATTGACCCGGAAGGTAATTCGCATGAAGAAGGGGAGGACATAGAAAGAACATTGGCAGAATATCACTTCAAAAACCGTTAGGGAAATGGAAAATAATGAAGAGGAAATGAAATTAAGATTTGAGCAGAATGATATTACAAAGTGGGAAGTTGAATTAATTTTGAATGGCATTGCGAAGGGCAAGGCGCCCGGTTATGATGGTATAACCATAAGTATAATTCAAGAAGTACATAGAAACAATAATAAAATTTTGCTAAACATATATAATAAATGTTGAAATTTGATGAAGTTCCCAGATGTTTGGAAACGCACCCAGGTTTGCTATTTTTTAAATGAAGGAAAAGACCAGAAGTATACTGGGCCATACAGACCAATTTGTCTGTTGCCCATAATGGGTAAAATTTTGGATAAAATCATAACTAATCGTCTCGTTTGTCATTTAGAGAGAAACAACATGATTTCAAAACAGCAATATGGTTTTCGCAGAAATATGAGTACCATCACAGCCTTGCAGACTGTAATGAAGATTATTAGGGAAAATAGAGCAGAAAAGCAGCATGCTTGCTTAATAGCCTTGGATATTAGCAACGCATTTAACTCAGTTAAGAAAGAAAGTATAATTAAACAATTGAAAAGATTAAGTCTTGACATAAATTTGTATAGCATTATAGTTGATTATTTGGCAAACAGGAAAATAATATTGGCAAATAAGGTGGATATGGATTATAATGTGGGCGTACCCCAGGGTTCTTCCGTTGGACCCATATTGTGGTTGATAGTCATTAACTCCCTACTAAAGGAGCAAAGCTGCGGGACAGCATATGCAAGCATTTGCTGACGATGTGCTAATTGCTATCAGAAGTCCAACGATATACAGGTTTACTGAGTTGGCTGATGCATTGATAAATCAGTGAAATAGATGGGCCAATGAAAATGACTTGAGATTTAATTTAAAGAAGTGTAGTTATACCATAGTTACTCATAAAGGCCAAATTAGTAGGAGGCCCGAAATAAAAATAGATAATCAGATCATAAAATATAGCAAGGAGCTAAAATATTTGGAGATATTGATAGATAAAGATTTAAATTCTACTGCGCACTTACAAATGGTACAAGAAAAGTCGTTGAAAATTATTTATAAACTGACTAGTTATACAAAGACGACATGGGGCCTGAAGGCTGACTGTAATAAACGGGATGTGAATACGCGAAATCTAAATTGGTAGGACCACACAGCCGGTATTGTGAGCAGAATTTATGACGCCTGTGAGCAGAGCGTCAGCAGTGCACAATTACACGGGCAATTGGGCCATAAAATAAGTAAGAGGACAGCGGATGGGGAAGAACCAAAGATGGGGAAGCTGGTGCATGGGGTGTTGAGAAATTTCCCAGACGAGGAGAGGCGCCCAACATAATTAAAAATGCAAATCATAAAACATGAGCCGGCCTGTGAACTAGGTGGCTCAGCCCCCAGCACGTCAAGAGGCGGGGCGGGCGAATAGGAGGCCAAAAGGACAAGAGCCAATCACGGAAAAGAAAAGAAATATATATACATGGTGAGAAGCTTGTTTAAGAGAGAGCCCCATGACTTAAACAAAATGAACAAGAAATAACTGAGCCACCGCTTGGCCAACGAAATTACGAACTACAGAATATCGCAAGCGAGAGTGAGCCATACGGAAGGAAGACAAAGAGACGAAGTAAGCTGCTGCGTGAATTAGAAGCATCCCGAGGCAACGCAATTGATGAATCCACGAAAGTATATAAGAGATATAACGCAAATATATATAACTACGGCGTGGCGATGAAAGTATGCTGAAATACCAACGAGTAACCAACGAGTAAACACTACCGGAGCGAGATTTGATACAAGGTGCTATGATGAAGACGACGATGACCAACATCCAGTGCTGACTGACCCGTGAAACAACATAAGAGAAACATCGCAACCCAGTGTTCGAGATCCGTCCCGGGTTATCATCGATCATTGACTTTTTAGTATCAATACAGAACTCTTTCGACGAACTCAGTGCACAGTGACGTTTAAGCATTACCGAATTTAGGTGTGCTGGTGTTGCAACGTGAGTACGCGACAGTGCCGACAATCAATGTGTGAACAACGAACTGTAATCGCCTGCATCGATCTGTTCAGACGGACCTAGTGTACCCGGACTATTGAGTATCACCAAACCTTATGTGCGCTAGTGGTGCAGCGAGACTAAGCAACCGAGCCGGCAACCCACGGGTGAGCATTTAATTAATTATATCTATTTCACATCCCGTTATTACATATCGCCTCTTAACCCACAAGGGTCGGCTTGCTTTATTTGTGAAGATGAAATGTTTATAAATATAATTAAATATATCATATTGGATGATTCTGTGTTTAGCACGAAGCTGTATAAGGAATCTGTAAATACATGTGTGTAAATAAAATTGTATATATGTAACCTGTGTGTAGTTCCTGAGAGTTGTAACCCTTTCATTGGTATGTGTTGAAACAGCTTTGGTCGCGATGCGACATTAGTTAATAGCTATACGTCACAGCCTGATAACCCCACCTGGGTTATTACACTGACATAATAAAAGAAATCTATCAAGTTGTAATTGAAAAGGTGATACTTTATGGGGTGCAGATATGGTACAAAAACATTGAGACAATAAATAAAAAAATTGAAACAAATACAAAGGCCATTTCTATTGGGGATTACACATTGTTATAAGACGGTATCGACAGATGCGCTGGCTGTATTTGCTGGGTGTCTGCCTTTAGACATCAAAACTAAAATTGAAAAGGATTTTTATGAGATTTTATATGGGGAAGCTGTGATGGAATATGAAGATATATTCTATAAGACAGAAAACTGCGAGGTTAAGTATAAGCCATTTAAGAACGTTAAGGAATTATATGCCATAGAGTGGACTTGTGATTGTAGGCCCAGGACGGAAATAGAGTACTTCACTGATGGTTCGCGGAAGAATGGCAGAACGGGCTCGGGAGTGGTCTGTTATGAGAACGAGGTGGAAAAGAAAATTATCATGGAAAGGTTGTCTGATAATGCAAGTTCTTATGCAGAAATTTGAGCCATATATATGACCCTGCGCGATGCCAAGAACAGTAATAGAATGGAAATAGATTTGTATACTGATTCTATGAGTTCTTTACAATCCCTGGAAGCGGTAGATTACAGGAATCATTCCGTGGAAGAGATTAAGTGTATAATAAGATATGGGGGAATAATGCCACACTTTCATTGTGTTAAGGCCCATGTAGGCATATTAAGGAATGAGAGAACAGATGAAGTGGCCAAGGATGCCACGGAATTGAAACATATTAATGCCAGTATTTAATGGCAGAAAGGCCAGGTTAAGAATATCATAACTACAAAGGCCATTCGTGACTGGCAAGATAGGTGGGACAGGACAAAGGTAGGACAGGCCAGTATATGAAATATATCCCAAGGTTAGCTTAAAACGGTTAAGCGCTCTCTTTAAATTGAACCAAGCTATCACCGGGCATGGTTGTTTCAGTCTATATCAGCAGGGCCTGATTATGAACGCTGGGGGCCCCTGGGCAGATGCTATTTGGGCCCCCCTTACGAACATTTATAAAAATAAGAACTATCCATGGGCTATACATACTATTAAAAGTACTAGGTGCATACACCAAGGGGGTTTTGGGGGACCCCTAGCATCACGGGGCCCTGGGCAAAGTCCCGAATTGCCCATGCGATAAAACGGCCCTGTATATCAGAATAGATTTCATAATAAAAGTAGTTGCTGCCCTTGTGGTGCTGAACAATCTGTTTATCATTGCGTTATGGATTGCCCGTTATTTGTTGAGTTCAGAAAGAATATGCCTTCTAACTTTAGAAATTGGGATAAGCACAAATTATTTTCGGACTTTTATACCAAAAAAGTGATTAGTTGCATTATGGATGTTCTTATTCAAATGCTTGTTTGTGTGTATATTACATATCTATTGAAAGTAATTAGTTAATGTTAATTGTAATAATGTTGATTGTAACTGAATACTTGTACTTTTGTAATACTTGTTTGTGCATTGTAATATTGTAAATGATTGTAGATATATATGAAAAGTGGATATGATTGCATAATGCGACAAAATTAAGTATTATCGATTGATTCTCAGATGTTCTGTATG
>OU015497.1:4500855-4505748 GCA_907164885.2 Dolomedes plantarius | reverse complement strand
TATATATAATACATATTAGATAATACATAGATATACTACTCTATACACCAGATTCGTTACAAATAGCCGCTTTTTTAAAATTTGCATGCATTTGTTATACAGTGCACAAACAGAAATGTAATTGTTCATTAATATGTAAAAGGAAGCTCAATGGAAACGAAATTGTTTTTTCCCCATTCCAAGTATACATAAAACGCTCTTCAAAATGAACTGAATAGACATTTTAAATACTTTTTTTTTAAATTCGAGATGGAGTACGTATTCTCCTGGAAGTTTCATTTCAACAAGTTTAAAAGTCTTTCAGAACAGTCACCGATAATTTTAGCCCCTGGGGTTCCTTATAACCACCCGAATAGATAATTTGTCTAGACAGCTTGCCTCGCCTTTACGCGGCAGACGCGTTCGTAGTCGCCCCGGGGCACAATGCACTGTTAAGAAATTTCTTGAAATTAACGATAAATAACTGGCAATACGGGAATGTGCACTTTGCCATAAATTTGCCGATAAAACCTACAAGATATTGAAGCTCGCAAGTACAGTAACCACCGCTTATAGTGATCAGTGGTTATAAGAATCAACCGATTATAAGAATCAATACCGCAAAAACAAAAACAAATGTATTATTTCCATGTTAAAATTTTCGCTTTAAAGAATCAATCCACCGGTTTTAAGAATCAGCTTGCACTCTTCGCTTTCATTTCATTTTTCCAAAAAAGCCACTTAAACCCACAAAAGGCACAAGTTCTTTATTTTTTTTAAGAAAGAGTGATAAGATGGGATGGAATAATGCATCGTAAAATGCATCTATTTCTTGTGTTAGACATAACATAATTGTTCTTCTCCTTAACGCTTTAGCACGACACTGTCCTATTAGCCTTGACCCGGTGGCATCTTTACACCCGTCCGGGTTCGATGTCACTTTTCTCCAGTGACAAACACAGACAGGGATTGCTTTTTTCCACCCTCCCACATCCTGGTTGCGGATTCCTGGACCCTGAAACGCATAAATCTTCGGGCGAAGCGTCCACTATCACTTGAGCAACGTGACATTATAGATTCAGCACGTTATCAAAACTGTGGAAACGTAAGCTAAAGGGGAAATCTTCGTCTGAGACTATTGGTATCGAAAGAGGGTATAAACAGACTCCTGAAAACGTCATTACGGTCAACTACCATAGAAAAACTTGCAACCCTTCCTGTAGTTGAAATGTTAAACTGTTAACAGGTATGTTGCAACAATACTGGAGTTTTTCTTCTCTTATTATAATCATGATAGCTACTTATAGGTCAAGAAATTAAGTTGTATTTTTAAAATTTTAAACAATAATTTTAATAAAAGATAATTACGTAAATTAAAGAGTATTTTATGGTAAATTATCTAATATATGTATATATAGGTATGTGGTGCGCTGTCCAAAACCTAAATCAGGCTATAAGAATCAAAAACAGTAATAACAACGTGATTCTTATAAGTCGGAAATCACTGTATAAACAGCCTCCTGAAAACTTCATAGAGTCAAACTACATAGGAAACTTGTCTTGCTCCCTTCCGTAGTTGAAATGTGAAAAACCGTTAGCAGTTATAATTGTAACAAATATTGTATTTGTTTCTTCTCTTACGTTAATCATGTGTATCTACTTTTAGTTCTAGAAATTAAGATTATTTTTTAATTTTAAAATACATTTAATAAAAGATAATTAACGTAAATTAAAGAGTATTTTATGGTAAATTAGTCTATATATGTATATATAGTATGTGTGCCTGTCCAAAAACCTAAATTCAGGCTATAAAGAATCAACGCTAATAAGAATCAAAAACAGTAATAACAAACGGGATTCTTATAAGCGGAAAATCAATATACTTTAATAGGCATGTTTTTACCATAGATATTGGAAACATAAACATATGTATTTACGGGATATGATGACGATTACAGAACATAATTAACAGAAGGCATACAAGGAGTAAAGAGTTTGTAAAATACAGTGGCTTGTGCCACTGTATTTTACAAACATGCATTTATATTGAGGGTATTGTATTGTATTATATTGTATTGCATTATAGGTATTGCATTGTCCCACTGTATTGTATTGAGGGCTGTAACTTCCAACACAAACAATTCTAGACAAAAAAAAACGAAGTTACATTGAGAAAATAAATTCAAAAGCTGGATACATCAATGCCATTTAGCGTTATACAGTCAAACATATTTTTGTGCTGTTTTTAAGCAATTTTTGGTCGATTTTTTTATGTGGTATATGAATATGCATAAAAAAATGAAATTACATATTTGAGATTATTATTTGAAATTCCACAAAAAAGAGCTTCGAGTCGTGTAGCCTTGTTATCGCGACGTTAACAAGCAGATGATCAACGGCCGTCGTCGCAAAAACTTATCACCGACTATATGGTACAAAATATATATCTAATATCTTCAGTGACGAACCAATTACGAACCAGTTCATCACATGAATATGCCCGTTTTGGGACTACGCCGTTAGTATCGATTATGAAGGTTGAAAATTTATCCGTTTTAAAATGAAAAAATTAAATATTTTAAATGTGTCCATGTCTAATTTATTCATTTATTTTGATTAGAAAGCACTTCCTCGCTATTTCGTAAAGTTTTGATATATTTTCTACTTCAACTTTTTTCATGCGGTCCCTCTCACCGCATAATTTGTTTGCCTGGGACCTTTATGTGAGCAAATCTTTGTCATTGTAATATTGATTTGCTATTAGTAAAAAAATATATAGATACTAGATGTACCCTCAGTTTGACGTCATAAATACTATAATTACGTCATAAATGGCAAAAGGTAGAATGAAAGTTAAAAAATATCCCGAATTATCTAACAATATTGCAGTTAATCCACACCTCGTAAAAGCAAACCCTTTATTATTTTTTATTATTTAGTTTTCATGCGATTGGAGTTAGTTAGACGCCATCCAGTTTTAATACAGCTCATCTAATGCGATATGCATACTTGAGCTACTTGTATTCATTCATGCAACAAGTTGTTTACGTGTTCAGAATTCATCACAAAAGTAAGAAGCATTTTAAAAAACTGTTAATATACAGCTAAAAAAGCATCCAATTTTTTTAGTTCTGAATGTTTTATAGAAAAATAGGCTGAACACACCTGAGTTGATGGTAGAAAGGATTATGAGTGTGTAGGTAACAAAAAATTCTGATCCACATCGTGAAATTGAAATTAAGCCTACCACCGGCCGGGTGGTTTACTGAGGGCTTCAATTGAAAGATGAGTAAGCAGCCCGGAAGTGTTATACAGAGACAACGGCTAGTTATATATAAGATGTTCTGTAAATTAATAGTACCAAAATAACTTTTTCAGTCAAAAATCATTTATGAAGATTCTACGAAGTATTTATAAAGGGTAAGTGTAGTAATAAACTTTATATCCGTTTTCATTCAAAGCAGATTTTTCAAGGTTTTTAGTTTTTTTAAATGCTCCATGCGAAATAATATTTCTTCAAAATTAATGAATTGATAGGGAAGAATCCTGATACTGTTTCCGAAAAAAACTGGGCATGCATTTTACAATTCGAATTCATAAGGTAATTAAATTCGATTTATAACTTATTAAATGCAAATTTTGATGAAAATTGGGATGGAATTCAGAAAAAAAAAATTTCTGAAAAATTAACTACATCGAGGGATTAAAGAATTGATGCACAGATTTGTTTGTTATACAGTTTTAAGTAATTAAAATGCAAAATAGAGGAAATATCTCAAAATTTATTTCGCAAGGAGCATTTAAAATTTTGCTATAAATTTTAAATTTTTAATTTTTTTAAATTGTAATGAGATTGTGAAATTTGTTAAAGGTATTCTATATATTTATAGTGAAATGTATATATTATTTCGTACTCTCTATGATGAAAAGTAAAAAAAAAAAATTTAGCGTCCACCGTCCCCCTTAATAGGGTGTGACAAATGAGTTGTTATAGCTATTTATAAGTTTCGGAATATTTTTTTCCTGTGCGGGTCCGTATCTACCACACAAAAACAGGTTTCACTCGGTTGTTTTCATTTTCATTCAATTCCTACTATTAGTTCACACTCTCTCTAGATATAGGGTCTTGTTGAAATTTTCATCGTTAATAAAAGTACTTTGTTATTCTCCACTCAGTTCAAATACATTTTTTAAACTTGTAGTGGCTGACACTTTATGTGAATACAGTTTTTTTAATATAATTCATTAATTAATTTAATTATAATTTTAGTTACAAAAACAGCTTAAAAATTTAACTTTAAAAAATCTAAGGAGAATTTTTCAAAATCTTTCTTAGTGCACCCCTACACCATAAGATGAATGGCCATGCAAAATTTCAGCCGTTTAGATCGGAGCGGTTTGGTCTGTGCGTTGTATGTCAGTGAGTCAGTTACGGAACTGTTTTATTTTATTATTATATATAATATATATATATATATATATATATATATATATATATATATATATATATATCCATTCTAGCATTTAAATTCCCTTTCCTAAATCCAATCCGCAATAGCATTACTTTATCGCTTTAAAACCCATAGCATCAGAACGTCCCATAAAAACGCATGCCTTGCATTTCGACACGTGTATACTTCTGGAGAAAGGAGTGGGTTCACATCGTGAGCCCCGATTGTTTGTTGACCATTCAAAATAACAGCCACATGTTTTTTTCGTCTCTCGCGCTTAAGGTTGAAAGGTGGTATCTTCGCTTCCGAGCATCTGACATGGATGGACGTACTTTTTATAGCTCAAATAAAACGATTCGACCCGACTGCTTCAAAATTTTAATTCCTTTTAGGCTGAGTCTAGCTCCAGTCATGTAAATTAGGAGCTAGTTTTCCTTTTCAGGTTGCATTTTAAGGAAAAGGT